>JAPPVO010000010.1:70014519-70537243 GCA_030407325.1 Camellia japonica | reverse complement strand
AGGCATTTAGCCATTCTTGCTTATTGTTTTAAGCTTCGACTATAACTAATAAAAGTTCTGATTTGTGTGCTTTAGAACTTTGTTTAAGGTTTGCTTTGAGGTTTGGGGTTGTTTCCCCTCCAAGGCCTTGTTAGGCCTTGTTTTAAGCCATACCTTTTGGCCTTTGTTCTTAGCTTTGCATGACCTCTCTACCACTGAAATCCATAGGATTTTTAGTGGTGGAGAGGTGGTTTTGGTGTCCTAAATAGGAGAGGGTCATCCCCTCTCCTTGTTGTCTTTGATGCTTGCACAAATGGCTTGTGTTGTAGCTTGTATGCCTAGCTTGCTGTAGCTTCATTTCAGTAGGTATTAGGCTTTGTTTTGCCATGTTATACCTCTGTTTCAAGTTGGTTTAGACATGCCATGTATGCTTTATACACTTGTCTTGTAATCCCAAGGTTTGGCCTTAACATGCATCATGTTGTAACATGTGTTTTAGCATGATTTTGGCCTAACTCCATGAAGCTTTCAGGCTTGGTTGTAGGCATGCTTAAGCTCTATTTTTCATTTTTTGGCCATGCTTGCATTGTTTTGTATAGCTACCATGTAATCTAGCTTTTGGCTTTGGGTGTGTGAGTAATGAGCATGTTTTACTTGGGCCATTTCAGTGGTTTGGCACCACTTTATAATGTCATTTCAGTCATATAATATGCTTGAATGCTTACACTTCACTCACTCCTTTAATGCTTTAAAGGGTTTGTGTTTTGTGCCTCATGAATGTGACATTGTGTATGCCAACATGCTTGGGTACTTAGGATGGCATCTAGGTGGGTTTTTGGGCTCCTTTTGACATGTCATACCTCTGTTTTTGATCACCTAAATCATGCCATGTTTGGTTGTATTAGGTGTAGAGTAATACCTCTTTTGTGGTCTTGTATGCCTCATGCCTTGCCCTCTTTGTTTTGGCTTGTTTTGGCTTGGTTCATTGCATGTTTTGGGCTTACTTTGCCATGATTTAGGACTGTTTTGGGTCATGCTTGCCACATGCTCTTTGTTTTGTGTGGCCATGGTTTGAGCCCTTGGGCTAACCTTAAGCCTTGGACCTTCTTGCATGCTTTGCTCACTTGGTTTAGTTGGTTTTGGCACCATTCCTAACATGATTTCAGAGTTTGCAATATAATTCATTTGTCCATGTTTGCCTCCTTTTAAGTGTGCTTAAAAGTTCCCTTCGATGCTTAAGTGTTGGACCATTTAGCATGCTTGTTTGTATGTACTTTTGCCTTCATTTCATAGCATTTGGCCACTGATTTTGGCATGCTTGAGAGCTACCCATGTTAGTGTAAGTCCATCTCACCATGTTTGTTGCATGCTTGTTTCATTTTGCATGTTGCTGCATGCTATACATGTCCACATGTTTAGGTTGTATGCCTATTGCATATTGCATGTTAACATGCTCATGTTGCAATTAGATTTGTTGCACACTTGAGTTATTTGCATGCTTGTTTGCTTGCCTAGGTTGCATTGCATTGTGTGTGCATCTCTTGCCTCTTGATCAATCATGATAGAGGTTGGGGCCCTTTATGTGTTTTGTGCATTTCATTCCATATTGAGTTGCACACTTGGCTTCTTTGGCCATCATGCATTGAAATGTGTGATTGATGGTTCGAGGGTCGAAAACTATACTCCTTTGAGTCTTAAACATGATAAGGAGGGTGGTTGTGCAAACATTGCTTTGAAAATGCATTGCCATGCTCTGTTTGTCTTCTGCTGTAGCAAAATAGGATTCTGCAGGAAGAGATGGCCGGTCGGCCATCTTCAGTGTCGGCCGGCTGTGCATTGTTGGCCGAGAGCCTCACACATGGTCGATGACCGGTTTCCCATGGCCGGTGGCCTTGCCTTTTGGCCGGTGACATCCCACAGTGTTTAGGGAGTGTTCCAGAACCAACCTTGGGACTTGTGCAATTTTCAGAGGCATAAAACAGTGCAAACAGAGGCAGCATGAGTATGGCATCGAATTTCCGAGCGAAGCTGAGCGTACATGCATACACCCCTCTTCCCGAGGCGGTTTACTGCTTTAATAGCTTAATTAATTTGTTAATTAGTTAAGTGGTTTTGTAATTAATTAATTAGATTGTTAGTTAGTTAATTTGTATTATTCTTTCGGTCCCTCCGAGAGAGGGCGAATTGTGTAATAAGCGTGCGTGTGTGTGATGCATGTCTTCCAACCCCACGTCTTTCTCCTTTTTACTTACCTGCTTTCAATGGTTAGTCTTAGGGCACGTTTCAATTAGCATACTTATGTTATGCATGTTTGCATTCATTCATTCGTATTGCACGCACCGGGCTCGGCGCATCATACTAATTGCATTGTATTTCAATTCCAAGTTGAATACATGTTATCTGTAGCATTTCACATGCCATCTTAGGGTAGCCGAGCCTATCTTAGTTGCATTTTGCATGCGTTGCATTAGCCATTGCTAAACATGAACTAGGATCATACATGATTACTAACTAGTTTCTTGTTTTGGCTTGGAGTACACTGTGAGTGTTTTATACTTTAGCATCTTGCATGAGTGTGAGTGTTGCCATGATAGCATGCTTACCATGAGGCTATATGCTTATGTGATATGAGTGCCTGGTTGCCTGTGAGTGAAGGTTGGATTGCTTGAATTGGAACAATTCATCGAAATCCATGTTTTAGCCTACTTGCGAGTAGCAAATTTCGAAACCATTTCCAAACAAATGGATATGCGATGCTTTGTTCCAAGTTAGGCGATCTAGTTTATACTTGTGTGGTGTGTGCATCACATAGTAATTCCAGGCCAATAACCGGAATAAGAACACATAATGTTTTCAAAACTTGATATCATGGTTAGTAGAGGCCGATCTTTGATCGGGCGAGCGGGGGTGCTCATAGCTGACATTTCCCAATCGTACCCAAGTTCCCGAGCCGAGGCAACTTTGGTGATGATGGACACGTGGCCTTAGGCAACGAGTCAGGGTTTCCTAAATTCCCCAAACTAAAATATTTAGGTGGCGACTCTGTATCTGGCAAAGCAGTCCATGTTTGGCACTTTTTTCTAAAAATCTATTTTTCAAAACGATTTGCCGGATTTGGACTCTTTGATGATTCATCGGTCTTGCATTGCCTCTGCAAGATTAGATACAGGACCGTGACATTGAGTCTTGAACTGTAGTGAGCCCAAGTGAACAAAACGGGATTCCCTCCTAGGACGTTCGGGGACGTCTACAGTAGGTTCCCCACGGCCTGGTGAAGGTAGTTTTCTCTCTATCTTCGGGTGCCATCAGAATCTGGTTATACCTGGAAAACCCATCCATGAAGGAAAAGCAACGCATGGCCTGCAGTGAAGTCCACCAATTCATCGATGTGCGGTAGAGGAAAGTCGTCATTCGGACTAGCTCTGTTCAGATTCCTAAAATCCACACACACACCTGAATTTTGCCATCTTTCTTTGGTACCGGAACAATATTGGCCAACCAAGTCGAATACTCAAATACTAGCAAAAACGCTGCGTGTATCTGCTTGGTGACCTCTTCCTGAATCTTTAAAGCCCAATCTGGACGTATTCTCCGCAGCTTCTATTTGATGGGTCAGGCCTCGGGGTCGAGAGGGATCCGATGCTGTACAATCTCTTCGTAGGATCACGTGAAAACATCTTTGAAATCTTTCAATAAAGCAACTAAGCGCTCGCGCTCCTCCGAAGACAACGTGGATCCGATCTGGACCAGACGCAAATCCTTCTCAATATCCATATTAATTGAAATGATTTCATCAACAAGGGATTTTACAAACCTCTCCTCCTCTCGTTCGATCAGATGTTTCAAAACTAGAGGAATTCCTTCCTCATCGTTTTCACTAAAATTTTGAAAGTCATGATCATTGCAATATACAAGTGGCACAGAGAAGTACTCAAAACCTGCAGTGGTATTCTCATTCACAAAGTCTAGTTCATCGAGTTCCTTAGTTACAACCGACTCAAAAGAAAAGGAAAAAGACAACCTAGACAAAACCTAGGCATCCGAGTTATCAACCCCAGGAATACCGAACCCGGACTTAGATAAACTGGAATCTGATTCTGGCTCCACAGAGTCTGTGGAATTAGATTTTGGTTCACTACCTGACTCAGAATTGCTGGACAAGAAGCCCTCCTCCAGCTGCCAGGTGAGGGACGGTGTGTCAGATGCATCCAAGATACCACTGGAAAGGTTCACACCTGGTTGGTCTCCAATCATGGAAAGGAGACATGCCAGTGCTGCTCTTATCTCAAGTTCACTGCTGTTAGAGTCACTTTCTGTGCTCTTTGTAGCCTCAGCAGTTAGTTCAGTCTGTTCCTCCGTGTCACTCTCTTGCAGTTGCAAGTCAAAGAAAATCTCAAAGTCGGGAACCCGCTACTTCTCAGAGTTGAACCAGGGTTCGGGAAAACCACAAAATGAGAAGTATTCCCCCTCCTGAACAAAATAACCATTCAGGGTTCCCCGGATTGGTCGGTGCACAAGCTCATAGTGCTTCCCGTTTTGCTTTGCTCTGGCCCTTCTGGTCATTTCTTTCCCTTTCCTCACCTAGTCCTCTTTGGTGGGCGTATAGCCAAGACCAAAGACATGAGGGTTATTTGGCACATTGGCCAATGCAGCGACGCCTTTCTGGCCACTTCTGCCTAATCCTATTCCGGGCATGTGCTGCAATTTGTTCATGAAGTACACAGATTGGGCACTGACATAGAAGCCCTCATCGACAGCCAGGATATTCTGCACTACCTGGGCCTTAGCCACGATAAACCCTGAAATGAAAACATCCTCTTTGCCATGTACAATCTCCAGTACAAGTGTAGTGACCACTGGCAAAGGATGTATAGATGAATTCCCAAAAACTATGGCCATCCCTTTTCCATGGGAGTACTTCAGCATTTGGTGGAGGGTAGAAGAAACAATTCTTACTTGGTGTAGCCAGGGTCGCCCAAGTAGTAGGTTGAAAGTGGCTGGAACATCCATGACATGAAATTCAATATCCTGTTGAACAGGTCCAACCTACACTCTGATCTGCACTGTTCCCATCACCTCTCTGTTTGTATTGTCATACGTCCGAATCACCTGGGCTGTAGGCATAAAATCGGCCGGTTTCAGGCCAATAGCATAAGCCGTGCGGCATGGATAGACGTTGATTGCTGACTCGGTGTCGACTAGTACAACTGGCACCCACTTTTCTCAGCACTCTACAGATATGTATAGAGGGTTGTTGTGTGCGGAGCCTTCTGGCGGCAGTTCCTTATCAAAAAAGGTCAAAGTTGGCGCATCGCCTCCTGGGAAGACTAACCCCACCAGTTGTTCCGGGGTAGTATCGATGGACAACTTCGCTTTATCTATCACCGATAGTACAGCCTATCTGTGCACTCGCGAAGCCATAAGCAACCCCAAAATAGATATGTCAACATGAATCTTCTTCAACTGTTTCAGCACAGCCTTGTCCTGTAACTGCTTTGTCTTCTGTTTCTCTACCGCTTTGTCCTTCCCAGATGCCTCGGGTTGGTCTAGATGCGGTGGTTTGAAATATCGGCCACTTCTTGTCATGTGGTCGACTTCCTCCACATACCAGGTATTGTCAGGAAGGGCTTCACCCCAATCCTCATCAGTGTGGGCAAGATGCAAATCATCATCTTCCCACCACATACTTCTGGTAACCGACAAGTAATTGTCCTGTTCCGGTCTATGTGTTCCCTCAGCAAAAACATTCCCTACGGGGCATTGAGCTATTCCAGCTTTCTGATCACTTTCACTCATTTCCTGCCTAAACCACTCCAGCGCGGCTTCTTGTTCTGTATGTACAGTGCTAACAATGCCTAGTTCCTGAGTCAGTTGTTCTTTACCAGTGCCTTCTGGTAGTTTACCCTTCCTATCGGCCGTTCCGGCCATTGCTGTGGTTCCCGCTTTTTGTTCCTCAAGCTTCGGTTCAGTTCCCTCATCTATATTGGGTTCATCACTTAGCCACCCGGAATTGTCTGTTGACCCGTTCAAATCAAACCATTTAATATGCACGTCTTCTTGATCTTGCTCATCAAAAAACTGTAAATTATCTATATCCTCCTCCAGGTCAGCTAGATCATCTAATCCCTGACTTGGCCCATCTTCTCAGACTAAACTAACCTCCATCCCAGTCGGCAGCACCACTTCTGGCTTAGCTTGATTGATTGGCACAACATAACAACTCGAGTCATACACCTTATCAGATAAGTCCTCAAAGCCCTCGAGCAACGAACTAGCATTCTCCACCAAAGCTGACATCCCTTCATCTTCCGCTATCACCACCACTAGTTCGGGTTGAAGTGAAGACGTGCTCATCATGCACAAGTCTGTGCTCTCAAGAATGAACAACGTCGGCTTAGGTAAAGGGGTGATATATATACTGGGATCATAAGGGACATCCAGTGTGTGGATGAGGTTTATTTTCCGAGGTGGAGGGGCTTGGTTATGTGGTAGGAGAGGATTTGTAATGACGTTAGATTTTTCGGGAGATGCTATCACCTTATTGTCAATGAGATCTTAAATCTCATGACGCAATCTATAGCATTGATTAGTATCATGACCATGCTCTTGGCGGAAAGCACAATATTTGGCTGGGTTGTGTTTCGGAGGGAGAGGATCGGGCAGTGGGCATTGTTCTAACGGCTTAAGATGCCCCTTTTTTATTAGGACCCTCAAGGCTGCGGATAAAGACATATAGAGTGGGGTGAAGACCCTCTGCCCTTGGGCCTGATGGCTTGAGGTTCGAGAGGTTGTATTGGAGATGTTAGCGAAAGGGTTGGCAGTCTTAGGTGTGGTGGTGACCATGCTGACATCCGAAGGTCGTGCAAAGGTGCCACCAGTCGTGGCTACATTGGAGCTGCGTGTAAAAGGCCTCTTGGGCTGTTCCTTCTTATGGTCTATCAGACCCTGCTTCATTGCATTCTCAATTTGAACCCCATTTCATGGAGCACAGCAAATGTAAATAAAGGCAAGACTATCATCTTCTGTAATAGTCTTCCTTGCAAGTTACGGACCACAATTCTGATTTGGTCATTTTCAGACGGCTGAATAGTCATCATAGAGGCCTTGGCCCTCCACCAAGTCACAAAATTCGAGAAACCCTCTTTCGGCTCCTGACGGGTCGCTTCAAGATCACAAGTAGTGACCTTGATTTGAGTATTGTAGGAGTACTGTGCTATGAAGGCCTCTACCATTTCCTTCCAGTTTCTCTTCATAGATTCTTCAAGTTTGGCATACCAGATGGCCGCTATACCCGACAGGGTCCGGCCAAAAAGCGACAACTTCTATAGTCTGGAGAGACCCATTGGTCATAAGATGTCAGAGAATAGCCGTAGATGGACCATAGGATCCCCGGAGCCGTCAAACCGGTCTATATGCGGCATCTTCAATCTATCTGGCAGAGTTACTGTCGAGTTAGTGTATCCATCGTCAATATCAGGGATTGAATTCACGCCCTGCACTCGTTTAAAGAGCTTTTTTAGCTTGTTGACCTTCAGTGCAGTGGGGTCAACCTCGAATTCAAACAACGCCTCCATTTGGTAAACTGGTGCCTTAGAGATCTAAGGTGGGATGGGATCTGCTTGAATGCTCACATTTTCCTGGACATTAATTGTGACCCCGGGTGCCGGAATTCCCGCTGAGGGCGCATGGGATACTGAGGCTACTGCCGGCTGTGGCTGCTGTTGCTGAAGCCTTTTTATCACTTTTGCTTGGCGGGCTGTGGTCTCAGCTTGGCGGTAGCATCTAGCTACATAGTTTCAATAGTCTGCTGGAGCTAACGAAGCATATCTTCCATGCTGACTGGAGGACTTTGAGCTACCAAAACTGGCAAATACTCTCTGTCTGGAGTAGGAGTATAAGATTGGGCTTGATTGGGCACAGACGAAGCAAAAGGTGACTGCTGGATTGGTGAATTCTGCATAATCCTCCTCCGTCTGGTAACCGGTGGGAGTGAAACAAACACTGGTTATCCCCTGACTAGATCCCTGGATCTGCAAATCCTTCTAACTCGGGTCCAGAGTGCTTGGGGGGTAACAGAATTGTCTGAAGCAACGGTGAAAAAAAACTACCTTGCAAAAAGAAAATAAAGCAAAAGAAACAAAAATCAGAAACCGCACAACCCCTTGACTCAGTTAAAAACAACACGCCGTTGCAATTATAAGCTGGAGAACTGTACTCAACACTGATTTCTGCCTCAAAACTGATACCCAGACTTGCAACTGATACATACATTCCTGCAGAGTTTTACTTTAAAAGCACATATCAAGCAAGTGAGAGCCAAAACACCCCTATAATGGGGTAGTGTTACCCTGTCCTAATTTCGTCAAGAGCTAGGGATTCACTACGCAAAGCAAGCGGTTTCATACATTTCCTGCATTCGGGTGAGCAACCTGTCCTAGTTTGGAACAGTCTCTATGGCTTCCAATATGCAACTAGGTCGATTGGTCAAAAAGGATACCTTAACAAGACTACCTAATATACCTCTCACACCTAACACAGAGAAGTGAAAGGAGGATCAAACGGTACAGCGGTAGTCCAGATCCAAGGGTTGTGTTCCCATCGTGGCAGAGCCCGCAACCAATCAGCCTTTTGGCAAGCTTTTCCAAGCAAGCCTCCGGTAAACCGCTCAGGAATAGCAGATGGCAAACACTGTGACTTAGGCACACCAATGCAAATGCAAATGCAAAGAAACACATAAGTGTAGATAAAATGTCATATCATGAGTTCAAGTCAAGTTCTCTAAGTCCCCAACAGAGTCGCCAGAGACCGGTCACCATTCTGAAAAGAATTGGCTAGTGTGCTTACAAGATAGAAGCTCCATCTTGGCTAAAAGTGCACTCGGTTTTTCGTGTCAGTTATTTGAAGCCTTACTATCCAGACAAGGAAGATCCAACTCGAAACGAGCTAAAATGCCAAACCATCACAGCCAAAACGGAGAAAAAGTATGTTGAATCTATCTTGGCCGATCGAGTGAAAATGGTTTCCAAGAAGAAACAAAGGCAATACTTCGTAAAATGGAGAGGCCTCGGAGATGAAGAAATCAGTTGGGAACGGGTGACAGACTTGTCGGCTTTTCAAAACAAGATCGATGCTTATTGGGCAAAGTCGTCGAGGGCGTGTACTGTTCAAGTGGGGGAGATTGTCAAGGTGCGCCCATCTAAGGGTCAACACCTTGTTGCCATACTCATTTGTGCCCTTTGAAGAGCCAAAGACATGCCTAAGAAGGTGTTGGTGCAACTGCAAGCCAAGGCCCAAGGCATGGTGCAAGACAGCCACGGTATGCCATGAACCTGCCTATGCCAACAGCTAACAGCAGTAGCAGCCAGTAGCCAACAACAGCCTTGCAAGCACCAGCCAGCAGGCCACAGCCTTGCCAATAGTAGCCACTAGGTCGCAGCCTTGCCAGCAGCAAGCAGTAGCCAGCAGTAGCAGGCCACTGCCTTGCCTGTCCAACAGCTAGTTTAGGCGAACTTTTGGAGGGTCAAGTGTAGTCTTTTTTCCTTGTAAATTTTTATGTAAATACCTTAGTATTAAAGGTGTTTTGGGACCAAGTCTTGTAATTTTTCACTTTTTGTAGAATTTTTGAAAATCCATTATGACTCCTCAAACATAGTGGACGTTTCCTCTTGTCAGCTAGGAAAAGGCTTAACAAGCTATTAAGGAGGGGGTACCAAAGTGTTGAACCAAACCACTTGTGCCTTTAAAGTACCCCAACCTAGTTCATGGTAAGGCGACTTTTGTAGAACTTTTAGTGCATTGTTCAACTATTGCAATGCCTTCTTTTGATCAATGAAAAGTTCATTTCACCTTTAAATTGTGCAAAGCTTTTCTAGTGTTGCTTGCCTAAATTTGAGGTTGTTGCTTGTTAATTTGTGGCTTGTCTCCAACCTTGTGGCTCATCAACTTAACTAATATCGTGTTTGCTTGTCTTTGCAAACCTTTTGAGTTTTATTGGCGGGCTAGTGAAGAGAGTTAACTAGCGCCACACACACTTGCATATCTATTGACAAGGCTTTCACGTAGCCGGTGTATGACACATAGCCAAGAAATCCAGTAGCATGCAACATATTGTGCATTTGATTTCTCCATATGAGAAAGTTGCCTGAATCAAGCTTAATAGTAACCAAAGAAGTGAAATTAGATAAGAGTAAACTCAGACTTGAGGAAGCAAATGAAGTTGATGAAGATAAAGATGGATTCGCCATTGGAGGATCTTGAATTGTGCTCGTGGAAGCTAACT
This sequence comes from Camellia japonica, assembly GCA_030407325.1. NCBI lineage: Eukaryota > Viridiplantae > Streptophyta > Magnoliopsida > Ericales > Theaceae > Camellia > Camellia japonica. The sequence continues at coordinate 70,526,985 of JAPPVO010000010.1, read as the reverse complement.
GCTCTGATACCATATTGAAAGTTACAAATTCATTTCTTTATTGATTTTCTAATGAATGATCAACACAGATATTTAAATTGTGAGATGGCTATATTAACTGATTAACTAATTCTCTAACTATCAGTAGTGCTCATATACCCTGTTAGCTTGAGCTTGAGAGGTATTTTTTATGTCTCTCCCTTATTGAAGAAGAAGATAGGAGTCTTTTCTCGTTTATTATTTTCAATTGGTGTTGAAATGGATTTAGAGTATAGGTGACAAACACAATTTAAAATCATGAACTGAAAGGGCGTTTGGGGGGTAAAACTACAAAACAGCCCCCGAACTACTATATGAATGTCACAAGCACCTTCCTCGTGATAAATAGGACAAGTGGGGACAAACGGGATTTAATTAGCACACGTAGGTTGGGAGTTAGAGCCGAAAACACCTTAAACTTAGTTTAAAAAGGGCATTCGGAGAAGGGAGGCAAAAATGCAAAACAGCCCCCGAACCACTGTATGGATGTCACGGGCACCTTTCTTGTGACAAATAGGAACTGTGGAGACAGGCGGGATGTAATTAGCACACGTAAGTTGGGAGTTAGAGCCAAAAACACCTTAAATTAGTCGAAAAATGAGTTTAGGGGACAAAAATGCAAAACAGCCTCTGAACTACTGTATGGATGTCACAGGTAGCTTCCTCGTGACAAATAGGACCTATGGGAACAGACGAGATGTAATTAGCACGCGTACGTTTGGAGTTAGAGCCGAAAATGCCTATGCATTAATTGACTAAGTTTAAAGAATTTGTCTAATGTTGGTGGACATTATGTGTTAATAGTATAATTTACTGATTTGGACAATTACTGATTTCTTTTTATAGTCTGTAATTTTTTACTAAAGAAATAGCTTATACTCCATAACTAAGGACTTCTTCCATGAACTTGCTATTTCTTGCTTAAGTGTGTTGGTGATTAAAAAATGAAATAAAATAAAATTTTACAAACCGAATGAAATCAGTTTAGAAATAAATATACTTGTTAGATAAATGATTAGATGAAAATTAACAACAGTTAAGTGCAGGCTTTGGGGGAAAGCCGAGCAAGCGGCCGCTTTGAGCCCCGAAAAATTAGTTGAAAAAAGAGTCCCAAAATGTAACTATATATTAAACTTATATAATAAATAAATAAATAAGTTCTCCAAAAACTTGATTGATGTGGTGATTTATTTGATAAATGTAGTTATTCTTCAAATGTATAAATTATGTATAAAATACTATTGATTATAATTGTTAAAAGTTTGATCGTTGTGTTGAATTATTTGATGGATGATTATTTGTCAAATGTATGAATGGTACATTAAATACCAGTTGTTATGATTGCTTATGAAAAAAGAAGTTTTTTAAATTGATTAAATCCGACACTCAACAACTCTGTCACAAGAAAATTTTAATGAATTTTGTTAATAAGTTAAATTATGCAAGCTTGGTGCTCAAAAAAAATTATGCAAGCTTGACTAGTAATCTTACAAGTAATACTTTGTATAATTTTTTATTTTTTATTTTTTGGTACTTACTTTATTTTAAACTTAAGAAAATTATGCAAATAGTCCCTGTAGTTTATACGATGCGCCAATTTGGTCCTTGTAGTTTCAATTTGCTCGATTTTGCCCCTTAATTTAACGGATTGTATCATTTTAGTCCAATAAATAACGGTTGTTAAGTTAATTTAACGAAAAGTCAAACAATGTATCAATTTGATTCTTGTATTTTCCACAATGTGTCAATTTAGTCCCTATCAAATCGAGAAAATTGAAACTACAAGGACCAAATTAACACATCGTGTAAAGTACATGGACTAAATTGACACATTGTTTGACCTTCTATTAAATTAACTTAACAACCGTTATTTATTGGACTAAAATGACACAATCCATTAAATTAAGGGACAAAATTAAGCAAATTGAAACTATAGGGATCAAATTAACGCATCGTGTAAACTATGGACACTATTTACATAATTTACCCTATAAACTTTGTCATATGTTTAAGTAAAATTTTAATAGTTATATATAAAAGTAATATGTTTTGTCAGCACTATGAAATACAAAATATATATATATACATAAATATATAATCTTTTGTTCACAATTTTTTTTTTTTAATATGTACGAAAAAAGTCGATTTATAAATCGATACATATTACAAACTTACTTTGGCACTCTTCTTTTTTTCTTTTTTTTCATGTATAAAAGCCCCATATGAAAAACAGAAATGACTTGGACCCCAGTACTCCCATTATTTTTTGATTGGCTCAAAAAAAAAAAAAAAAAATTTTCTATCTTTTTATCACAGCCCCCACGTGGAGGTGGGGTTGCTGGGGATCAAACCCAACTGGGGGTCCCCAGCATTGTTGTATGAAAAATCTGCTTTGGATCTAAAAAAATCAGAGTTGGCACTGATGTTACTCTTTATCACGTGAAGTGTGCGTGATTTTTAAGAGGCATGGATGATTTCAACGTTTGATACACAGTGGAACTCGAAGAAATTGTTGCGGCTTGAGTTTCGGGAAATTTCATCGATCAAACTCAACTTCAAAAATTTTATTATATAATTAATTTGGAAGTGCGAAGTGCTTAGCCATTGAGAATGGCTTTTACTTACTCATTGGAAGTATGGGCACCCATCACTGCATGACCATCCATTTTTATATTAGGAAACCCATAACAAAGCCTACCCTAGTTATTGCATGTGAGTAGTCCATTATTCCATAGTATTATTACTAGTACTACTAATTGATGGACAGAACTAAAAGTTAACCATGGCATAATCAGTAGTTGAATTCAAGATATGGTAAAAATTATATTTTACAAAGGAGGTACATGCTTGTGGTGGTGGGATTCAAACAAAAGCTAGGCTCAGAACCCAAAAAAAGAAAAGAAAGGTTAGGCACGGGCACAGCACTTGTGTGCTTATTTTTGTACCTATGAAATTGAACACAAAAAAGTCATTCACTGTGTGACCAAAAATACAAAGCTTGTGGCCTTGGAATCATGGACTACAAAGCAGTCCTCACAGAGCTCTTATCTATGAATATATATGATTGATTCAATTGAAAACAATTGACTCATGAACATTGCTAGAGTGGTCCTCAACTTGAAGACCACATTTTCGCTAAGGGGTTGAGTTTTTTTTCTTTCAGTTAAACTATATTTCCAGTTCAAATTATGTGAGAGATGCTGATCACTTGGCTAATATGAAGTCAATAGACCGCTGTCATTAAGAAAATTGAGAATGGATACCACAGCTAATTTATGTTTTAAAAGATTAAAGCTGTAAGAAAAATTTATGACTTATTAAAGAAACATTGAAATTTTAAAGTAATATCTATTTATTTTCTTCTTATTTTTCTAACTCAACCAAAAAAAGAGAAGGAAAAAAAAAGAAGTGCTTTTTTACATTTTCTTTCCTTATCATTCTCTCAGGTCGAAATGTGAATCTGAATTAAGTCTTAACTATTTTTGTTAGATTTTTCATCAATAGCCAAACACAACTTAATTACTCATCATTCCATGGTGAAGGGAACTGAAATATCATATTGGAAAGCAAGAAATAATTCAGAAACTAGGGGTTGCAGCAAAAGAAAAGCTATCATTAAACACATTCTTAAGTAGTTTGCTTCCTGCCTAACAATACTACTATACAAATTAATAAATTTTATTTTTATTGATGGGGTACGTATTGTATCATTGAAGTGAGTTTGGTTTTAATTGTAAAATTTCACCATTGAATAATAAATCAGTTAGTAACAAATATATATATATATATAATTCATTAATTTATATAACATTTTTCTTAAGATAATGAAAAATTATCCCATATCTCATGTGCACCACATGATCATGTCATAAATCAATTATAAAATATCATCTCTTATCTTATCTTTTCAATCACTATCATAAATGGGTGACTCCATTATATCCAACAATTATAACTTCTTTTTGATACCCATTTGACAATGTCCCTAATGATAGTAAATAACTATATATTGCCAAAGGGTAAGGGATTATAAACGGATGAAATTTTATGCCTTAACTAGGGCTTGGTTGCCTAATAATCAGCTAGACAAAACACTACAAAAAAAAAAAAAAAAAAAAAAAACACCTTTGGCAATCACCTTTTTTGAGATGGTCGCAAAAAGTACACTAATCTGCGACCAACATTTATTTTTGTCACAAATGAGTTGTGTTTTCACAACCAACGTTTTTTGGTGGCTAATAGGTAATTTTTTGCAACCAAATATAAAATGTGGTAGCGGAAAGTAATGGCGGGAGAGTGAAAAAGAAAAGGCGGGATGTCAAACCCTTTAGTGACCAGCAGATTGTGGTCACAAAAAAAAATTGATATATTGTGTAACAAAACTACGTAGTTTTGAATTTCCTAAATCAAAAACACATTTCCTTAATTGATTGAGCTTCCCTTTTCATCATTGCCCTCTTTCAAGTCAGATCGGTTGCTATCCTCTATCTCCTCACTCTCTACACTTCCAATCGATTCATCAAAACCCTAGCCACCATCTTCGTTCACTTTGTCCCCTCTTTGTTGTCTTTTCATCTTCGACTCCGCCATTTTGCTTACCAGGTCAGTCTCTCTCTCTCTCTCTCTCTCTCTCTCCCTGTTTGTGTATATATATGTATATAAATTTGTAGTTTGTCTTTCTATATATATATATTGTTTGTCTCTCTCTCTGTGTTCATGTATATATATCTTCATGTAAGCACCATTGTTTGTCTCTCTATTCGTATAACTCAACTCTTCTCTCATTCAAGGGTTGCATATGCCTCGAGCTACCCTTAGATGCTGGTTGTAATTGAGCCTTCAAAGCCCCTATTTGTGTTTTAGATATTGATCTAATCTACATTTTTGTAACCCATTATCAAAATTTGTAAATGTACCTATATGTATGTATGAATATAGAATGTATTCTGAGTGTTGAACAAAGATCAGAATACGATTTTCATGGATTGGTTGATAAATTTATAAAATTTTGTCACCAAACTAAAAACCGAATCAATTTGGTTAGTTATAATTATTTTCCATGTTTAACCTAAAAACTGAACCATTTCTGTAATGAAATCAAAATTTTATTTGAAACACATATAATCATAATATATTATAGGTCCTTTTCAATTTGCATTATAATAACTAGTGGGTGTGTGCTCACCCAATGGATGAGCTATTAAATTTATAAAATATAAATTTCGATTTTGATTTAGAAATATATTTGTTGCGGGTTCTTGAAGTGGTAAACATGTAGTTACCCAAACCCAACATCATATATTTGTTGCGGGTTCTTGAAGTGGTAAAGATGTAGTTACCCAAACCCAACATCATAGGTTTAAGTCTCATTCACTTCATTATTTAATTTTTTGGTTTAAATAATTATTATAGGCATATTTTGGGAAAACTCAAAATATAAGACATTTGTATCAACACCATCAACAACATTCACATATTAATAGTATAGAAGATATTAATAATATAGAAGATAGATAGATATAGATATAGATATAGAGAATAGATAGATAGACACAGAACAATATTGGTTCATGTGAAAGTTAAAGATCTGTATTGAGTTTATTGAAGAGGAGCAATCTGGGATTATGTTCTCTATCTAGAAATGGAAGTGCTCATGGTCTTTGGTGTTAACCGTTGCTTCAATTTTGGCATGGGCTTTAGTATTTCATCTACTTTTGTTTCCCGTGATCCCATAATTTGAGTACTTTAGTGCTAGGCAAGTTCAAAATGCCTATGTCCCAATAAATGGATCAATTAAAGAAGGCAAGAATGAGGTTTTGCAAAATCCACAGCCTTTTATTAACTTAGATGTATGGTTTCCAGCTGACTTGCATAAGGTAGTTGTTTACCGTTGTGCTCCTTGAAGGCTGAGATTGGCAGGTGGTTATTTGGTTGTAATTCAATTGCTAAAGCAATCAAAGCTGTTGAGGTAGTGGGCTTGTGATTTTTAAGTTGATTTTCTTCACTTAATTTTTTAGCGGTGTAGAGGGTTAGAAATTAAGCCCCAGACTAAGTATGGGCCTAAGCACTGGGGTCGCCCCAAAGAGGCAACCAGGAATGAAAAAGGAGCATGGGCCAAAGCCAAGGGAAGTGGGCCAACAGTGGGCCGAAGCAGGTCCGACCTGCAAGGGGATCAAATGGACTCCACGAAGGAAAATACCCAAGTCAAGTTGCAGAGGCAACACCTGTAGCGGTGAAGTTGCTGAGGGAACATGTGCAGCGGAAAAGTTGCTGAGGCATTTTGCCTCAGTGCTGCCACTCCTAATATCTTCGGTTCCACCGCCATCTGAAGTTGCCGAGGGAAAGAGAAAGCCGACGCAATTAAGTTGCAGAGGCAACACTTGCAACAGCCAAGTTGCGGAGGCACTTTGTCTCAGTGCCGCCATTCCAAGTATCTTCAGTGCCACTGTCATTCCAAGTAATGTCGGTACCACAACCATCTGGAGTTACTGAGGAAAGGAGAAAACCGAAGTAACTAAGTTGCAGAGGCAATACTTGCAGCGCCCAAGTTGCAGAGGCTGTTGGCGCCGCCATCTCTAATATCTTCGGTCCTGCCGTCTGAACATGCCGCGAGAAATGACTACCGCAGCAACTACTACTGCAGCAACTAAGTTGCAGAGGGAATACCCTGCCAAGGTGATAGCAGCCTTTGAGAGAGGCTTCCCTCTGCAAGTAGAGGCTAATGCTTGGCGCTGATAACAGGTCCCAAGGCATTACTAGCCTAGGGCTAATAGCAGGCCCCCTTCCCCAAAGTTCATTTAACTTGGCGCTGATAGCAGGCCCCAAAGCTTACTGGTTAGAGCTGATAGCAGGCCCATAAATACCAGTTTACCGCAGTAATCCCATGAAGATGGGAGCAAGGTAGCTCGAACAAAAGGGACTCCATTTCCATTACCCAGGTCATGGACCTGCCTTAGTCACACAGGTAGGACTAAGGAAGCCCCCTTGGGCTTGGTACTAAGGCACAGCATGGCTAATAGCAGGCTTGGTTGTGGCCTTCATCCTGGGAAGCTGGGGAGTTTGTGGTTAGGTGGCTAAGGGTGGAGGCTTCGTTGAGGTGAGCACGAACATAGTCGATAGCAGACTAATGGAGTCCTAAGAATGTATGTACTGGCTAAGTAGAACAGACAAGGCAAGTGCAGCAACAAAGTTTACCACTGCAAGTGCACATGCTAAGGTTCAAGCTGAGAAAGCAAGTGCAGAGGCAAATACTCTCGCTGCAACTGCACTTGCTGAGGTTCAAAAGGGAGTTGTAGTGCCAAACACTCATGTCGCTACTACACTTGCTAAGGCTCAAAAAGGTAGTTGCGGAGGCAAACATATAGTACACACTACATGCAGAGGGACACGTGGCACCTTCAGCCTAGTGGCTCAAGGCAGAATATTCCATGTGATCGTCTGGGACACATGTCTTCTCTCTATTTGGTCACTTGGTGTCCTCTTGGTACCAAGGAAAAGCCTATAAATAGGACTCATTTCCCAAGGTTCAACAAGAGGAATTTTGGGGATTTGGGAGAGATGCTGCTCATTTGTGCACTGCCATACATTCCTTCTTGAGCCACTTGTTTCACCCTCACCCAGCTACACACTCTCCAACTTCCAGATAGTTACTACTACTCATTCTCCAGCCACTTTCACCATTATTGGACCATTAGCATAGTTTTGCCTCTCTAATCACCTCTCTAACCTTGAACCCCCTACATTTCTGGTGACTCCGTTGGGGAGGCTGCTTTTGTTGATGGTTCATACCCGTAGTGGCTTACACACTTCGCTGGAAAAGATGGTAGAGGATAAACGGTAGCAAGGCTCTTCCAATGACTGAACAACACATGCGGAGAGCCGTGACCACAATGTTGTGATCGAGGCAGTTCAGTCACTCTAGGATACGCAGAGGGAGAACCTGGTAGCTTTGCAAACTCTCACTGAGGCTATTATGGCCATGGCTTCTAGACCAGCTCTAGTGTAAGCACCTCTACCTGTAGCAGTCCCAAACCCAGTGCCTAACTTGTTCCCTGAGGTTCGGGCTCTGATCCAAGTGCCTCTGGTGGTACTTCAGGCAAATGGTGTGGCCACTGGTTTAGCTACCCAGGAGCAAACTCGACCATTCCAGCCCACTGACTTTGTTACTCTAGCCGATGTACAAGCTATGCTCGAGCAAGAGCGTAGCAAGAAGCAACTACCATCTCTCCCTGATCCAGATGTGAAGCCCCCATACTCTCAGGAGATATTGACCATGCCATACCCAACTAGGTGTACAGTGCCCATGTTTATTAAGTTTGACGGGAAACAAGGCAATGCTAGAGAACACGTGGTGAGGTTTATTGAAACTCTTGGTGTTCATGGCAGTGACCACTCTCTACACATTCGGGAGTTCTCCAAATCACTTACTGAGAGGGCTTACAGCTGGTATGTGAACTTGGCTCCCAACTCGATCAAGAGTTGGGAGTAGATGGTGAACAAGTTCTATACGAAGTTCTTCCAAGTCCAAAAGAAAGTTACAACCGTCACACTTGGGCGAGATGTCCAAAAAGAAGGCGAAGATATACTGGACTATGTTAAGCGATTCCAAGATAAGGCTATTGACTGTCATGAACCAGTGGATAAGACCCAATTAGTCAGCATATGTGCGGAGGGTGCCATACGCGACTACAAAATTTTCTTGGTGAACCATAATCTACCTACCTTTTCAGCCTTGATTGAGGCAGCTAGGAACCTTATTACCGCTAGTCTCTTGCACAGATCTCTTGACAGGCGCCGCTACCCTCGCAGTAGTAGAGTTGCTGCAGTAACCTCTACAGGAGGAGCCGCTCGCAAGCGGAGGCGTCGTCCTCTCAGAAGAGAAAGAGTTATGAGGACAGAAATCCATATCCTTGCAGCCTTGAGAATGTTTAAAGAATGGGTAGCTAATGGTGAACTTACTTTGCCTCCGGTTGATGTCCCTCCAATCAAGAAGGACAAAGAAAACCTAGATTATTGTGTCTATCACAGAACCACCAGACATCCCACTAGGGAGTGTTGTACTTTGAAAAGTATCTTCAAGAAAAAAGTTGATGCGAATGAGCTGAAGTTCAAAGATGCTGGTAATCGTGACGTGAGGAAGGACCCTTATCCTAATCACAAAGTGAAGGGGAAGAATGTACATAAGATTGGGTGCCTTGGGCCCGTGCGCGATCACGTGCACATGGCGTCCTACTATGATGAGTTAGAAGCAATCGCCAGCGGCCAACTCTCTGAGATGGTACCTGCAGAGGCAAAATTCGCAAAGGATACTCATGCTCAAGCCTTGCAAAACTCTGTTAAGTTTCGCACCTTCTTTGACCAGCTGGGGCTGAGCCAAGCCGCCAGGTTGGAAGCAACAAAGGCCCTCATTAACATCTCCGAAGTGCACCATGATGAAGTTGCTGAGGCTAAGGAGTATATGCCTCGGTCCATCCAAGAAGTTTATGGGGCCATTACTTTTTCAGAAGCAGACAGAGCATACCCTTTTTTCCATAACCGTCCTTTTTTTGTCACAGCTTACATCAATGATGTAGAATTCAAGCATGCTTTCCTTGATGGTGGGGCATCCATAAACATTATCACTACTAACACATTTGCAAAGGCTGGTATCCAAGAGTCCACGATGGTTCGCCAACCCATCACTATAACGGGATTCGGTGGTGAGAATAAGGTTACTAAGGGCCATATTGTAGTGGACTTAGCAGTTGACGAGATTCGTTTCGCCACTAAGTTCCATGTGATTGACGCGGACACAAATTACCACATGATACTTGGCAAAGCTTGGATGCACCGATATGGAGCTGTCCTGTCAAGTTATCACCAATGCATGAAAGCAAAGTTAGGAAAGTGCACGGTAACCATAAATGCGTCTGAAAGGCCATTCGGAGTGGAAGAGTCACACTATTGAGATGTAGTTTTCTTTACTGAGTTGTCCACAGATGAAACTCCAAGGACTGGTAAAGTTGCAGGGGTAAAATTGCCAAAGTGGGAAGACATTTGAGATGTAGAGGCTACTCCAGAAAGCAATAGACAGAAAAGGAGCAGCAAATCCACCAGTCCTCCACCCAAGATTGTTAAGGTGTGCGAGGGCGGCAAGACAGTTTACTACTTATGACGGTCTTGGGGGCCAGACTTCATACATTGGGAGGATGGCCCCGAGACAAATAAATGTGATGGTGATGAGTCCTAAGAAGGGTTGGTAGAGACAACTGAGCCCGCCTTTGAATGCATAGAAGGTAGGCCCAAACCGCAGCAGGAGGTACTTGCTGAGGTCAACCTCAGTGACTTACCTGGACAGAGCAAGCCGGTGTTTATTAGCGATACAATGGCTCCAGCAGCTAAGGCAGAATTGATAACACTACTAAAGCAATACAGTGATGTCTTTGCTTAGACATATGACGAGATGCCTGGTCTTGACCCATCCCGTGTCACTCATCATCTGGATACTTTTCCCAACTCTAAACCACTCAAGCAGCATGCTCGAAAGTATCACCCTGATCTTGAAGCAAAGATTAAGGCAGAGGTAGAAAAGTTGCAGAGGGCCAAATTCATTGAGCCTATATAGTACCCAACTTGGCTAGCAAATATTGTGCCTGTGCAGAAGAAGAACGGTCAGATCAGGGTCTACGTAGACTTTCGCGACCTGAATAAGGCCTGCCCAAAAGATGAGTTTTCATTGCCCCATGTTGACATACTTGTCGATTCTACTACAGGCCATCAGATGTTCTCCTTCATGGATGGGTTCAGTGGTTATAACCAGATCAAAATGGCACCAGAAGATGCAGAAAAAATGGCTTTTAGAACGCCCTTGGAAATTTTTTTCTATACGGTGATGCCCTTCAGTTTGAACAACGCGAAGGCAACCTACTAACGGGCCATGACTGCAGTGTTCCATGACATGTTACATAATGAAGTGGAAGTATATGTGGATGATTTGGTGGTCAAGTCTACTGAGGAAAACCGCCACCTCTGCGACATGGAAAAAGTTTTTCAGCGTTGCCGCAAATTCTGCCTAAAGATGAACCCTCTCAAGTGCACCTTTGGAGTTACCGCCGGCAAGTTCCTTGGCTTTCTTGTACACCAACGGGGGATTGAAGTAGATGGGAATAAGATCAAGTCAATCATGGAGATGCCACCGCCACACTCTCAAAAGGCCTTGAAGAAATTCCTAGGCAAAGTGTCATACCTCAGGAGGTTCATTCCAGCCCTTGCTGAGATAACCTTTTCCTTTGGGACACTACTGAAACGGAATCACAAGTTTGAATGGTTGCAAGAACACCAACAGGCATTTGATATGCTGAAAAAAGCACTTACCTCTCTACTTACAATGATTGCCCCACAACCCGAGAAGCCTCTACTACTATACTTGACCTCTACATCTCAATCTATTGGAGCTCTACTTGTCCAAGACATAGATGGCATTGAGAAGCCAGTCTATTACATCAGTCGCAAAGTCAATGGTGTTGAGTCGCGATTGTAGACGCGCCCGAACGTCCGGGAAAATCCCGTTTTGTTCATTGGGCTCACTACAGTTCGGACTCAATGTCACGGTTCTTAAGCTGATCTTGCAAAGTGCAATGCGAGATTGATAAACCACCAAAGAGTCCAAATCCGGCAAATCGTTTTGAAAAACTGATTTTTAGAAAGAAGTGCCAAACATGGACTGCTTTGCCAGATACAGAGTCGCCACCTAAATATTTTATTTTTGGGAAATTTAGGAAACCTTGACTCGTGCCTAAGGCCACATGTCCGTCATCACCAAAGTTACCTCGGCTTGAGAACTTGGCTACGAGAGGGGAAGGTCATGCAATGAGCACCCCCACTCGCCCGATCAAAGATCGGCCTTTACTAACATGATATCTTGTTTTTGAAAACACGTGCCCTTATTCCGGTTATTAACCTAGAATTACTATGTGATGCGCACAGCATATAAGTATAGACTGGATCACCTAAGTTGGAACAAAACATCTCATGTTTGTTTTTTAAAGCGGTTTGGTACTCGCAAGTAGGCTAAAATGCGGATTTTGCCACCCTCAAGTGGGCTTAGAAAACATGGTGATTTGTCACTCTCAAATGGGCTTAAAACTTGCAATCAATGAATTGTTCCAATTCAAGTAATCCAACCTTCACCCACAGGCATTCAGACAGTAATATCACATAAGCAGTTAGCCTCATGGCAAGCATGCTATCATGGCAGTCACTCACACACATGCAAGGATGCTAAAGCATAAACACTCACCGAGTACTCCGAGCCAAAACAAAAGCTATGTTAGAAATCAATGCATGATCCTAACTATGTCAAGAATGCCTAATGCAACACATACAAAATGCAACTAAGATAGGCTTGACTATTCTAAAATGTCATGTGAAATGCAATTTGATACATGTATTCAAACAGGTATTGAAATACAATGCAATTAGTATGATGCGCCGAGCCCGGTGCATGCAAGACAAATGAATGGATGCAAACATGCGAGCATAAGGATGCTAATTGAAACATGCCCTAAAGCTAACCATCGTAAGCTGGTAAATAAAAGGGAGAAAGAAATGGGGGTTGGAAGACATGCATCACACACACGCACACTTATTTACAACAGTTGTGCCCTCTCGACGGAGGGTCCGAATGAATAATACAGAACCAACTAGGTAATCTAAGCTAATCTAATTAAACTAGTTATTACACAACAGAATGAATAACAAGCTACAGCTAATTATTACACAATTCTAACTAATTAACAAATTAACTAAGTTAGCAATTGAATAAGCATGTAAACTATATAAAATAGGCTGCCTCAACTCTGCCTTGGATGACGAAGGATGCGTGCCCGGTCACCTCGTGCGAAAATCCATCGCGATGCCCCGATTTGCCTCTATTTGCAACTGGTCTCAGAACACTGCAAAAAACTCCAGAAGGCTGAAACTCCATCATGGGAATCTGTAGGAGGGCTGCCGACCAGATGTTGGCATTGGAGACCACCTGCCGACCACTTTCTGTGCTGAAAACCAGAAAAAGTGGTCGGCCAGCCACTTTATCTGGTCGGCCGACCAGTTTCTGCTGCCAGACTTTAGTTTGCTGCAACAGAGAGCAAGAAAGGGGCATGGAAAAGTATTTGCAACACATGTATGCATAACTACCGTCCCTCTCATTACATAAGCTCAAGGGGGTGTGGTTCTCGACCCTCGGGCCACCAATCACGCATCTCGATGCATGATGGCCGAGGAGCCAAATTGCACAACTCAATATGAAATGAATGCACACACGAACAGATAAAGCCTAAAACTCCATCATGTATAGTCAAGAGTGTCGGCGACCGAGAATTGAGGCACGTTTCATCACTTCGAGTATGAAACGTCCCTCGTTTCCCGTGTTTGGACTAACTCCTATTCCAAACACAATGCAACAAATAACATGGCATGGCATACACATTGCGGCTCAAGCATGCAAACATTCAGTGCAATGAAACAAGCATATGAACACGATGCAAAGGACAAGCATGAAAACATGCAACTAACATAGTAGCATACACAATGCTATGAACTACATGGCATACACAATGCTCATGACAACTAGTATACACAATGCACATGGTAACTAGCATACGCTAGGCAATGGACATGGCATGCACAAATGCAATAATCAATCATGCAACAACATGGCATTCTCAATGCTATGAACCACATGGCATACTCAATGCACAATAGACTTAAACCAAAATGGATAGGCCTCAGCCATGTCCAAATCAGTGGCCATACATGCTAAGATAGAAACTCAAAATGCTATACAAACATGCATGCATATCGGCCCAAGCTTAAGGCTGAAAACATAACTCTCCGAAAGCATTGAAAGGATGAAACATGGGGTACAATGGTGTATGTTCTAGCACTGAAATGGCATGCAAAATGACTTAGAATCATGCCAACAACCCATGTAATGCATGTTGAAAGGCTCAAGCGTCAAAGCTAGTGAAGTGTATTACACTAGAGGCATGCAAGATAATGCTCAAATGGCCAAACTAACCCCAAATAGACCCTATGCAGGCCAAAACAGTAGCAAAAATGAGTTGGGATGATGGCTTGAAAGGCACGAAAATGAGGCTCATGCAGTGGCTCACAAATAGGGCACAAAAGCACAACCCTCAAGAGCACTTAAAGAGCGGAAAATATGGAAGTGTAGCAGCCCTACATGCTCTGAAATATCATTCTCAATGATGCCAAAACATGCAAATACCTCAAGTTAAGCATGCAAGAGACCTCAAAACTCAAACCTAGTCAAGGCTATTACACTACAAGCATGCATGACAAGCCTCATTCGACCAAGAAGCCTCAAAATAGAGCTAAGACAGCCCGAAATAAGAACGAAATCATGCTAGAGCATAGCCAAAATATGCTAGGATAACGAGCCAAAACATCATGCATACAAAGCTAGTAAACAACATTTACACTACAAGCATATGGAGCATGCAAGAGGCTACCAAACCAGCAAAAAGTAGAGTCATGACATGTCAAATGGTGGCCAAAAATCTACTGAAATGGAGCCAATACATGCTAGAAAGACATGCTACTTTGATGAGCCACAAATGGGAATACACTACACATACAAGAAGCAAACACAAGGTGGCCAAACTAGCCATAGACAGAGCTAAGGCAGGCCCTAAAAGTCATGAAAAAGTGCCTGAACCAAGCCTTGAAAGTATGAAGATGCATGCTCCTTTGATAGGCCAAAAATGCAAGCGAACAAAACAAGAAGAGAGGGGATCACCCCCCTTTGATTTGAGGCTTCAAAACCACATGCCTACCACTGAAAATCCACTGGATTTCAGTGGCTACAAAGCCAAGCAAGGACTAGCTCAAAGGCCTCAAACCATGGCACAAAACAAGGCCAAACAAGGCATGCAAGAGAGTAGAAGATCCTCAACACCCAAGAGGCCTTAAACAAACATCAAAAAAACTTAAATACAAAACTTTTTCCAGTTGAAAGCAAGGCCTAAATAAGCATGCAAATGAGACCAACAGAGCAACCAAAATAAAGCTTAAAAGGGAGAAAAGAGGTTACCCCTGAAGCACTGCAAAACCAGCAGATTTCTCAGCCAAGAATCAGTTTTTTAACCTCCAAAAATGTCCTCCAAGAACCTCAGTTCAATGATGGGGGTGTATGGTTAGGGGTTGTGGTGCAAAAGTAAAGAACAACACACTCTTTAGGCACCAAATATAGAGATATAGAGAGATATATGCTTATGCCTTTTGAAAATTTCAAAACCTCTCCCATGGAGAGGGAGAGCCTCTCTTATAGAAAAAAAAAGGTTCAAGCTTCTTGGAGAAGCTAAAACTTGGATGCAATCCCTCCATACACGTGTATGGAGGATACAGTCTATGCCCTCCAGCTAGCATAACTGGCATCCACACAGTCTGCCAAAACAGGGGGAGAGTTGTCGACCACTTAAAGTGGTCGACCTGCTACTTGCAGTGGTCGGCCGACCACTTCAAGTGGTCTCCCAGGAAAAAAAGTGGTCGGCAGGGGGAAATGGTGGTCTCCACACTGAAAGCAAGCCAATGGTGGGGTGGAAGACCAGAAAAGGTGGCCCAAAGACCAAGAATACCAGTTTCTCGACCAGAAAATCGGCTGGCAGGAAGGAAAGTGGTTTCCAAGGGGAAAAAGCTGGTCTCCCATCCTCGTACCACCTTCCAAGCAAGGAAAACAAGGTTTGTACCAAAAACAAACCAACACGGATGCAAAACGAGAGTTCAGGAGGCAAAGCGCGCAACCGGGAGCCTCGAAACCCAGCTGTTGAGCACCGAAAGTGGTATACGACCAAAAAAGTGGTCTCCCGGAACACAGTGTCCTTCTAGATAGAGGAAACAAGGTGTGGTTCAAAAACCATGCCAAACAGAGAACATTAAGCGATCCCAAGACAAGGTGCACGACCGAAGGCTCCAAAAACCAGAAACTGATCTCCAAACGGGAAAAAGTGGTCTACGACCACAAAGAGATGGTCTACAAGACCTCTCCCTCCCTCCGGGAAGAGAAAACAAGGTTCGGTCCACAGACCGAGCCAAAGCACAAAGAGTTCGGAGACCCGGGGGCAAGGCTCTCAGCCAAAGCTCCGAAGCTCGAAATGAGCACAACATGCACTATCACCGAGTGCTCAATCGATGACGTCTGAGTCTTAAGGTTGGTCAAAAATGGGGTGTCTACAGTTGTCCCTCTTTGATAGAACTCGAAGGTCATAAGTGACGGGAGTGAATGTCAAAGCCTAGAGATGACTCATTTTTGACAAGGCCGAAGACTTAGACAAACAGGTGAGATAACACAGAGACGTGCCCGCAGACAGGGGCAAAATGCAAAAGACATGCACAATGCCGGACGTAACTTATGATCATGCAAAGAAAGCTGTAATGAAGCAATTATACACAATAAATGCGACAGTTTAAGCAAGCGAATACAAATCGAACTACATTACATGCAGAAAGAATGTAAGAGAATTATGCAATTCTCGCTACCTCTCATACGGAGAATACAATATCGTCCGGTTCGTCTGGTCGCACCAGCTTTAAATGAACCGTACATACAATATCGTGCCTGCATAAGAAAGAAACTCAACAGGTACAATATCGTTAGAAACATGCACAGCACTGCAAGTGAAAAGTGCGTGACAGCACAAATGGAGGGGTGCATGACA
Organism: Camellia japonica; assembly: GCA_030407325.1. Lineage (NCBI taxonomy): Eukaryota > Viridiplantae > Streptophyta > Magnoliopsida > Ericales > Theaceae > Camellia > Camellia japonica. The sequence continues at coordinate 70,510,252 of JAPPVO010000010.1, read as the reverse complement.
ATGCGACCTAAGTGTGACGCATAACAATGCGGAAAGGGGTGCATGACAATGCAACCTAAGTGTGCGCATAACAATGTGGAAAGGGGTGCATGACAATGCGACCTAAGTGTGACGCATAACAATGCGGAAAGGGGTGCATGACAATGCAACCTAAGTGTGCGCATAACAATGCGATGCACTAACAAGTGCAGATAAGATGCGCAAGAAGGCGCGAATGTAATGCAATGCACTAACAAGTGCAGGTGAGGTGCGCAAGATAGCGCGATAAAATACATGCTCAATGTAAGTAAGGTGCACAAAACAGTGCGATGCGAAAAATAGCGCAATAAAATGCATGCACAACGTAGGTAAGGTGCGCAAAACAGTGCGATGTGTAAAATAGCGCGATAAAATGCATGCTCAATGCAAGTAAGGTGCACAAAATAGTGCGATGCGCAAAATAGCGCGATAAAATGCATGCTCAATGCAAGTAAGTTGCACAAAATAGTGCGATGTGCAAAATAGCACGATAAAATGCATGCTCAATGCAAGTAAGGTGCACAAAACAGTGCGATACGCAAAACAGCGCGAGAAAATGCATGCACAATGCAAGCAAAGTGCACAAAGCAATGCGAGTGATAAATTGTACAGTAGATGCAAAGGGGGATATCTTCCAAGCATGTTGGAATCAAGAGAGGGGAAAAAAACAAATCCCAAAACAACCAGTCAGGAGCGTGCTCAACGCATCTCATTTTGGGCACACAGCTCATAACATAGCACATTGTTCAATCTGAACACGCAGTTCATAACACAGTATTCTGCTCAACTGAACACACAGTCCATAACACAGGTTTTGCTCAATCTGAACACACAGTTCGTAACGCAGTTTTTGCTCAATCTGAACACGCAGTTCATAACACAGGTTCTGCTCAATCTGAACACGCAGTTCATCACGCAGTTTTTGCTCAATCTGAACACGCAGTTCATAACGCAGGTTTTGCTCAATCTAAACACACAGTTCATAACGCAGTTTTTGCTCAATCTGGACACGCAGTTCATCACGCAGTTTTTGCTCAATCTGAACACGCAGTTCATAACGCAGTTTTTGCTCAATCTGAACATGCAGTTCATAACGCAGGTTTTGCTCAATCTGAACACACAGTTCATAACGCAGTTTTTGCTCAATCTGAACACGCAGTTCATAACGCAGGTTTTGATTTATTTGGCACGCAGCTCATAACATAGCACACTGTTCAATCTGAACACACAGTTCATAACACAACATTCGGTTTATTTTGCACGCAGCTCACAACACAACACTCTGTTAATTTGGCACATAGCTCATTTGGGCACACAACACATTTGGGGCACACGGCTCATTTGGGGCACCCGACTCATTTAGTGCACACAGCACATTTGGGCACACAGCTCATTTTGGGAACACAGCACATTTGGGCACACAGCTCATTTGGGGCACGCAGCACATTTGGGCACACAGCTCATTTGGGCACACAGCTCATTTTGGACACACAGCTCATTTGGGGCACGCAGCACATTCGGGGCACACAGCACATTTGGGCACATAGCTCATTTGGGCACACAGCTCATTTGGGGCACGCAGCACATTCGGGGCACGCAGCACATTTGGGCACACAGCACATTTGGGCACATAGCTCATTTTGGGGCACGCAGCCCATTTTGGGCACACAACTTATTTTTCGGGCACGCAGCTCACTTTCCGGGCACAAAGCTCATTCTTTGGGCACGCAGCTCACTTTTCGGGCACACAGCTCGTAACACTGCTCAATCTGAACACACAGTTCATAACACAGTATTCAATTTAGATGGCACACAGCTTATAACACTGCTCAATCTGAACATGCAATTCATAACACAGCATTCGTTTTAGATGGCACACAGCTCATAACACTGCTTAATCTGAACACGCAGTTCATAACACAGCATTCGTTTTAGATGGCACATAGCTCAATCTAAACACGCAGTCCATAACGCAGTACACTTTTTCATTTTGAACACGCAGCTCATGGATTTCATTCTGAACACGCAGCTCATACATTTGAATTTGAACACGCAGCCCATACATTTGAATTTGAACACGCAGCTCACACATTTGAATTTGAACACGCAGCTCACACATTTGAATTCGAACACGCAGCTCACACATTTGAATTCTAACACGCAGCTCACATATTTGAATTTGAACACGTAGTTCACACATTTGAATTTGAACACGCAGCTCACACATTGGAATTTGAACATGCAGTTCACACATTTGAATTTGAACACGCAGCTCATTCTGAATTTGAACACGCAGCTCATTCTGAAGACAGTTCATTCTGAACACACAGTTCATTCTGAATGTATGGGATGTAGTGACGGAACTTGCAAAGGTTAAAACAAACTCAAATGCTCCAAATTTTCCCTCTTTTCTTTTACTTTACAGTCCGGAACCCATATAGCTTCAGATAGGTCCTAGTTTTCACTGCTCTCACATGACCTGGGTTGAACCCTGCGGTTTTATGAAAGAACAAATTTTGTTTTGCGCAAATGTGGAGAATGGCACAGCACTCCGAGAACAAAATGATTTTATTTTTGAAATTAAGAAATGAGTTCTTAACCGGGTAGTGAGCCTACAACTGAACATCGCACACTACGACTCAACAACGGAAAACAAAAAGGTAAACAACCTAAACACATCGAGAAACACTCGAAACGACTCAAAGCAAGAATCGAGACAAACAAAACAAAAGATACGACACTTAGACGTATTCCAAAGGCGAGAGACCTCTCGGTTAATGGGGAGCCAGTTTCTCCGGGTATTGTTTCCCACCCTTTTCTTATTTGTGATTCTTACATCACTCGGACACTCAATCTCTTGTTTTCTGAAAAAGCCCTTTTCTCACTTTTTCTCTCATCCCACATCTCTCTATTCTTCAATCTCTCATTTTTTGTCCCTCCCCTGGGTGGTTGATGGATAAACAAGATGCTGCGGGCTCTCGCCCCTAGTATTCCGCCAGATTCTTCTTCTTCTGCTCACAGCGGTTTCCAATAGAGGAATTGTGACAGGATGTGCAGCAGATCCATAACTGACAGCGGTTGACGACGCCCTTCGCCAGTATGGATGTGATCAGACCTGTCTAGATGAGGGAGTGGAATATCCTGATCCACTCCATTTTGTGCTTCGTACTTGGCTTGATACCTCGCTGCTTGGAGGACGTTGAGAGCTTTCAGCCCTTTTCTGTTAACTTCAGTTGTGCCCTTTCTGGTGAACACGGTGCCCTTTCTGGCAAGTATATTGACAATGGGGAAAAGACAGGACACCTGACTCAACTGTGCCCCTAGTTCATCATTTTGACCATTTTTTGTTTTGGCTTTCTACTAAAACAATTTTGACCAATGTGAGAGTTAGATTAACATACTCGTTCAACTTTTGATTTGAAAGCATGCAAGTTAGGTTATGAGCACTGAAAATTTTCCTTTTTCGGGTCCAAGAAAAGGTCCAGTTTTGGAAAAATAGAATAATTTTCGAGAAAATTAGTCAAACTCAGTAAAAATTCTCAAAAACTATTTTTGCAAACGGCCAGTTCTCAACGAGCACGGAACCTTCTCTTGAGATGCACAACCTCGGATTCATAGCAATGGAAAACTGCCCCTTATCTTAAGGACACTGCATGGCGACGGAAAGTTGCCCCTTGTTTGAATAGCACCGCAGCACATTGTAGGGCAATGGAGAGTTGCCCCTTGTCTGAATGGCACCGTAACACATTGTAGTCAATCCTCAGAGTGACAAACACAACCAAACTCTCTCAGACATAGGGAAGGCAAAGATGATCAAAACCATTATGTGGACACAATCGATTTGGAAGTGTTTATGGCTGGACTTCAGAATGAAGTTGCCTACGTATCCCAAACATAGGAATCAAGCCTTACGTAGTTCCAGTTAAGGTACACTCGGGTATTTAACCTCTCCTTTTACGCTCTAACTTTTGCCAAGGCCGCCTTTCCAGGTTTTCAACCTTGCGAGCTCTGTTTTTCTTTTCTTTTCATTTATTTTTCCTTTTCTTTGCATTTTTCTTTTTTTGTTCTTTTCTTTTCTTTTTTCATTTGCTCTAACTTTTCCCTGGGTCGCCTTTCCAGGTTTTCGGCCCAGCGAGCCTCTCAAGGGTAAAAGTGTAGCTTTGTCCATGTCAAATGGTTTTTGGATCTCGAAGCCATCTGAATCCAGAAGAATGGCTGATGTTTGCTGATGATGTAAAAGTCCATCCAATGGAGGCTGAATTTGCCCCTAGTGTTGTGGATAGGAACTCGGTTGTCCTTCAACAATATTTTCTTCTTTCCCCCCTTTTGGGATTTGGCATTCTTGCCGATCTTTGTTAACTTGAGAAATGTCCCAATTTTGATTCTTCGAGCACATCTGACATTTTTTTGTTGTTTGCCCCTAGTTCGAGGGGTACTTCCGACTTAGCTTCACAAGCTTCTGTTGACGACGTCTGACCTTCTCGATCTGACTTTCTTGCCTCTTGTTCGAGGACTGCTTCAAATCAGGCCACACGGGCCTCACATCATGATTGACCTTTGAACATTCTGAATTGAGGTTCAAGGTTTGAAAGCAAGGGGTCGAGTCTCGAGGCTGAGAGCGATCCTAGGCTGCACAATCTCAAGAGCGATTCCACACAGGTCTTCGCAGGACCGCGCAAAACATTTTTTGAAATCTTTTAAGAAAGCGACTAGTGCTCGCGCTAAAGACAATGTAGAACCAATCTGGATCAAGCCAGCATCCTTCTCAGTACTCATATTGACAAGCATGATCTCATTCATTAAGGGCTTAGCATGCCTCTCTTTCTCTCAATTGATCAAATTTTACAAATCCCGATGAATTCCTTCCTCTTTGTTTTCAATACAGTGTTAGAAAAAGTTTTGAAAAACTTAGGTCAATGTAATGAATTCAAAGCACAGAAAAGACACAGTTTCTAGTCGCATACTGCCATCTCATTCAGAACTTCTGGCATAACTTGCATAAGGCAGAAGCAAACATAAGAGTGTGAAAATTACTGCTGTTTCATTCAGATCTTCTGGTGTAACTGGCTCCACGACAGAAACAGACTCAAAAGAAAGCGAAAAGACAAACGTGAAACAAAATAGTGACATCCGAAGTAACACCCCCGGAATCACCCGACTTCTGTACAACAGGACTGACTCGATACAACAAGACAGACCCAACTGACATAGTACAAAAAGACTGACTATATACAAGACAACAAAACTGATTGAATACCCAAGTCAGAAAGTACAAAAACTGGCATTCGCAAACGTTCAAAAAAGTGCGTGCCACATGCCACATCTGAGGTAAACTGAGTGCCGCCCGCAGGTGGTTCATCCCCTGATCACATCATATTATCCTCCAGACTCACTGATCCAGTGACAATAGACTTCGCTGAACTTGGAGGGAGGACAACTCCGTTGTCAAACAAATCCTGTACTTCGTGGCGAAGACGGAAGCAGTTGTCAATGGTATGACCAGTATGTTGATGGTACGCACAGTACTGGGTAGCATCATGGCTAGTTGGAAGATGACTAGGGAGAGGTCGAGGCTCGAGGGGTTTAAGATGCCTCTTTTCAGCAAGGATCTGAAGCGCCTTGGACAAAGGCATGTAGAGGGAATGGAAGACCCTACGACCTCGGGGTAAATACTTCGAGGTTTGCAGATTTTTGTTGGACGCACTAGCAAAAGGGTCGGCAAGTGCTGACTTGGTTTTTTGATCTTTTCCGGGTGCAGGGTTAGGATTGGAAGGAACGGTTCTGGTACGACGGTCCTTATCCCATTTTTCCCTTGGCTTGAATTGCTCTCACTCTGAGTGGGGAAAGTGTCATCCACAGTTTTTATAGCAACATCGAGCACCTACTGTTTATTTTGTCCTCCGGCTTTCAAAGTCTCAACAGCCCACAGGAGTTGTTCATAGGGATCAGTGTCCACCTTCACCTTGTTCTTACCACTCATCTCAGCTTGGTAGAAGGTTTGGGTTGCTACATCAGAGCAGAGCCCCGTTGTTGTCGACATGCCATTGCCGGAACTTGGGATGGCTTCAGGTTGGCTGAGCTCAATTACAATTCGCCCCAATAGCGGGGGCTCTTCTGGCATGAAATTCCCGGCATACGATGCAGTCGGTGGCGGAGCCGACACTCCGTAGGCTAAATCAACCACAGATCTCTGAAGATCGCCAATCATTCCCATCAGCTCAAAAGTGGTGGGCTCACGAGTTTGAAATAACTGGGGTTCCCAGATTGGACGTGCGGCCGGTGACCTAGGCGGTGCCGCATTTCAACATCAGTTTCACCCTGCATAGTGGTTCCTGGTTTAGTGCCACTGCCATGACCACAATTTCTTCCAAATTTTGTGTCATCATGAGTCTGTTGAACAGAACAGAGGTGATGTAACTGGTGGTTGACGGATCTAACGAACCGGTGAGCCTGGACTGGCCCCTTTCTGCCTTGCCTCAACGAAGGAGAACACTGGTTGCTCTGAACCTTGAAAGACAAAACAGGCAGCATCTCAGCCCAATTTCACCAGAACAAACATAAGCATAGCTGAATAACTATATTCAACCACTGATCACTGTTCCCAAATTCACTGCCCCGAAACTGAATCTAATACCTGCAGATATAACTGATTCTCAAAACACTGATGCCCGCAAGCCTGATACTCAACCTTGCAAACTAATACGTGCATTCCCTGTAGAGGCACACTCTAAAAGCACATAATCAAGCAAATGAGAGCCAAAACACCCCTATGTTGGGGTAGGGTTTCCCTGTCCTATTTTGTCAGGAGCTAGGGTTTCACTACGCACACAGCGGTTTCAAACAACCTATAATCCGGTAAGCAACCTACCTTAGTTTGGAATAGCCACTATGGACTTCGATGTGCGCTAGGTCGAATGGTCAGAAAGGGTGCCCTGGTAAAAATCGAGGTTTGTGTTCCCGTCGTGGTGGAGCCCGCAACCGGTCAATCTTATGGCACGCTTCTCAAAGCAAGCTTCCGGCAAACCGTTCAGGAATAGCATACTGCAAACACGGTGTCCTAGGCGCACCAATGCAAATGCAATGCAAAGAGACACATAAGTGTAAACAAAACAAGATATCATGAGTTCGAGTCAAGTTCTCTAACTCCCCAGCAGAGTCGCCAGAAACTGTAGACGCGCCCGAACGTCCTGAGAAAATCCCGTTTTGTTCATTGGGCTCACAGCAGTTCGGACTCAATGTCACGGTTCTTAATCTGATCTTGCAAAGTGCAATGCGAGATTGATAAATCACCAAAGAGTCCAAATCCGGCAAATTGTTTTGGAAAACTGATTTTTAGAAAGAAGTGCCAAACATGGACTGCTTTGCCAGATACAGAGTCGCCACCTAAATATTTTATTTTTGGGAAATTTAGGAAACCCTGACTCGTGCCTAAGGCCACGTGTCCGTCATCACCAAAGTTACCTCGGCTCGGGAACTTGGGTACGAGAGGGGAAGGTCATGCAATGAGCCACCCCGCTCGCTTGATCAAAGATCGGCCTTTACTAACATGATATCTTGTTTTTGAAAACACATGTGCTCTTATTCTGGTTATTAACCTAGAATTACTATGTGATGCGCACAACATACAAGTATAGACTAGATCACCTAAGTTGGAACAAAACATCTCATGTTTGTTTTTGAAAGCGGTTTGCTACTCACAAGTAGGTTAAAATGCGGATTTTGCCACCCTCAAGTGGGCTTAGAAAACATGGTGATTTGCCACTCTCAAATGGGCTTAAAACTCACAATCAATGAATTGTTCCAATTCAAGTAATCCAACCTTTACCCATAGGCATTCAGGCAGTTGTATCACATAAGCAGTTAGCCTCATGGCAAGCATGCTATCATGGCAGTCACTCACACACATGCAAGGATGCTAAAGCATAAACACTCACCGAGTACTCCGAGCCAAAACAAAAGCTATGTTAGAAATCAATGCATGATCCTAGCTATGTCAAGAATGCCTAATGCAACACATACAAAATGCAACTAAGATAGGCTCAACTATTCTAAAATGTCACGTGAAATGCAATTTGATACATGTATTCAAACAGGTATTGAAATACAATGCAATTAGTATGATGCGCCGAACCCGGTGCATGCAAGACAGATGAATGGATGCAAACATGCGAGCATAAGGATGCTAATTGAAGCATGCCCTAAAGCTAACCATCGTAGGCTGGTAAATAAAAGGGAGAAAGAAATGGGGGTTGGAAGACATGCATCACACACACGCACACTTATTTACAACAGTTGTGCCATCTCGATGGAGGGTCCGAATGAATAATACAGAACCAACTAGCTAATCTAAGCTAATCTAATTAAACTAGTTATTACACAATAGAATGAATAACAAGCTACAGCTAATTATTACACAATTCTAACTAATTAACAAATTAAGTAAGTTAGCAATTGAAAAAGCATGTAAACTATATGAAATAAGCTGCCTCAACTCTGCCTTGGATGATGAAGGATGCGTGCCCGGTCACCTCGTGCGAAAATCCATCGCGATGCCCCGATTTGCCTCTGTTTGCAACTGGTCTCAGAACACTGCAAAAAGCTCCAGAAGGCTAAAACTCCATCATGGGAATCTGTAGGAGGGCTGCCGACCAGTTGTTGGCATTGGAGACCACCTGCCGACCACTTTCTGTGCTGAAAACCAGAAAAAGTGGTCGGCCAGCCACTTTATCTGGTCGGCCGACCAGTTTCTGCTGCCAGACTTTAGTTTGCTGCAACAGAGAGCAAGAAAGGGGCATGGCAAAGTATTTGCAACACATGTATGCACAACTACCGTCCCTCTCATTACATAAGCTCAAGGGGGTGTGGTTCTCGACCCTCGGGACCCTAATCACGTATCTCGATGCATGATGGCCGAGGAGCCAAATTGCACAACTCAATATGAAATGAATGCACACACGAACACATAAAGCCTAAAACTCCATCATGTATAGTCAAGAGTGTCAGCGACCGAGAATTGAGGCACGTTTCAACACTCGAGTATGAAACATCCATCGTTTCCCGTGTTTGGACTAACTCCTATTCCAAACACAATGCAACAAATAACATGGCATGGCATACACAATGCGGCTCAAGCATGCTAAAATTCAATGCAATGAAACAAGCATATGAACACGATGCAAGGGACAAGCATGAAAACATGCAACTAACATACTAGCATACACAATGCAATGAACTACATCGCATACACAATGCTCATGACAACTAGTATACACAATGCACATGGTAACTAGCATACACTAGGCAATGGACATGGCATGCACAAATGCAATAATCAATCATGCAACAACATGGCATACTCAATGCACAATGGACTTAAACCAAAATGGATAGGCCTCGGCCATGTCCAAATCAGTGGCCATACATTCTAAGATAAAAACTCAAAATGCTATACAAACATGCATGCATATCGGCCCAAGCTTAAGGCTCAAAACACAACTCTCCAAAAGCATTGAAAGGATGAAACATGGGGTACAATGGCGTATGTTCCAGCACTGAAATGGCATGCAAAATGACTTAGAATCATGCTAACAACCCATGTAATGCATGTTGAAAGGCTCAAGCGTCAAAGCACGAAAATGAGGCTCATGCAATGGCTCACAAATAGGGCACAAAAGCACAACCCTCAAGAGCACTTAAAGAGCGGAAAATATGGAAGTGTAACAGCCCTACATGCTCTGAAATATCATTCTCAATGATGCCAAAACATGCAAATACCTCAAGTTAAGCATGCAAGAGACCTTAAAACTCAAACCTAGTCAAGGCTATTACACTACAAGCATGCATGACAAGCCTCATTCGACCAAGAAGCCTCAAAACAGAGCTAAGATAGCCCGAAATAAGAACAAAATCATGCTAGAGCATAGCCAAAATATGCTAGGATAATGAGCCAAAACATCATGCATACAAAGCTAGTAAACAAGATTTACACTACAAGCATATGGAACATGCAAGAGGCTACCAAACCAGCCAAAAAGGAGTCATATTATGTCAAATGATGGCCAAAAATCTACTAAAATGGAGCCAATACATGCTAGAAAGACATGCTACTTTGATGAGCCACAAATGGGAATACACTACACATACAAGAAGCAAACACATGGTGGCCAAACCAGCCATAGAAAGAGCTAAGGCAGGCCCTAAAAGCCATGAAAAATTGCCTGAACCAAGCCTTGAAAGTATGAAGATGCATGCTACTTTGATAGGCCAAAATGCAAGCGAACAAAACAGGAAGAGATGGGATCACCCCCCTCTGATTTGAGGCTTCAAAACCACATGCCTACCACTGAAAATCCATTGGATTTCAGTGGCTAGAAGGCCAAGCAAGGAGTAGCTTAAGGCCTCAAACCATGGCACAAAACAAGGCCAAACAAGGCATGCAAGAGGGTAGAAGACCCTCAACACCCAAGAGGCCTTAAACAAACATCAAAAAAACTTAAATACAAAACTTTTTCCAGTTGAAAGCAAGGCCTAAATAAGCATGAAAATGAGACCAAGAGAGCAACCAAAATAAAGCTTAAAAGGGAGAAAAGAAGTTACCCTTGATGCATTGCAAAACCAGCAGATTTCTTAGCCAAGAATCAGCTTTTTAACCTCAAAAAATGTCCTCCAAGAACCTCAGTTCAATGATAGGGTTGTATGGTTAGGGGTTGTGGTGCAAAAGTGAAGAACAACACACTCTTTAGGCACCAAATATAGAGATATAGAGAGATATATGCTTATGCCTTTTGAAAATTTCAGAACCTCTCCCACGGAGAGGAGAGCCTCTCTTACAAAAAAACAAAGGTTCAAGCTTCTTGGAGAAGCTAAAACTTGGATGCAATCCCTCCATACCCGTGTATGGAGGATACAATCTTTGCCCTCCAGCTAGCACAACTGGCATCCACACAGTCTGCCAAAACAGAGGGAGAGCTGCCAACCACTTAAAGTGGTGGGCTTGCTACTTGCAGTGGTCGGCTAACCACTTCAAGTGGTCTCCCAGGAAAAAAAGTGGTCGGCAGGGGGAATTGGTGGTCTCCACATTGAAAGCAAGCCAATGGTGGGGTAGGAGACCAGAAAAGGTGGCCCAAAGACCAAGAAAACCAGTTTCCCGACCAGAAAACCGGCTGGCGGGAAGGAAAGTGGTTTCCAAGGGGAAAAACTGGTCTCCCATCCTCGTACCACCTTCCAAGCAAGGAAAACAAGATTTGTACCAAAAACAAACCAACACGGATGCAAAACGAGAGTTTGGGAGGCAAAGCGCGCAGCTGAGAGCCTCGAAACCCAGCTGTTGAGCACCGAAAGTGGTATACGACCACAAAAGTGGTCTCCCGAACCACAGTGTCCTTCTAGATAGAGGAAACAAGGTGTGGTTCAAAAACCACACCAAACGGAGAACATTAAGCAGTCCCGAGACAAGGCGCACGGCTGAAGGCCCCGAAAACCGGAAACTGATCTCCAAACAGGAAAAAGTGGTCTACGACCACAAAGAGATGGTCTACAAGACCTCTCCCTCCCTTCGGGAAAAGAAAACAAGGTTCGGTCCACAGACCGAGCCAAAGCATAAAGAGTTCGGAGACCCGAGGGTAAGGCTCTCAGCCAAAACTCCGAAGCTCGAAATGAGCACAACATGCACTATCACCGAGTGCTCAATCAATGACATCTGAGTCTTAAGGTCGGTCAAAAATTGGGTGCCTACAGCGATATACCCCAATTGAGCGGCATTATTTAGCCTTAATCTTCACAGCGCAGAAGTTGTGCCACTACTTTTTGGCACACCTAATCCAGGTTGTGACCCGGAGTGATCCAGTTCGCTACTTGCTGAGCAAGCCCACTCTGACTAGGAGAATGGCAAGATGGCTCTTGGCTCTAGCAGAATATGACATCACTGGTGTTACTCCCAAGGCTATTAAGAGCCAAGCACTTGCAGGCTTACTAGCCCAATTCCCATCTGGTGAACATGAACCTGCAGAGGTACCTCTACCAGATGAGGTCCATGTCTCAGCAGCCGCAATTGAGACTTATTAGGACTTAAAATTTGATAGAGCTTCTGGAGTTGGGAAAGGTGGAGCTGGCGTAAAACTAACCAGTCAAGAAGGAAAGAAGTTTCATCTATCATATTAGCTTGACTTTGAGTGTTCAAACAACGATGCTGAATATGAGGTGTTGATACTGGGTCTAATAGCTGCCTAAAAGAAGGGCCTTCACAAGTTCAAAATTTAGGGCGACTTCAAGTTAGTTGTCAAGCAAACAATGGGTGATTTCACCTTGAAGGAGCCTCTGTTGGACCCATATCGCACCGTAGTTCAAAGGTTGCTCACTCAGCTTGATGATGCCCAAATCCAGCATACTCCTCGAACACACAACTGTTTCCCCGATGCCTTGGCCACACTAGGGGCAAAGGTGGAGATACCAGATGATAGTATAGCCATCGTCATTGAGAAAAAAACAACATCAGTAGCGCTAGCCGAAGAACATACAGAGCAAGATGCTGAGGGGTGGAAAGCAGATATAATCCCACAGTTGAAAACAAGCCAGGGAACAATCAGACCAGCAGAACTTGCATAATTTCTACTCCTCAGAGGAGAGTTGTATTTTCGTGGTCCCAACAACTTGCTGGCAAGGTGTGTCGGTAGACAAGAAGCAACTTACAGACTTAAGCAGATCCATGCTAAGTCCTGTGGAGATAGAAATATCAGTCTATACCGACGGATACAGAGACAAGGGTATTACTGGCCAGAGATGGAGAAGGAAAGTACTGAGTTACAGAGGCAATGTGCAAAGTGTCAGTCCTATCCTAAGGAAGAGAAAGCCCATTTCTTAAGTAGTGAAGAATGGAGGCAGCCATATATCGACTACCTTGGAAAGGGCACACTGCCCGAGAACAAAGCCGATGCAATCAGAGTTAAGAGGCAAGCCCTCTGCTTCTTCTTTGACCAAGGCAAGCTGTACTGAAGAAGCTTCGAAGGGGAACCTTTATCATGCTTATCAAAAGATGAGGCAAATGAGGTGCTGAGGGAAGCCCACAAGACAGAGCATCAAGGAGGGCAGTAATTATATGGACATCTCATTCACCTCGGCTACTATTGGCCGACAATGGAAGAAGATGCTAAAAACTTTGTGAGGAGATGCCAATCCTACCAGAAGTTTGGGAACTTGATACATGCACACTGCACAACATCAAGACTCCTTACCCGTTCCATACTTGGGCATTTGACCTGGTAGGTCCTATAGTGCAGCAATCCAAGGCTATAAATGGATACTTGCAGCAACTGAAGTTAGCACCAAGTGGGTAGAGGCTATACCGACGAGGAAGGCAGATGGGGTAGGAGTAGCCAACTTTATCAGAGAAAACATAATCTGCAGGTTTGGCATACCCAAAGTAATGTTGTCTGATAATGGAACTCCTTTTGTAAATCGCCATGTGGGAAGACTACTGGATGCCTACAGGATCAAGCACCATAAGTCTAGTCCATACTACCCTCAAGGGAATGGACAAGCTGAGGCGACCAACAAAACCCTCATCAGAATACTCAGTAAAATGATGGACGAAGAAGGAGGCACATGGTCTGAACAACTCCCCGTAGCACTCTGGGTGTATAGAACGTCAAAGAGAAAGCCAACTCAGGCAATCCCATTTTCCTTAGTATATGGGTCTGAAGCTGTGTTACCAATTGAGCTGGCAGTACCCTCAGCAAAAATGGCTATGTCAGCACACTTAGTTCCAAACAGCAGGAAGAATGACATAGAGGCAGCTATAAAAAGAAGAGATCGGGCCTCACGGGCAATGGAAAAGTATCATCAATCCATAGCTCGTACCTGCAATCAATCTGTTCAATGCAGAAAGTTCAAGGAGCGGGACTTGGTATGGAAAACAGTGGATGCAATCATGCGGGGGCAGCCAATTCCCAAGTTCCCACCCAGATGGAAAGGCCCCTACAAAGTTGCTGAGGCAACCAGCAGCGGGTACTACAATTTGACAAGAGTAGATGATGGGTTGAGAACTGGCCCTATCAACGCCAAGTATGTCAAAGAATATTTTCCTTAATTTCTTTTGAAAAAAGAGTTGTAAGTTTTCTTTGTTAATACATCCGAAGCAAAGTGTAAAGAAAGTGTCATACACTTAGTAAACTTGTTACTCTCTGTAGACACCCCATTTTTGACCGCCCTTAAGACTTGGGCACTACTGATGGTTTACTTGGTGGAGAAAGTTGAGCAGGCCAAAGGTTCGATTTCTTCGGCAAGAAGAGAGTCAAACCCTAACCTCACACCCCATTTCTTGATCAAAATATTTTAGACTTGAAACCCTCTCTTTCAAAATGTTTTGAAAATGAAGTTCTACGATGTTCCGACGCTCGCATTTTGTTAAATGTCGCGCTTTTCGGTAAACCGAACAAGGGCAAAGTGAAAATGAACGAAAGAGAGATGAAATATCTAAAAAATATTTCAAAACACCTTGTTTAGGGGTTTGGAGTTGAAGAAAAGAAGAGAAGACGGAAGAAACCTAGTTGGGGGAGAAGTGGACATGAATCGCTAAGAGAGGGACGAGCAGTCCTCGCTGAATCAGGCCTATACATTTTCATACTTGGATTTTAACTATGAGGCCACCACCATTGGAAAGCTTACTTCCGGGGCTTCATTTTGCACTCAAGAATCTCCTAAAGCCAATTCCAGATGAGGGAGATATAGTTAGTTCAAGTAGGGCATCAATCCGGTTAGACCGAATCTGCGCGGCTTCACCAAAACAGGCATAACTTTTTGCACAGTTGGAATTTTAATGCAAAGCTGGAACCATTGGAAAGCTAACTTCTGGGGCTTCATCATTGGGGTGGCCGACCACCTTGGACCTTTTGACCGGGTCGGCCGACCAGGTTAAGTGGCCGGCCGACCACTTGAACTGGTCGGCCAGCTACCCTCTATCTTGTCTCACTGAGTTGGTTCCAGCTGTGCCAGCTGGGAGGCATTTGCTGCATCCTCCATACATGTGTATGGAGGATATTTAATCTTGGTTTTAAGCTTCCAAGAGAAGCTTTGGCCTCTCTTCTCTATAAAGGAAGGGCCACCCTTCCTTTGCAAGGGTTCTGAAATTAGTCTAAGGCATACATATATCTCTCTTTGTATCTCTACACTTAGGCTTAGAAAGAGTGAGATTCTTGGCCCTTTGCACACTACCTCATGGCCTAACCCCTCCACCATTGGTCTAAGCTTCTTGGAGGCCATTTTCAGAGGCTTAAAGAGCTGGTTTTTGGGTCCAGAGGTTGCTGTCCTTATTGAGCTTCAAGGGTAACACATTTCTTCCCTTTTAAGCACTATTTTCCTTCATCTGTTATCCTTACTTGCAAGCATTTTTGGGCTTTGTCATAAACTGAAAAAAGTTTTATTTTGAGGTCCTTTACATGTTTGTTTAAGGTCATTTCTCTGTTAGGGGTTGTCTACCCCCTTGCATGCATGTTTTCACCTTGTTTTGAGCCATGCATCTAGGACTTTGTATTGTCTTGGTTTGGCCTTCTAGCCACTAAAATCCAGTGGTTTTTAGTGGCTAGCATACTGTTTTGAGCCCCAAAATCAGAGAGGGGTGACACTCTCACCCCTTGTTTTGTTTACTAGCATTGTTGGCTTTACAAAGGAGCCCATATTTGCATACTTCTTGAGCATGTTTCAGGCCATTTTTGGTGGGTTTTAGGACCTGTATAGGCTCTTTCCAGAGCCCTTTTTTCCATTTTGGATGTCCATCTTGCATGTGTAGAGTAACTCTCTTCATGGCCTTTCAAAGGAGCCTTTACTTGCATACTTCCTAGCCTCATTTCAGGCCCTTTTCAGTGAGTTTTATGGCCTTCATAACCTCTTTCCAAAGTTGGTTTTGTCTTATTGGATGTCGATTATGCATGTGTAGAATAACCCTCCTTTTGGTCTTTCAAAGGAACATATCATTCTTGTATGTGTTGGTCAGGTTTTAGTGGGTTTTTGGGCTTCATTTGACATTCCATGATTCTATTTTTGACTGGTTTGATGGCCTCTCATGTGCTTCATATGGTTGTAGTGTAAATCATGGTTCACTAGCTTGTATTGCATGATGTTTTGCCCCCCTTTCATAGCATATTTTGGCCATGATCCAAAATAATTTTATTCATATTTTAGGCTGCCTTAGCTCTGTTTGAAGTGTTTTGGGTCATGCATGCATTGTTGCATATGGTCATAGTTCAATTAAGCTCACTAGCTTTGCATATCGAGTCCACTAGCATGCGTTGTTTGGGCCCTTGCCATGTTTTGGCATCATTAAACATGATATTTCAGAGCATATAAGGTTTCCATATTCTCATGTTTATCACTCTTTAAATGCGTTTGAGAGTTGTGCTTGTATGCCTCATTTTTGAGCTATTGCATGAGCTTCATTTCCATGCATGTTGAGCCATCTTTTTAGGCCATTTTCCCACTGTCTTGGACCTGCCTAGGGTCTGTTTGGGGCTGATTTTTCCATTTGTGCATTGCTTTGTGTACCTCTAGTGTAACGCACTTCACGAGTTTCGGTATTCGGGCCATCTAGCATGCATTGTGTGGCATATTTGTATGATTCGGGACCATCTTGCATATCATTTTAGAGCTGGAAAATGTATGATTGAATGCCATGTTTCATCCCTTGCCATGCTTTGGTAGAGTAGCATTTGATGCCTTAGGTTCGGTCCCTTGCATTGGGCATGTTTGCATGAGTGTTCCTACCTTTCATTCCATCATGTATGGCCACTGATTTGGGTGTGGCTGAGGCTCACCCATATTGGTTTAAGTCCATCTTGCATTGTGTATGCCATAATATGTCATGTGCATTGAGTATGCCATTGATAGTTCATAGCATTGCGCATGCTAGTTGCACCTTTGCATATCACTCCTTGCATGTTTGCGTGTCTTAGTTGCATTTTGTTTAGGATTGCATGCTAGTTGTTGCATTGTGTTTGCATGCCATGCCATTCTAGTTGTTGCATAGTGTTTGGAGTAGGGGTTAGTCCAAACACGGGAAACGAGTGACGTTTCATACTCAAAGTGACGAAACGTGCTTCAATTCCCGGTCGCCGACACTCTTGACTATCTATGATAGAGTTGTTGGCTTTAGGTGTCCATTTGTGCATTCATTTTTCATTAAGTCGTGCAATTCGACTCCTCGGCCATCATGCATTGGGATGCGTGATTGGTGGCACGAGGATCGAGGACTACACTCCCTAGAGCTCATGCAATGACGGGGAGAGTGGTCATGCATACATATGTTGAAAATACTTTGCCATGCCCCTTTCTTGCTCTCTGTTGCAGCAAACTGGAAACCAGCAGCAAAAACTGGTCAAGCAGCCTTCTGGAGCTTTGTACAGTATTCCGGGACCAATTGTAAACAGAGGCAAATTGGGGCATCGCGATGGATTTCCCGACAAGGCGACTCGAGCATGCATGCATCCCTATCATTCGGGACAGAGTTGAGGCAGTCCGTTTTTGTTTAATTTGCATGCTAGCTTATTTATCTTAGTTAATTTGTTAATTAATTAGGGTTATGCAATAATTAGCTGTAATTCGTTATTCTTTCGGTTGTGTATTATTTATTCGGACCCTCCGAGAGAGGGCAATATTGTAATAAGTGTACGTGTGTGTGATGTACGTCTTCTAACCCCACGTGTTTCTCCCTTTTATTTACCAGCTTATGATGGTTAGTTTAGGGCATGTTTCAATTAGCATCTATATGTTCGCATGTTTGCATTCATTCATCGGTCTTGCATGCACCGGGCTCGGCGCATCATGCTAACTACATTGTATTTCAATTCCGAGTTGAATACATGTTATCTGTAGCATTTCATATGCCATGTTTAGGATAGCTGAGCCTATTCCTAGTTACATTCTTGCATGTGTTGCATTAGCCATCTTAATATGAACGAGGATCATGCATTGATTACTAACTAGTTTCTGTTTTGGTTTGGAGTACTCGGTAAGTGTTTATGCTTTAGCATCCTTGCATGTGTGTGAGTGAGTGCCATGATAGCATGCTTACCATGAGGCTATTTGCTTATGTGATATAATTGCCAGAATGCCTGTGGGTGGAGGTTGGATTATCTGAATTGGAACAATTCATTGAGTGTGAGTTTTAAGCCCACTAGATAGTGGCAAGTCCCCCTGTTTTCTAAGCCCACTTGAGGGTGCCAAAATCTGCATTTTAGCCTACTTGCGAGTAGCAAACCGCTTTCAAAAACAAACACGAAATGTTTTGTTCCAACTCAGTCGATCCAGTCTATACTTGTATGCTGTGCGCATCACATAGTAATTCTAGGCTAATAAATCAGAATAAGAGCACATAATGTTTTCAAAACTCGATACCATAGTTAATAGAGGCCGATCTTTGATCGGGCGAGTGGGGGTGCTCACGAAGTGACCTTCCCCAATCGTACCCAAGTTCCCGAGCCGAGGCAACTTTGGTGATGACGGACACGTGGCCTTAGGCACGAGTCAAGGTTTCCTAAATTCCCCCAAAATAAATATTTAGGTGGCGACTTTGTATCTGGCAAAGCAGTCCATGTTTGGCACTTCTTTCAAAAAAATCTATTTTCAAAAATGATTTGCCGGATTTGGACTCTTTGATGATTTATCGGTTTTGCATTGCACTCTGCGAGATTAGATACAAGACCGTGACATTGAGTCCTGAACTGTAGTGAGCCCAAATGAACAAAACGGGATTCCCTCCCGAGACGTTCGGGGACGTCTACAGTTTCTGGCGACTCTGCTGGGGATTTAGAGAACTTGACTCGAACTCATGATATCTTGTTTTGTTTGAACTTATGTGTTTCTGTGGATTGCATTTGCATTGGTGCGCCTAGGACACCGTGTTTCCCATCTGCTATTCCTAAACGGTTTGTCGGAGGCTGCGTGCCATAAGGCTGACCGGTTACGGGCTCTACCACAATGGGAACACAAACCCCGATTTTACCGGGGCACCCTTTCTGACCATTCGACCTAGTGCATATTCGAAATCCATAGTGACCATTCCAAGCTAGGACAGGTTGCTTACCCAATTGTAGGTTGCTTGAAACCGCTGCGTGCGTAGTGAAACCCTAGCTCCTGAGAAAATAGGACAGGGAAACCTTACCCCAACATAGGGGTGTTTTCGCTCTCACTTGCTTGCTATGTGCTTTTAGAGTGCATCTCTACAGGAATGCATGTATCAGTTTGCAAGTCTAGGTATCAGGCCTGAGGGCATCAGTATTTTTGGGATCAGTTTTACCTGAGGGTATCCGTTTACAGGCAGAACTTGTGGCAGAATTATGTAGGGGGGGCACAGTTATTCAGCTTCGCTCATTTTGGTTTTGGTGAAATCAGGCTGAGGTGCTGTCTGTTTTCTCTTTTGCAAGGTAGTCATGGAACTATAGCTTTAGAAGGCTCCAATATCCCCCGGTACATTGGGCTTGTGCTGATAGACTTTGTCAGGTTTTTTACAACAAGGTCATCGCCGCACCAGCTCAGCAAAGTCTATCGCCACTGGATCAGTGAACTTGGGGGACAGTACGAATATGTGATCGGGGGATGAACCACCTATGGGCGGCACTCAGTTTACTCCAGATGTAGGAATGGCACGCACTATTTTGAGCAGTATGCAAATACTAGTTTTTGTATTTTCTGACTTGGGTACTGGGTCAGTCTTGTTATATTGTACTGAGTCAGTCCTTTTGTACTGGTCAGTCGAGTCAGTCTTGTTGTATCGAGTCTGTCTTGTTGTGCCGGAGTCGGGTGATTTTGGGGGTGTTACCTCGGATATCACCATTTTGTTTTGTGTTGTGTTTGTCTTTTCGCTTTCTTTTGAGTCTGCTTCTGCCGGGGAGCCAGTTACACCAGAAGATCTAATTGAAACAGCTGTGGTTTTCATGCTTTTGTGCTTGTTTCTGCCATGTGCCAGTTGTGCCAGAAGTTCTGAATGAAACGGTAGTATTTTTCACCTACTTTTCTGTGCCTCGAACTCACTGCATTGACCTAAGTTTTTCAAAACCCTTTTGAACACTGTGGTGAAAAAGAAGAGGAAGGAATTCCTCAGGATTTGCAAAAACGTGATCAATTGAGAGAAAGAGAGGCATGCTAAGCCCTTAATGATTGAGATCATGCTTGTTAATGTGAGTACTGAGAAGGATCCTGGCTTGATTTAGATTGGTTTCACATTGTCTTCAGCGCGAGCGACTAGTCGCTTTCTTAAAAAATTTCAAAAAATATTTTGCGCCAGCCTGCGAAGTCCTGTGTGGAATTGCTCTTGAGATTGCGTAGCCTAGGATCACTCTCAGCCTTGAGACTCAACCCCTTTTGCTTTCAAACCTTGAACTTGGATTCAGAATGTTCAACGGCTGACCACAATGTGAGGCCTGCGTGGCCAGATTCGAAGCAGCCCTCAAACTAGGGGCAGGGAAGTCAGACCAAGAAGATCAGATGTCATCAAAAGAAGCTTGCAAAGCTAGATCAGAAGCACCCCTCGAACTAGGGGCAAAAATGTCAGATGCGCTCGAAGAGCCCAAAATGGATCACTCCGCAAATCAGTGAAGATCGGCAAGAATGCCAAATCCCAGAAAGGAGGAAAGAAGAAAGTATTGCTGGAAAATAATTGAGTTCTTATCCACAACACTAGGGGCAATTTCAGCCCCATTGGATAGACTCTTACATCATCAGCGAACAGTAGCCATTCTCCTGGATTCAGATGACTTCAGGATCTCAAAACCATTTGACATGGACAAAGCTACACTTTTACCCTTGAGAGGCTCGCTGGGCCAAAAACCCAGAAGGGCGACCCAGGCAAAAGTTAGAGCAAAGAAAAGAATGCAAAAAAAAAAAAGAGAAGAAAAAAAAAAGAAAAATGCAAAGAATGAAAAAAAAAAAAGAAAAAAAAAGAAGAAGAAAATAAATGAAAAGAATTGAAAAGAAAAGAAGAACAAAGCTCGCAAGGTTGAAAACCCAGAAAGGGCCGCCTTGGCAAAAGTTAGAGCGCAAAAGGAGAGGTTAATACCCGAGTGTACCTTAACCGGAACTATGTCAGGCTTGATTCCCATGTTTGAGATACGTAGGCAACTTCATTCTGAAGTCCAGCCGTAAACACTTCCCAAATGACTATGTCCATGTAGTAGTTCCGATCATCTTTGTCTTCTCTGTATCCGAGAGTTCGGTGGTAATGGTCACTGTAAGGATTGGTTGCCATGTGCTGCAGCGCTATTCAGACAAGGGGCAACTTTCCGTTGCCATACAGCGCGCTGCGGTGCCATTCAAACAAGGGGCAACTTTCTGTTGCCATGCAGTGCCGTTCCGACAAGGGGCAATTCTCCTTCGGATCTGAGGTTGTGCATCTCAAGAGTAGGTTTCGTGCTCTTTGAGCAGTGGCCGTTTGCAAAAACAGTTTTGAGAATTTTTACTGAGGTTGACTAATTCTCTCGAAAATTATTCCACTTTTCCAAAACTGGACCATTTCTTGGACCCAAAAAAGGAAAATTTTCAGTGTTCATAACCTAACTCGCATGATTTCAAATCAGAAAATCGAACAAGCGCATTAATCTAACTCTCATTTTGGTTAAAATTGTTTTAAGCAGAAGCCAAAAAACAAAAAATGGTCAAAATAATGAACTAGGGGCACAGTTGAGTCAGGCTTCCTGTCTTTCCCCCGTTGTCAATCCATTTGCCAGAAAGGGCACCATACTTCCCAGAAAGGCCACCCTATTCGCCAGGAAGGGCATAGCGGAAGCTAACAGAAAAGGGCTGAAAGCTTTCAACATCCTCAAGCAACGAGGTATCAAGCCAAGTGCAAAGCATGAACTGGAATGGATCAAGTTATTCCACTCCCTCGTCTGGACACATTTGATCATGTCCAAACTCCCCAGTAGAACATCGTCAACCGATGTTAGTTGCAGATTTGCTACACACCCAGTTGTAGCACAACCCCTCTACGGGAAAGTTCACTGTTGTGGGCAGAAGAAAAAGAATCTAGCAGAATGCTAGGGGCAAGAGCCCGCAGCTTCCTATTTATCCATCAACTACCCTGGAGAGGGATAAAAAATGAGAGATTAAAGAATAGAGAGATGTGCGCTGAGAGGAAAAGCGAGGAAAGGGTTTTGAGAGAAAAACCGAGCTTGAGGGCCGAGTGATGTGAGAATCACAAATGAGAAAGGGTAGGAAACAATACCCAGAGAAACAGGCTCCCTATGCACGTCTGAGTGTCGTGTCTTTTTGTTTTATCTAGATTCTTATTTTGAGTCGTTTCGAGTGTTACTCAATGTGTTTAGGTTGTTTCCCTTTTGTTTTCCATTGTTGAGTCGTAGTGCGTTGTGTTCAGTCGTAGGCTCAATACCCCGGTCAAGAACTCATCTCTCAATTTCAAAAACAAAATCGTTTTGCGCTCCGAGTGCTGTGCCATTCTCTACATTTGTGCAAAACAGGATCTGTTCTTTCATAAAACTGCAGGGTTCAACCCAGGTCACATGAGAACAGTAAAACCAGGACCTATCTGAAGCTATATAGGTTCCAGGCTACAAAGCAAAAGAAAAGAGAAAAAATGTCAGGTATCTGAGTTTGTTTCCACTTCAGTAAGTTCCGAGATTGCATTCCGTGTGTACCTCTTCAAGTCTTGCCAATGCTCCGAAGTATGAGTGTGCCTCTACCTCAAGCTCAAGATCAAGTCTGCTTCAAGCCAGAATGGCGATTAGAAGTGCTCTCCCTGAGTACCATTCCCTGCCAGAGGCATCTCGACTGTGTTCGCAATGAGTTCCTAGGAGAACAACTGCGACGACGGAAACTAGAGTTCGAATGGCTGTTGCCTAGAATGCAAAGGTTCGGGATTTCCGAGACTAAAGTCTGGTTCAAATACCCAGAGGCATGTCCTCGGCTTGAAATCTGTATGGAAGCCCCATAGGTTGAGATAGCGTGTATGCACCTCAATTCTGGATACTGAACCAACCTAGTCTGTCACCCCGTTGGAGAATAGGGAAAGTTGTGAATATGATCAGGAAGAAAAGCAGCATCCAAAGTGTTCTACGTGAAGAACCCTTGTCAGCAATTCAGAGCCTTTGTACTGTCAGTCGAAGGTAAGTGTTCGAAGAGCACGAGGGGAGATCCCCGTCAGAGTAGAGCGGTTCATCGCCACTCACCCCATGAGGTGCTTTCTAAAGCGCCGCTATGCTTGTTTATTGCATCATGCATTGTATTGCATTGTACCTCTCAAGTTTCTTTCTCATTCATGCACGATATTGTATGTACGGTTCATTCAAAGAAGTTCCGTTTGAGATGATTTATTTAGTGTATCAATCACACTTCATTCAGTTAGTGTATCAATCACACTTCATTTATTTAGTGTATCAATCACACCTCATTCACCCTTAGTGTATCTATCACACTTTCTTCATTCGCTTAGTGTATCAATCACACTTCATTTATTTAGTGTATCAATCACACTCTCTTCACTTAGTGTATCAATCACACTTCTTTCATTTTCTGTATCTATCACACATATTCTCATTTTCTGTATCTATCACACACATCCTCATTTCGTGTATCTATCATGCACATATTCACTTCATTTACTTTAGTGTATCCATCACACTTCATTCTCTTTTGTGTATCCATCACACTTGTTCACATAGTGCATCTATCACACTTTGTGTTCACCTTCAGTGTATCCATCACACTCTGTTCACTTAGTGCATCTGTCACACTTTGTGTTCACTTTTAGTGTATCAATCACACTCTGTTCACATAGTGCATCTATCACACTTTGTGTTCATTTTTAGTGTATCTATCATACTTTGTTCACATAGTGCATCTATCACACTTTGTGTTCACCTTCAGTGTATTAATCACACTCTGTTCACTTAGTGCATCTATCACACTTTGTGTTCGCTTTTAGTGTATCAATCACACTCTGTTCACTTAGTGCATCTATCACACTTTGTGTTCGCTTTTAGTGTATCAATCACATTTTGTTCACTTAGTGCATCTATCACACTTTGTGTTCGCTTTTAGTGTATCAATCACACTATGTTCACTTAGTGCATCTATCACACTTTGTGTTCGCTTTTAGTGTATCAATCACACTCTGTTCACTTAGTGCATCTATCACACTTTGTGTTTGCTTTTTGTGTATCCATCATACTTTGCTTCACGTAGTGCATCTATCACACTTTGTGTTCACTTTTAGTGTCAATCACACTTTATTCATATAGTGTATCCATCACACTCGCTTCACTTTGTGTATCTATCAGACTATGCTCACTTTGTGTATCTGTCACACATTCACTTTGTGTATCCATCACACACGTTCACTTAGTGTATCCATCACACTCGTTTCGCTTTGTGTATCTATCACACTTTGCTTCACTTAGTGTATCAATCACACTTTATTCATATAGTGTATCCATCACACTCTCTTCACTTTTGTGTCTCTATCGCACATGCTCGCTAAGATTGCATAATCTTCCTACATCATAACTGCATGAAATGTAGTTTGATTTGCCTTCTTGCTTAAAACTGTCGCATTTATTGTGAATATTTGCTTCGATACAGCTTTATTACATGATCCTTACTCCATGAAATGTAGTTTGATTTGCATTGCATTCTTGCTTAAAATTGTTGCATTTATTGTGAATATTTGCTTCATTACAGCTTGCTGCTTTGCATAATCGTGAGTTACGTTCGGCTTTGTGCACGTCGTTTTGCATTTTGCCCCTGCCTGCAGGCACGCCTGCGGGCACATCTCTTTGTTTATCTTGCCTGTTTGTCTAAGTCTTCGGCCTTGTCAAAAATGGGTCGTCTCTGGGCTTTGACATTCACTCCCGTCACGTATGACTCCCAAGTTCTGTCAAAGAGGGGCAACTGTAGACACCCCATTTTTGACCGCCCTTAAGACTTGGGCACTACTGATGGTTTACTTGGTGGAGAAAGTTGAGCAGGCCAAAGGTTCGATTTCTTCGGCAAGAGGAGAGTCAAACCCTAACCTCACACCCCATTTCTTGATCAAAATATTTTAGACTTGAAACCCTCTCTTTCAAAATGTAGTTCTACGATGTTTCGACGCTCGCATTTTGTTAAATGTCGCGCTTTTCGGTAAACCGAGCAAGGGCAAAGTGGAAATGAATGAAAGAGAGATGAAATCTCTGAAAAATCTTTCAAAACACCTTGTTTAGGGGTTTGGAGTTGAAGAAAAGAAGAGAAGAGGGAAGAAACCTAGTTGGGGGAGAAGTGGACATGAATCGCTAAGAGAGGGAGGAGCAGTCCTCGCTGAATCAGGCCTATTCATTTGCATACCTGGATTTCAGCTATGAGGCCACCAACGTTGGAAAGCTTACTTCCAGGGCTTCATTTTGCACTCAAGAATCTCCTAAAGCCAAGCCCGGATGGGGGAGATATAGTTAGTTGAAGTAGGGCATCAATCTGGTTGGACCGAATCTGTGCGGCTTCACCAAAACAGGCATAACTTTTTGCACAGTTGGAATTTTAATTCAAGGCTGGCGCCATCGAAAAGCTAACTTCTGGCGTTTCATCATAGGGGGTGGCTAACCACCTTGGACCTTTTGACCTGGTCGGCCGACCAGGTTAAGTGGCCGGCTGACCACTTGAACTGGTCGGCCAGCTACCCTCTATCTTGTCTCACTGAGCTGGTTCCAGCTGTGCCAGCTGGGAGGCATTTGCTGCATCCTCCATACACATGTATGGAGGATGTTTAATCTTGGTTTTAAGCTTCCAAGAGAAGCTTTGGCCTCTCTTCTCTATAAAGGAAGGGCCTCCCTTCCTTTGCAAGGGTTCTGAAATTAGTCTAAGGCATACATATATCTCTCTTTGTATCTCTACACTTAGGCTTAGAAAGAGTGAGATTCTTGGCCCTTTGCAAACTACCTCATGGCCTAACCCCTCTACCATTGGTCTAAGCTTCTTGGAAGCCATTTTCAGAGGCTTGAAGAGCTGGTTTTTGGGTCCAGAGGTTGCTGTCCTTATTAAGCTTCAAGGGTAACACATTTCTTCCCTTTTAAGCACTATTTTGCTTCATCTTTTAGCCTTACTTGAAAGCATTTTTCGGCTTTGTCATAAATTGAAAAAAGTTTTATTTTGAGGTCCTTTACATGTTTGTTTAAGGTCATTTCTCTTTTGGGGGTCGTCTACGACCTTGCATGCTTGTTTTCACCTTGTTTTGAGCCATGCATCTAGGCCTTTGTATTGGTCTTGGTTTGGCCTTCTAGCCACTGAAATCTATTGGATATTCAGTAGCTAGCATACTATTTTGAGCCCAAAATCAGAGAGGGGTGACCCTTTCACCCCTTGTTTTGTTTACTAGCATTGTTGGCTTTACAAAGGAGCCCATATTTGCATACTTCTTGAGCATGTTTCAGGCCATTTTTGGTGGGTTTTAGGAGCTGTATAGGCTCTTTCCAGAGCCCTTTTTGCCATTTTGGATGTCCATCTTGCATGTGTAGAGTAACTCTCTTCATGGCCTTTAAAAGGAGCCTTCACTTGCATGCTTCCTAACCTCATTTCAGGCCCTTTTCAGTGAGTTTTAGGGCCTTCATAACCTCTGTCCAGAGGTGGTTTTGTCTTATTGGATGTCCATTATGCATGTGTAAAATAACCCTCCTTTTGGTCTTTCAAAGGAACATATCATTCTTGCATGTGTTGGTCAGGTTTCAGTGGGTTTTTGGGCTTCATTTGACATGTCATGATTCTATTTTTGACTGGTTTGGTGGCCTCTCATGTGCTTCATATGGTTGTAGTGTAAATCATGGTTCACTAGCTTGTATTGCATGATGTTTTGCCCCCCTTTCCTAGCATATTTTGGCCATGATCCAAACTAATTTTATTCATATTTTGGGCTTCCTTAGCTCTGTTTGATGTGTTTTGGGTCATGCATGCATTGCTGCATATGGTCATAGTTCAATTAAGCTCACTAGCTTTGTATATCGGGTCCACTAGCATGCGTTGTTTGGGCCCTTGACATGTTTTGGCATCATTAAACATGATATTTCAGAGCATATAAGGTTGCCATATTCTCATGTTTATCACTCTTTAAATGCGTTTGAGAGTTGTGCTTGTATGCCTCATTTTTGAGCTATTGCATGAGCTTCATTTCCATGCATGCTGAGCCATCTTTTTAGGCCATTTTCCCACTGTCTTGGACCTACCTAGGGTCTGTTTGGGGCTGATTTTTCCATTTGTGCATTGCTTTGTGTACCTCTAGTGTAACACACTTCACTAGTTTCGGTATTCGGGCCATCTAGCATGCATTGTGTGGCATATTTGTATGATTCGGGACCATCTTGCTTATCATTTCAGAGCTGGAAAATGTATGATTGAATGCCATGTTTCATCCCTTGCCATGCTTTGGTAGAGTGACATTTGATGCCTTAGGTTCGGTCCCTTGCATCGAGCATGTTTGCATGAGTGTTCCTACCTTTCATTAGATCATGTATGGCCACTGATTTGGGTGTGGCCGAGGCTCACCCATATTGGTTTAAGTCCATCTTGCATTGTGTATGCCATATTATGTCATGTGCATTGAGTATGCCATTGATAGTTCATAGCATTGCGCATGCTAGTTGCACCTTTGCATATCACTCCTTGCATGTTTGCGTATCTTAGTTGCATTTCGTTTAGGATTGCATGTTAGTTATTGCATTGTGTTTGCATGCCATGCCATTCTAGTTGTTGCATAGTGTTTGGAGTAGGGGTTAGTCCAAACACGGGAAATGAGGGACGTTTCATACTCAAAGTGACGAAACATGCTTCAATTCCCGGTCGCCGACACTCTTGACTATCCATGATAGAGTTGTTGGCTTTAGGTGTCCATTTGTGCATTCATTTCACATTGAGTCGTGCAATTTGACTCCTCGGCCATCATGCATCGGGATGCGTGATTGGTGGCACGAGGATCGAGGACTACACTCCCTAGAGCTCATGCAATGACGGGAAGAGTGGTCATGCATACATATGTTGAAAATACTTTGCCATGCCCCTTTCTTGCTCTCTGTTGCAGCAAACCAGAAACTAGCAGCAAAAACTGGTCAAGCAGCCTTCTGGAGCTTTGTACAGTATTCCGGGACCAATTGTAAACAGAGGCAAATTGGGGCATCGCGATGGATTTCCCGACAAGGCGACTCGAGCATGCATGCATCCCTATCATTCGGGACAGAGCTGAGGCAGTTCGTTTTTGTTTAATTTGCATGCTAGCTTATTTATCTTAGTTAATTTGTTAATTAATTAGGGTTATGTAATAATTAGCTGTAATTCGTTATTCTTTCGGTTGTGTATTATTTATTCGGACCCTCCGAGAGAGGGCAATATTGTAATAAGTGTGCGTGTGTGTGATGTATGTCTTCCAACCCCACGTCTTTCTCCCTTTTATTTACCAGCTTATGATGGTTAGTTTAGGGCATGTTTCAATTAGCATCTATATGTTCGCATGTTTGCATTCATTCATCTGTCTTGCATACACCGGGCTTGGCGTATCATGCTAACTACATTGTATTTCAATTCCGAGTTGAATACATGTTATCTGTAGCATTTCATATGCCATGTTTAGGATAGTCGAGCCTATTCCTAGTTGCATTCTTGCATGTGTTGCATTAGCCATCTTAACATGAACTAGGATCATGCATTGATTACTAACTAGTTTCTGTTTTGGCTTGGAGTACTCGGTAAGTGTTTATGCTTTAGCATCCTTGCATGTGTGTGAGTGACTGCCATGATATCATGCTTACCATGAGGCTATTTGCTTATGTGATATAACTGCCCAAATTCCTGTGGGTGGAGGTTGGATTATCTGAATTGGAATGATTCATTGATTGCGAGTTTTAAGCGCACTAGATAGTGGCAAGTCCCCATGTTTTCTAAGCCCACTTGAGGGTGCCAAAATCTACATTTTAGCCTACTTGCGAGTAGCAAACCGCTTTCAAAAACAAACACGAAATGTTTTGTTCCAACTCAGTCAATCCAGTCTATACTTGTATGCTGCGCACATCACATAGTAATTCTAGGCTAATAAACCGGAATAAGAGCACATAATGTTTTCAAAACTCGATACCATGGTTAGTAGAGGCCGATCTTTGATTGGGCGAGCGGGGGTCCTCATGAAGTGACCTTCCCCAATTGTACCCAAGTTCCCGAGCCGAGGCAACTTTGGTGATGACGGACACGTGGCCTTAGGCACGAGTCAGGATTTCCTAAATTCTTCCAAAATAAATATTTCGGTGGCGACTCTTTATCTGGCAAAGCAGTCCATGTTTGGCACTTCTTTCAAAAAAATCTGTTTTCAAAAACGATTTGCCGGATTTGGACTATTTGATGGTTCATCGGTCTTGCATTGCACTCTGCGAGATTAGATACAGGACCGTGACATTGAGTCCTGAACTGTAGTGAGCCCAAATGAACAAAACGGGATTCCCTCCCGGGACGTTCGGGGACGTCTACACTCTCATATACACTTAGTGTGAGGAAAGTTTTCCATACTTGGTGAATTTTTATCCTTGTAAAAGTTTAGTCATGATGAAGTTTTGTTCATGGCAAGAGTACTACTTATCTTTAGAAGCTATGTTAAAGCAATGTAAAGAAAGCGATGAAATGAAACTCAAAAGTACTACCAAACATCCACACTTTTTATTAAAGTCAAACTTCCAGAACATGATTACAATGTTTGAAAAGAAGTTATTATAGAGAAGAAGAAAAGAAAAGGCGCCGCAAGCGCAATGAAACAACAAAATAAAGAAAAGAAAATGGAGGAAATCATAACAAGGTCACAGGCGCATCAAATCAAACCCTTCAAAAGGGAGTCCATCAGAGTCATATCTCGAGGCAACTGGGCAACCAATGCAGAGTCTTTTTCTTTGAACCGAGCTAGGTTCTGCCGATGCTACTCCAAGGCACCCTCACACTCGTTGATAGTCTCTTCCAAGGACGCAATCATCGCCACATTGTTGGCATGCTCAAGGAAACCATCAACTGCCTGAAGCCTATCCCTCATCCATGATAGGTCCAAACCGTTCCTCTCAAAGCCGCTCAGGTTGGCCTCAGCACTTTCCATGAACTTGCTGGGGGTTGTCAGGACCTACTTGGTAACAAGGTCACGAATGAAACTGGCAAGTGACTCTAGCAGCGTCGTCTGCACTATAGATCCAGGAACATTAAAGGCAGTAAAGGTGTCCAGATGCAGTGCCTGGATACGAGCAAGAGTGGGAGCAGCTTCGGACGAGACCCAATACCTTAGAAAGGAAAGTTTCTCTGAAGACTGAAGCGACTCTCTCACACCGCCACTAGCTTCAATCACTGGAGGGAGACTGATGGAGTGACCAAAGGTCTGAGGGCAGCACACTTCCCCTGAAGATGATTGCCCAACTAGCCTCATGAGAAAGGCCAAAGCTGCTTACACCATTGTGTCGCTCCGAAAAGAGGTCGTCCATCTGGTAGTCTCCAACATTCAAATCTAGTACAACAGTGGTATCCATCCCAGTGTAAAAATCTTGGGACACCCCAAGGTCAACTAGCCCTTCTAGAAAGTGAGTGGGGTATAAGTCTGCCAAATATTCAGAGGTTGCCGAAGCAACTGGGTCAGAGGTCCCAGCGACAGCAGTAATAGTATGAGGGGCTAAAGTGACAGCTACCTCTGCAAGTTGGTCCAAATTTAAAAGGGCCACAGGAAGAACAGTTGAAGCAGCCGCTACACTTGCACTCCCCTCAGCCACTTGGACGTTTGGAAATGGAGTCTGTTGAACCAATGGAGACTCAGTGGGCTGGGAAGAACCACCAGATGTAGCTCCAAAGGGAGGTGGTGTAACTTCTAGTGGTCCTCTCATGCCACAATCTTCTCTTGGGGTCTCAGGGACAAAATTCCACCGACAAAGGAATGGTTGGAGTGCACAGAATCAGTGGGGTTTGGAGGCTCTGAACCCTCAACAACTATATCACCCGCTGCAACTTCCATTGAAGAGGAAACTTATACATTGTCTGCAGCCTCCACAACTGGCTCAGCCCCGGCAATTGGCTCGGCCTTAGTAGTTGGTTAGGCTCCAACACTTGGTTCCTCTTCAACATCTGGAAGAACTGTCTTGCGGGTCCTGAATCTTGTGGCCCTTGTAGCAATGGGAAGGTTGTCATCGTCGTCCGAATCTGAGGAAATGTCAATGGCAGTAGAAAAACCTTCGGGGCCTAAAGGTGGTACAGTCGATGGACCCTAAAAAGGAAGAAGATTATGCGATTACTAAAGTAAATATAAGAAGCCCAAATAAGTAATACAAAAAAAATTTCTAAGTATCAATACCTTTCGGAGTCTCTTTCTACTTTGTGAGGCATGTGCCTCAGCAACTAATGTCGCTGCTGCTTGAGCTACCCTCATTCGGGAGTGGGTCATGCATACTGTTGTGCCAACTTGAGGGGGAGCAATTTGCAAGGGTTGAACAGACATTGCCCCAGACGGGTAAGGCTCCTCCACGACGGGCAGGGATAAAAGCTTAAAGCAGCAGAATATACTAGATTGTTTTCCTCGGCCAGAAGGCAGACGAAGGGATAAGTTAGGCTGCGGGATAGGTTCCATCGCAGGGACAACCGGATCGCTGTTGCAAAAATTGAAGAAAGAATTGAGGTTACGGTGCCAGAAAAACCTGTTATTAGGAGTAAAGGCACCCTCTTTCCTAAGCGGAGGAAGCTCCATGAAGCTTAAGCCTTCCACAAGTAGAGCGATATAGTCACGGGCAAACCGCCAAAAAATCTAGTCGAAATTAGTCTAAGGCAGAGGGGCATGTGGGACGCCCTATTCCATTCTGAACTGCCTAAGGACCCTGTCCAGTCGATAGACGACGCTGGACATGCCCTCTTCGTTCCACATGGGTAGAAATCTGGGGTGTATCATAGCAGCAATAAGAAGGGAGTTAGCCTGGACATTATCGAGAGAAAAATCAACGTGACGGGCCTCTGAAAAATAAAATGGGACAATAGAAATGCCTACAAGAAGCTGACTAAAAGGGTAGAACACGCACTCCTCCATGCGGTCAACGTAGTCTGCAAAAGGTCTGTTGGTGCCAAGGCCAAACCACCGAGAGATGCGAGGAAGGGATTGACGCACTTGCCTCGTGACAGGTTGACCCTTTGCATCTAGAACAGGGCGACCCTCCATATCAAAGACTTCGTCAGTGAAGAAGGGCTCATGCTCTTTAGAAATATGGCCTATGGCAGGAAATCTCTCATAGAAATAAGCAGTTAAGAACTAAGTGTGTACAAAGCTCCACACATCATAGCGGCCCACGGAAGTATAGGTTCCCCAAGAAGAAAGGGGCCAAAGGAATCTGACTGCCGCTACAGAGCTTGACAGCCAAAGGAAACACCAAGGGATTAATGCTTTCGGTAAGGTTACTAGGAAGAACGAAAAAGGAGATGAAATAACTGACGAAGGCGGCCAAGTACAAGTCGCCGCAGTAGCCTAGCCCAATTACAGAGTCGCGACTCTCCTCTGTGATGTCGCCCACAATTGGTTGCAGGTCCTTGAAAAAATGCTTCAGCCAAGAAAGATAGGTGGTTTTGTCCCTCTTAGGTCTTTTCTAGAGCAGTTCGCCAATTCTAAGGTCATACTAGGAGCCAAACTTCCACGCCTCCCGAAATGCACCTTGGAGGACAGTGACGGCAACCTGCTCTACAGGAGTCAATGACACTGGATCAAACGGGTGATCTCCACGGGTACTCAGGTGCAGAAGGACAACAACATCTTCCAGGGTTGGGTTTATCTCCCCACATGCCAAGGCAAAAGTGTGAGTGTCGCGGCTTCAACGGGAGACAACCATATCAGTGTTGGTTTGTACCTTACTGTAGACCGCCCGAACTCACTCCGCGCGCCCCCCTTTCGGAGAGGGCGCGAATTTGGGTTCTAGCTACTACAGTTCAGACTCCTGTCACGGTTCTGAATCTAATCTCACAAAGTGCAATGTAAGACTGATAAATCACCAAAGAGTCCAAATTCGGCAAATCGTTTTGGAAAATCGATTTTAATCAAAAACGCCAAACATGAACTACTTTGCCAGATTTCAGAGTCGCCACCTAAATATTTTGTTTTGGGAAATTTAGGAAACCCTGACTCGTGCCTAAGGCCACGTGTCTATCATCACCACAGTTGCCTCGGCTCGGGAACTTGGGTACGAGAGGAGAAGGTCCTGAAATGAGCACCCCCGCTCGCCCAATCAAAGATCAGCCTCTACTAACATGATATGTTGTTTTTGAAAACACATGTGTTCTTATTCCGGTTTATTAACCTAACTTACTATGTGATGCGCACAACACACAAGTATAGACTAAATCACTCAATTTGGAACAAAACATCTCATGCTTGTTTTTCGAAAATGGTTTGAAGATGCTACTCGCAAGTAGGCTAAAATGCGGATTTGCCACCCTCAAGTAGGCTTAAAACATGATTTGCCACAAACAAGTGGGCTTAAAATGCACATTTGATGAATTGTCTTAATTCAAGCAATAAAGCCTCCATCCACAGGCATTCATGCAGTTAATCACTTAAGCAAATATCCTTATGGCAAGCATGCTATCATGGCAATCACTTACACACATGCAAGATGCTAAAGCATAAACACTTACAGTGTACTCTGAGCCAAAGAAAGAAAACTAGTTAGAAATCAATGCATGATCCTAGCTATGCTAAGATGTATAATGCAACGCATGCAAAAATGCAACTAAAATAGGCTCGGCTATCTAAAATGGCATATGAATGCAACACTTGATAACATGCTGTTAAACACATATTCAAGAAAGTGTATTGAAATACAATGCGGTTTGTATGATGCGCCGAGCCTGGTGCATGCAAGACAAATGAATGATGCACGCATGCGAGTATAAGGATGCTAATTGAAATATGCCCTAAACTAACCATCGAAAGCTGATAAGTAAAAGGGAGAAAGAAATGGGGTTGGAAGACATGCACACACGCACGCACACTTATTACAAAAATACGCCCTCTCGACGGAGGGTCCGAATGAAATGAAAGCTAACTAGCTATGCTAATTAAGTTAACTATTACAAATCACAACTAATTAACTATCCTAGTTAACTAATTAGTTATTACAACACAAATTGATTAGCTAAGCACGTTAACTAATTAAGTATAGAACCAAAGAATTAACTAGCTAAGCAAAGCAGTTAAAAGGAGCCTCGGGGCGAGGAATGTATGCATGCTCAGTTGCTTTTTCCTGAAATCCCGTTGCCTTGCCACCGGTTGCCTCTGTTTGCATTCGCCTTAATTCCTGAATACTGAACCAATTCCCACACTGCCTCTGCTTCAGAACCAGAATAACTTTGAACCACCTTCAAGCTGGTGGACTGTCGGCCACCAGGGGAGACTGTAGGCCACCTGTCGGCCACTTAAAAGGGCTGTAGGCCACTTAAAGTGGCCGGTAGGCCAGTTGTTGCTGCACATTCTAGTTTTGCTACAAACAGAGTTCAACAAGGGCAAAGCAAGGCATTTGCAGGGTATGTGTGTACAACCACCCCCCTTATCATTTCTCAAGCTCAAAGGGGTGTGGTACTCAACTCTCGAGCCACCAATCGAGCATCGCAATGCACGATAGCCGAGAAACCAAGTTTGTACAAGTTAATGAATGCACAAGTAACACAAAAGACTCAAGAGGCCTCCACCCAATCATGCACAATCAAGGGGGACGACGACCAAGAAATGAGGTGTGTTTCATCACTTCAAGTATGAAACGCCCCTCGTTTCTCGTGTTTGGATTAACGTCCAATCCAAACATAATGCAATGCAACACACATGCAAACAACATGCTTATCTACCAATGCTAGAATGGCATGCACAAGGCTCTATCATGTAAGCAATGCATGCATGGCATGTTTAGAAGCTAAGGCATCAAGGCAAGTGAAGTGTATTACACATGAAGCATGCACTACAATGCTCAAATGGTCAAACCTACCTCATGCCACAACAATGGTACAATCATGCTAGAAATGAGGCACCAAAAGCTACAACAACATGTTCATGCATTGGCTCGCAAGCTACACATTAAACACAACTCTCAAACACAATGAAGAAACGATAAATAAAAGAGTATGGCAGAGATGTGGGCATGGAAATCATATGCCAAATGATGACATATCATGCAAATAATGCAAGTATGGCATGCGAGAGGACTCAAGCATTAAAGCTAGTGAGTTACATAACACTAGGACTATGCAATACTATGCACAAACAACCAAACCAGCCCAAAATAGAGCTATATCATGGCAAATCAGTGGCAAAAACATGCTTAAACCAAGGCTCAAAGGAGTAGAAAATCATGCCCCTTTGGTAGCTCACAAATAAGGCACAAAGGCACAACTCTCAAAAGCTCTCAAGGAATAAGAGAAGTGAAAACATGACACATGTATATGCTCTAAAATTACATGTTAAATGATGCCAAAACATACAACCATCACAAATATAGCATGCTAAGGTGCTCAAAACTCAAGACTAGCTAAGGCACTTGCACCATAGCCATATCAAGCAAGCCCCAAAGGACCAAGATTACTCAAAATAGTCCTAAGGTAGGTCAAAACAATGCTAGAAACATGATGGAGTGTAGCCAAAACAAGCTAGAATGGTAAGCCAAAACACTAAGCATGCAAGGCTAACGAGTGGGATTACACTACAAGTATCAAAACCAAGTAAGAGGTGACTTCATCAACCAAAAACAGAGTTGCATCATGGCAAAATAAGACCAAAAACATGCTGAGATGGTAGCTCAAAAGCTTAGGCAAGCATGCATACAAATTAGCCCATGATCAAGACATAAGGCACAACTCTCCAAAAGCATTGAAAGTGTGAAACATGTGAGAGTATGACTACACTACACACACTAAAATCATGTGAGAAATGAGGCCAAAGCATGCACACAACTCAAGTAAAGCATGCTAGAGACTTTGAAACTCAAAGCTAATGAGCAAGATTGCACTATGGCTATACAAAGCAAGTTCCAAATGATCAAGACCACTCAAAACAGAGTTCAAGCAGGTCAAAACAAGGCTAAGAACCTGCTAGAGCAGAGCTAAAACAAGCTAGAATTAGAGGCACAAAGCATGATGCATGTTAAGGCTATAAGGAGGATTGCACTACAAGGGTGTGAAGCATGCAAGAGGCAATCAAACCAACCCAAAATAGAGTTATATCATGTTAAAATAAGGCCTAACACATGCTAAGACAGAGCCTCAAGAGGTAGAAAAACATCCCAAAGTGTTGAGCCAACAATACAAGCAATCAAGACACAAGGAGAGGGGATGACCCCCTCCTATTTGGGGCCTCAAAATACACTTTTCATCACTAAAATTCCTCTGGAATTCAATGGTTAAAAGGCCAAGAGAAGGTGATCTCAAAAGCCTAAAGAGATGGCACAAGGCAAAGCAAAACAAGCCACCAAATGGGGTAAACCACCCCTAACTCAAACAAAGCCTCAAACAACCATTTTAAACACTTAAAAACAAAGCTTTTTTGCAGTTGAGAGTAAGGCCTAAAAGAGCATGCAAGGATGGCCAAATACTTAAGCAAAATAAAGCTTAAAGAGGGTAACTACTCACCCTTGAAAAACCACAGCAAAACAGTAACTTCTGAGGTAAAGACCGGCCTTTTAGAACCCAAGTATGACCTCTAAGAACCTCAGCTCAATGATGGTGGTGCTTTACTAGGTGTTTGTGTGCAAAAGTATGAAGAAACAACACTTTTGAGGCAATATAGCACAAATATAGAGACAGAAAGAGAGAGGGAGAATTCTAGTGAGAGAGGGATATCTTTTGCTCTTTCAAAATCTGAACCTCTGGAAAGGGAGAGGGACCTCCTCTCTTATAGAATTCCAAGCCTCAAGCTTGCTTGACAAGCTAGAAGCTTGGTGCGATCCCTCCATACACGTGTATGGAGGATGCCTTCTGTGCCCAATAGCTCGCACAGCTAGCAATAAAAATATCTGAAAAAGCAAGAAAATGGTCGTCAGCCACTTCCACTGGCCTACCGGCCACCTAAAGTGGCCTACAGGAGGGACAAGTGGCCTACAAGAGCCAAAAGTGGCCGACAGCCTCTCCCCTCCCTCTAGGCAAGGGGGAACAAGGTATGGCACAAAAACAAACCAAAACGAAGAGAGCTAAGAGGCCACAAGATAAGGCACTCAGCCGAAAGCTCCCGAAACTAGCCTACGGGCCACTACAAGTGGCCTACAAGAGAGATAAGTAGCCTACAGCTACAAAAAGTGGCCTACAGGCCTCTCTCTCCCTCCAGGCAAAGGCACCAAGGCAATGGTCCAAAAACAAAACAAACCAAGAAGAAGAGAGTTAAGAGGTCTCGAGACAAGGCGCTCACC
Source organism: Camellia japonica (assembly GCA_030407325.1). Taxonomy (NCBI): domain Eukaryota; kingdom Viridiplantae; phylum Streptophyta; class Magnoliopsida; order Ericales; family Theaceae; genus Camellia; species Camellia japonica. Next base: position 70,472,858 of record JAPPVO010000010.1, on the reverse strand, counting down.
CGAAAACTCAAGAAACTCGAAACGAGCACAAACATGCGCGATCATCACGTGCACGAACGATGACGTCTGAGTCTTAAGGTCAGTCAAAAACGGGGTGTCTACACTTACGCACTGATAACTTCCTCGAAATCAAAATGGCATTGAAAAGACGGACTTCTCGCAAGCGCTGCTCGAAGCCACCATCTGCAATAATGTCATCGACCCAGAGGGACCAATCTGCTGGAGGGCCCGAATGAGTGCGATAGTAGATGTATGAATGTGGAAAGTTGCCACGCTCCACACAAAACTACAGCATAGAGATCGGGTTCACCATGTCTGCATCATCCAATGTAGCCTCCCCAAAAGGGAGCAAAGGCTCCTCCAGAGGAAGGGCATCAAGAATGAATGAGTCAACTGCCTTTCAGAAAGGGTCAGCCAGTCCTCCAAAGTATGGGGCCCTCCTCCACTCAGTAGGGGGTGGGCAGCCCTGTCGGGTATAAACCTTGTGCTGGCCATGAAGGAGAATAAAGAAAGGCAAAGAAGACTTCGAAAAGTGGGGACAAGGAAGAGAAGAAGACAAAGGACACAGAAAGGGTGTTTAGGCAGAAGTAGGGGACCAGTGGACCCAAGGGGGCTACTTCGACGCGCCTCCCTAGGCCCATTATGACCTATCAGTCAAGCGGGGTACTTTTTCAGAGCTAACGCAACTTCTGACCCAACCGATGCAACTCTTGGGCGACTTGCTGATGTCATGCACACACGAGAAACCAGGAGCATGTCCCCCATGCGAGCAGGGGGCAAAATGTAGAGGGTCAGAAATTAAGCCCCAAACTAAGTATGGACCTAACCACTGGGGTCGCCCCAAAGAGGCGACCAGGAATGAAAAAGGAGCATGGGCCAAAGCCCAAGGGAAGTGGGCCAACAATGGGCCGAAGCAGGTTCGACCCGCAAAGGGTCCAAACGGACTCCACGAAGGAAAATGTCCAAGTCAAGTTGCAGAGGCAACACCTATAGAGGTGAAGTTGTGGAGGGAACATGTGCAGCGGGAAAGTTGCTAAGGCACTTTGCCTCAGCGCCGCCATTCCTAATATCTTCGGTTTCGCTGCCATCTGAAGTTGCCGAGGGAAAGAGAAATTCAACGCAACTAAGTTGCAAAGTCAACACTTGCGACGGCGAAGTTGTGGAGGTCAAGTTACGGGGGCACTTTGTCTCAGCGCCACCATTCCAAGTATCTTCGATGTCGCCGCCATTCCAAGTAATATCTGTACCACAACCATCTATAGTTGCTGAGGAAAGGAGAAAATCGAAGCAACTAAGTTGCAGAGGCAATACTTGCAGCGCCCACGCTGCGGAGGCATTCTATCGGTGTCGCCATCTCTAATATCTTCGGTCCTGCCGTCTGAACTTGCCACAGGAAATGACTACCACAACAACTAAGTTGCAAAGGGGATACCTTGCCAAGGTGATAGCAGCCTTTGACAGAGTTTCCCTCTGCAAGTAGAGGCTAATGCTTGGCGCTGATAGCAGGTCTCAAGGCACTACTAGCCTAAGGCTGATAGCAAGCCTCCCTCTCCAAAGTTCATTTAACTTGGCACTAATAGCAGGCCCTAAAGCTTACTGATTGAAGCTGATAGTAGGCCCAAAAATACCAGTTTATCGCAGCAATCCCGCGAAGATGGGAGCAGGGTAGCCCAAACATAAAGGACTCTGTTTCCATTACCCATGTCATGGACCTGCCTTAGTCGCACAGACAGGACTAAGGAAGCCCCCTTGGGCTAGGTACTAAGGCATAGCATGGCTGGTAGCAGGCTTGGCTGTGGCCTTCACCCTGGGAAGCTGGGGAGTTTATGGTTAGGTGGCTAAAGGTGGAGGCTTCGCTGAGGTGAACACGAACATAGTCGATAGCAGACTAATGGAGTCTTGAGAATACATGTACTGGCCAAGTAGAATAGACAAGGCAAGTGCAGCAACAAAGTTTACAGCTGCAAGTACACTTGCTAAGGTTCAAGCTGAGAAAGCAAGTGCAGAGGCAAACACTCCCGCTACAACTGCACTTGCTGAGGCTCAAAAGACAGTTGCAACGCCATACACTCCCGTCGCAACTACACTTGATGAGGCTCAAAAAGGTAGTTGTGGAGGCAAACAGATAGTACACAGTACATGCAGAGGGACACATGGCACCTTCAGCCTGGTGGTTCAAGGTAGAATATTCCATGTGATCCTCTGGGACACATGTCTTCTCTCTATTGGGCCACTTGGTGTCCTCTTGGTGCCAAGGAAACGCCTATAAATAGGACCCATTTCCCAAGGTTCAACAAGAGGGATTTTGGGGATTGGGGAGAGATGTTCCCCATTTGTGCACTGCCATACATTCCCTCTTAAGCCACTTGTTTTAGCCTCACCCAGCTACACACTCTCCAACTCCCAGATAGTTACCGCTACTCATTCTCCAGCCACTTCCACCATTATTGGACCATTAGCATAGTTTTGCCTCTCTAATCACCTCTCTAACCTTGAACCTCCTTACAAGTGGGTTTAATTTTTTAAATATTAGATTCATAAAAACCTTTCACATTTCAATTTTATTCTATTTTAATTCATTGTCTTTTGGGACGAAGCTGAGTTGCCTTTTTAAATTTTGGAGCTCTTCTAAAATTAAGGGTTTAAGTTGAAATTGAATTGACTTTCACTTGTGAGGCCCTTTTTTGCTTATAATGAGTGGCTCTATTATCATATTATCAGTGGTAAGAGCTACAAAAACGATTGTAGTGGTCAAGGAATTTGTAATCGTGAACTAGGCCAATGTCGCTGCTTTCATGGATTCAGTTATTAGTATTATTTATCTTAGCCTTCTTTCCGTTACTTAATTTCAATTTACATCCTTATAGAGGCATGCAATTTGCAAGTGGACATTTGGTGCATTTTTATTATCATCTTAACAATATTCGTGTGATGTGTTTTACGAACGAACCATTATCATCTATAGAAACATACTAAATGCTACCTGTAGACACCCCATTTTTGACCATCCTCAAGACTTGGTTGTGCTTGCAGGTACATCCAACAACTAGTTCGATTGCTCGTCGAGTACTCGACTTTCACCGCGGAACGTCACAGGTTTGAACTTTCCAAACCCTGTATCCTTCCTGCCCCATTTTTGGACCTTGTATTGGCCCCTTTCTGCATGCTTTGTGGAAGGCACTATCGGCCCCTTTTTGGCCCTGCCGGCCATGCCTTTGCCACTGTCGGCCATTGATGATGCCTGCCGGCCATCAATGAGCCACTGCCAGCCACCACTGATGGCCGGCAGACCCCTTGTCTCAGTAGGTTTCACGCTAGATCTTTTGAGCCAGTTGGTTTTCACTCATCTCTCCTCCATACACGTGTATGGAGGGATGAGCCCTTTTCCAAGCTTGTTCAACAAGCTTTGCATTGTTTTTCTTCTATATAAGGAGAGGCCCTCTCTCTTTAGCAGGGGTTCAACCATTTTAGAAGAGTTGTATCTCTCTCTCTATATATATATATATATTTCTCACACTATCTCTCTATATTGCATAGAATAGTGCTCTAAAGTCCATTTTTCTTGCACTTTTACACTACAACACATAGAGATACACCACCACCTTTGGACTGAGGTTCTTAAGAGTGTTACTTGAGCTCTAAAACTTGGTTTTTGGCCCCTGAGGTTGCTGGTTTCGAAGTTGATCTTCAAGGGTGAGTATTTCCCCCTTTTTAGCATTTTTTTTGTATCTCATTTTGGCCACCCTTGCATGTTGTTTTAGGCCTTGCTTTCAACTGAAAAAAGTTTTGTATTTAAGTGCTTTTGGTGGTTGTTTAAGGTCTTTTTGGTGTTAAGGGTGTTCAACCCTCTTGTTTGCCTTGTTTGGCTTTGCTTTGTGCCATGCTTTAAGGCCTTTGAGCTAGGATTTTTTTGGCCTTTTAGCCACTGAAATCTAGTGGATTTTTAGTGGTAAGCATGTGGTTTTGAGGTCTCAAATCAGAGAGGGTGGTCCCCTCTCTTCTTGTTTTTGTTTGCTTGTATTATTGGCCTATCAAAGGAGCATGTATCCTTTACTTTTGAGGCTTGGTTTAGGACCTTTTTTGTGACTTTTAGGACCTTCCTTGACTCTCTCCATGGCTGGTTTGGTCTTATTTTGCATGCTTCTTGTATGTGTAGTGTAATCCCATTTGTGGCTCATCAAAGTAGCATGTTTTCCTAGCTTATGTTGAGTCCATTTTAGCATGTTTTTGGTGATATTTTTCCATGAAATAACTCTTTATAAAGTGGGTTTGGTCATCTTTTGCATGCTCTATATACTTGTAGAACAAATCTTGCTTACTAACTTTATGTGCATGATGTTTTGACTCATCATTCTAGCATGTTTTGGCTTTGCTCCAGCATGAATTTATTCTTATTTTGGGCTTTTCTAGGACTTTTTTGGGCTGCCATGGTCATATCACTCATGTTTTGTATAGCTATAGTGTAAATGCTTTGGCTAGCCTTGGGTTTTGAGGCCCCTACCATGCCATGCATGTGATGTTTCCATGCTTTGCCCTCATTTTGAATGTTATTTCAGTCCATGAAATGTGGTCATACATCTGCATTTGACATGCTTTCAATGTCTTAGAGAGTTTGTGTTTTATGCCTCATGAATGGATCATTGTGCATGTCTCTATGCTTAGGTCTTTGAGATGCCATCTCAGTGGGTTTTTGGGCTTATTTTGACATGCCTTAACTCTGATTTTTGTTAGTTGAGTCATCCCATGCTTGGTCTTAATAGGTGTAGTGTAATCCACCTTATTTGACTTGTATGCATCATGCCTCATGCTCTTCATGCTAGCTTGTTTTAGCTTCCTTCCATGCATGTTTTAGTCTCATATTAACATGTACTAGGACTCTTTTGGGTTGCCCTTGCCATATCCTTCATGCTTTGTATAGCTGTAGTGTAATTGGCCTTGCAAGCTTTGTGTTTTGTTGACTCATGCATGCTATCTTTGAGCTATTTACATGATTTGGCATCACTTAATACTTCATTTCAGATCCTATAGCATTGCCATATTTCAACTTCAATCATGCTTTAAGTACCTTTGAGTGTTGTGCATTATTGCCTAGTTTATGGCTTAGCTTGTATGCTTGCATACCTAGGTCTTTGGGCCCTCATCTCAGCATGTTTAGGTACTCATTTTGACCTATTTAAGCTCTGTCCATGCTTAGTTCATGCATTTGTGCCATGTATTGCATGCCTCCTTTGTAATCCTCTTTGATAGCTCCATGCTTTAAGGACCTTCGCATGCTTTACTTGTGTTGTTTAAATGATTTGGCATCGTTTATTATCTCATTTCAGTGCACCTAGTGTTGTTACACTTCTATGTTTTCCACTCTTTAGGTGTTCTTGAGAGTTGCATCTTTATGCCTCAATTGCTGAGCCAATTGGCATACATGCTTGTATGTGTTTTCGGTGCCTTCATCTTAGCATTATGGCCACTGATTTGGGGCATGAATGAGGTCAACTCTTTTGGTTTAAGTCCATTGTGTATGCTATGTATATTGCATTGAGTATGCCACCATTGCATTGAGCATGCTAATTGATATTCGCATTGAGTATGCTAGTTGTTGTTAGCATTAGCATTGTGCATGTCATTAGCTTTGTTAAGTTAATCACACTACCTTGCATTAAGTATGCCATGTAGTTACATGTTTGCATGCTTAGGACACATTGCATGTTTGCCATCCTTGCATTGCATTGTTGTTTGGATTAAGTGTTAATCTGAGCACGAGAAACAAGGGACGTTTCATACTTCAAGTGATGAAACGTGTCTCAATTCTCGATCGCCGACGCTCTTGATTATCCATGATAGAGTTCTAGGCACTTATGTGTTTATTTGTGCATTCATTTCACATTGATTTGCACAAGTTGGATCTCTGGCCATCATGCATCGGGATGCGTGATTGATAGTCGCGGATCCAATTATGCCTCTCCCTTGATGTTTCGAGGTGATATGGAGTGGCATAGTGCATACATACCCTTGGGAAACCCTCCATTTTCTCTATTTTGTGCTCTGCTGCAGCTTGGTGTCCCAGTACATCAGTGGCCGACAGTGCTCCACAGATGGCTGGCACCTCCTCATCCTTGGCCAGCAGTGTACCATCTTTGGCCGGCAGATGGTCGGCAGTATCTCCCCATGGCCGGCAGGCCACTGATGCACTCCCCAAATTGGTTTTGGTAAGGTTCAGCAAGAATTCCTTGAGGACACCCTGCAGACAGGGCCTCTAAAGAGCAACCGGAGAGCTTACTGGGACGGGAACTGAGCATGCATGTTCATCTTCTTCAACTTGCCGAGGCAGCATTGTTTAAATTGCTTACTTGTTAGTTAGCATTTGGTTTCGTAGTTAATTAATTAATTTGTCGATTAATTAAGTTTTGTAATAATTAGTTGTAGCTAGTTATTCATTTGGTTATGTAATAATTAATTAGCATGTTAGTTAGTTAATTAGTTGGCACGCATTATTCATTCTAACCCTCCGTCGAGAGGGCGAATTTTGTAATAAGTGTGCATGAGTGTGTGCATGTCTTCCAACCCCACGTCTTTCTCCTTTTTACTTACCCGCTTACAGTGGTTAGTTTTAGGACATGTTTCAATTAGCATACTTATGCTTGCATGTTTTGCATCATTCATCTACACTGCATGCACCGAGCTCGGCGCATCATACTAACAGCATCGTATTTCAATTCCAAGTTGAATACATGTTATCTAAATTGCATCTCACATAACATCTTAGGATAGCCGAGCCTATTTCTAGTTGCATTTTGCATGTGTTGCATTAGCCATCTTAACATGAACTAGGATCATGCATTGATTACTAACTAGTTTCTGTTTTGGCTCGGAGTACACTGTGAGTGTTTATGCTTTAGCATACTGCATGTGTGTTATTGATTGCCATGAAAGCATGCTTGCCATGAGGCTAACTGCTTAGTTGATTAACTGCCTGAATGCCTGTGGGTGAAGGTTGGATTACTTGAATTGGGACAATTCATTGAAATCCGTGTCTTAGCCTACTTGCGAGTAGCAAACTTCAAACCATTTCCAAACAAACGGATATGCGATGTTTTGTTCCAAATTAGGCGATCTAGTCTATACTTTTTGCTGTGCGCATCGCATAGTAATTCTAGCTAATTAACCGGAATAAGAACACATGTGTTTTCAAAAACAAGATATCATGCTTAGTACAGGGCGATCTTTGATCAGGCGAGCGGGGGTGCTCATAGATAACCTTCCCCAATCGTACCCAAGTTCCCGAGCAGAGGCAACTTTGATGATGACAGACACGTGGCCTTAGACACGAGTCAGGGTTTCCTAAATTCCCCCCAAAATAAAATATTTAGGTGGCGACTCTGTATCTGGCAAAGCAGTCCATGTTTGGCACTTCTTTCTTAAAAATCAGTTTTCCAAAACGATTTGCCGGATTTGGACTCTTTGGTGATTTATCAATCTCACATTGCACATTGTGAGATCAGATTAAGAACCATGACAATTTGAGTCCGAACTGTAGCATGAAGCCCAAGGGCGCGTCTACACTACAGTTTGAAAGGGTTAAAAAAATATAGAGAGCATACTCAACTGAAGTTTCTTTATTTGGTGGTACTTTTACAATTGATAATACTTTCTTTGAAGTTGCTTGTAAGGTGTTAGTGGTATTTACTCACATCAATTCACATGGTGCTTTTATAAATAATAACTACCACTTTTATTTGATTGCCCATTGTTTTGAGCTTTTGTGTTAGAACACAAAGAGCTGTTTGGTGGATAATTATGGAACTTTGGTTTGAGAGGCCAGTGGGTAAAGAGATAAAATGTGTGGAATTTGAGGCCAATGGCCATTTTGTGTGTTTGTATGTCATTAAGGTGAAGGATACACATCTGAAAAGCAGGTGATATGGAAGGTTTGTCTTGAAAGGAGAAAAGGGAGAGTGGAGGGAGATGCTAATGGATTATGTTTAAATGAAGTGGTCATCCATGTTTCATTTTTTGGAATTGAGATACACTATTTTGGAAAGCCTGAGGGACTTGTATAGTGGTTTCAACTTTCAACTGAGATAGGAGAGTGGGGTGAGTAATAATAATAAGAAAGGTATCTGAAAGGGATTGTTGGAGATAGGTCTGATTTAGTTTTGTCAAATTATAGATTATGGTATATCCCTATTATATTTTGGTACTTCTTTTTTTTTTTTAAAGTTTAATTAAGCAATTGGTGGGTGGGGTGTTACATTGCTAATCCTCATCATCTCTCTTTCTTTTGTCTGGCTTCTAAATTTCCTTTTATACTTACTCTTACATTCAAAAGTAATATTTATATTGTGCAATTTCATTTCAATAACCCCTTTGTCATGGCCATTATTCTTATTCTATCACTTAATAGTATGTGTTTCGTTATGTGATTTTTTTTTTTTTTTTCCTGTTTTGCTACTTTTTGATCATTCATATAATTAGCTGGATAAAATATCTTTAATGGATTAGGGGAAGGGTGATCTGAAAAACTGCAACTGGACTGCAATTTTCCAAGATCAAAGGAGCAACCATATGGGCGTTGGATCGTTCCAATGCACTGCTTATTGTGACACAACAAGGGCAATGTGTTTATAAAACTTGTCAAATTTGCTCCAAATTCTTGTCTAAAATTATTTGATTTTTTTTTCTTCTTTCTATAGTGTGATAATGGCTGGTATGGAATAGATTGCAGCGTACCATCTGTTTTATCAATTGTAAGGGATTAGCCTCAATGGCTTCGACCAGTTCAGGTTGATGTTCCTGACAATCCACAACACGTTGGAAATCTTGTCAATCTCAATGTGGTGGTGGAAAAGAAAAGGCCCCTTATATATGTTTATGATTTGCCCCCAGAATTCAATAGTTTTTTGCTTGAGGTCAGTGATTTCTTATGTCGTTTAGTATGATGCTTTGGAGCTATTGGATGATTGACATTTCCTTTATGAGTTATAATGAATCTTGCTGCATTACTTGAAGCCATCAAAAGTCATGGTACCAAAACACGAAGGTTTCAGTCTAGCCTTTGTAACTCTAGATTTTCCATGTTCAACCTTAGCCTTCTGTCTTGAACCTTCAATTAGAACTACTCATCATAAATCATCTCTCCCCAAATGTTCCCATTTTGGGTTGGTTTCTTGAGCCCCTTTTCAGCATTTACTTTAGTCTAGACTATCCTGTACAGAGTAAGGTTTCATGTCTTGTATCACTCCCCTGAAATAGCATCTCTTCGGCTTTCTTTTAGTCCTTAATACACCATAACATTCAACTGATTAACTCCTTACTGGTTCATTTGCTGGCATTTCTCATCTTGTCATCACTTGGAATATCTTTGTTATGCAATTCATCTATATCATATTCTTATTTTATTTATATCTGTAGTAGTTGTGAGTGTTTGTGCATCTCAATCAACTAGCCAATATCTCATGATATGTTTGAGTTGCTTGTTTTGTCCTGTTAAAGCTTTCTTATTTGCAACCACAAATTTAATTTTCCCTACTGAGTTTAAGTTAACATATTGTCACTAATGGTTAATAGATCCCTTAATGTTCTTCAATTTTCAACGTTTAGTTATACTTGAAATAATTGAGGCCTAGCTCTCTCTCTCTGTCTCACAACATAGGAAGAAATAGAGTATTAAATTCCAATAACATCCTAGGCACTCTTATAGTTTGCTTCTCAACTATTGTATGCAGTTGACAAATTGTCAAATCATTTGATAAATTACTTAAAATATATTTTTTGTTTAAAGAAAAAGAAACTATTTGAGCTAGCTGATATTATTTGGATTCAGGAGTTTTGGAAATTAACTGTACTTGTTTCAAAGGGTCACCAAATCTAAATCACGGCCTTAACAGACACAAAGAAACCATAAATGTCATGACAATTCATCATGGCACAACAGGGAGATAAGTTTCAGTTATTTCTTATAGTCTCTTCACTCACATTTGTGACAAACCACCCAAATTTGAACTAGTTGATATTATTTAAATATCTTTATTTATTTGTATATTCAATTCTCATAAGACTAATAAAGATCTCATTTTTGCAAGCTTAACTTGTTCTATATTTTTCAAATGTTGATTAATTTTATTAGGAATGTAATTGGTAGGTTGAGTTAATTTCTACATAGTCAAGAGTATTACAACCAAATTTATAATGGTAGAGAAGCCCTAGTTCTACTAGGAAATAACTATAATAACCCAATCCAAGTGTAAGAACTCCAGTTAGAATTGACATTAGAAAAAATGCCTTCTAGCTTTTTAAGTTACTTGTGAGTCGTTTGAATATTCCTACATCTTTCCTGTTATGAAAATTAATAATTGTTTCTGAAAAACTTTGATGATAGTTGCCACCATAGTCAGATTATTATTATTGTTTTTTCTTCTTCTTCTTCTTCTTCTTCTTTTTTTTTTTTTGAATTGTGCAATAAGTCTATGTGCAATTGCTAGTTTTGGGAGTGGAGTTAGATCCATAGATTTTTACAAAATTAAAATAGAAATGTAAGCAAAAATATTATTATTAACAACGCTTTCTTCATATTTTTTTTTTTTTAATTTCAGGTAGCTAGAGGTGTAGTCATGCGTGCTTATGGACCTAAGTTTGCCGGTGCATTAATTCTAAGTTGTGATTATACGTGGAGTTTTTGATATACTTTGCATCAGACAAACATGACACGCATTTGAAATCTTTAATGGTTTCGTTAAATATGTTTTTGATGTGGTGAATTTGTTGTAAACTACAAGAATGGATGGTTATTTTGGACTTGTAATGTGTTCATGTTGACAGGTGGTAGTAATTAGATAGATTAACTACTATTTTGACTTTATAATTGATGGTTTTTTGTTTTTAGATTAGATTGTTGATGGATTGGCATGTTGAAATTGATTGGATCGACATGAATTATGTATTAATTGCAAATGTATTATAGGTATTCCAAAAAATTAGCATTACAGTTAAAAAAATAAATTTGAAATTAAAAGTTTTTTTGCAACCAATAACATTTTAGTCATAGTAGGTCTTTGAGAAAGGTTCTAGGAATAACTATTGGTGACGACTACTGTGGTCAATAAAACATAGACTTTCAGTGACCAACTTAATTTCTGGTCGCCAAAAACCTCCATTTCTGAGACCAGTTTTTTAGTCGCAAATGATCAATCTTCAACAAATTTAAATCCTTTTCGCGACCAAAATATATGGTCGCTAATGGTAACTTTCAGCGACAAACTTCAATTCTAGTCGCCAAAAACCTTCTGTGACGGGCTTTTGGCAACAAAATGGCGACCAACTTTTTTTGGTCGCTAAAAGCTATTAACGACTAGATATCAGCTTTCTGCGACCAAAAAGTTGGTCGCTAAAAGTGTTATTTCTTGTAGTGAAATATTGTTTTCTCATATTGTCAATTTTTAAAAACAGCAAAATGATATAATAAATTCTTTCAAAATTTAACAAGATGTATTCTATTGTAAACAACATTTCTCAATAACATATCAAATTTTACACTATTTTAAATACGTATTATTTAATTCTTACTATTATTTGACACTCACATACTTGTCTCTAAGAATTACATGATCAAGTACACTACCTGTGGGGGAGTATTTTTTAAAAGACAGCACGTGACCAAGGTGACGCCGAAGTGTCAGCCAAGGTGCTACATGGCTTGGTCATGATGCAGAGGTGATCTCGGCTAGGTCGTGGTTATCTGCAGAGATACCAGAATCTAAGATAAACAGATAAGGGACAAGAGTCATAGGATAGAGAAGGATCTCATTCTGGATAGAGATAAGGTTCAGAAAGGGTTTATCTCCATCTAGATGAGGATCCAGGATGAGCATTGAGCCCGAGTCCCCTGAAGATAGGCTTCTAAAGAGATCAGGTCACTGCTGGTTATAAAAGCAGGAAACCCCTGTGGGTCTGAGGTATGTGTGATATACTGTGAGCAGTAAGTTCTTCCTTGTGAGTTAAGCACAATTTGCTATCTTTGAGAGATATTTGATTACTAACTTGAGCATCGGAGTGCCCCCGAGTGAACAAACCATTGCCGGATTCTTATGTTTCTGTGACAGGTTGTTCGAGCTTAATATATTCTGCCAGTGTTCTCCAGTTGAGTTCCCCACTTGGTTGTGTGGTTAGAAATCAACACCCACAATTTGGTGTCGTCTGTGGAAATGTAAGGAGAATAGATGGCCAATAACGAACAGGGAGAAAAGATTAGGGACAACATCCCTAGTGGGAGTGGTAAACATGCCGATCCTAACATCGAGGAAAAAAACCATAATGAAGGAACACGGGATCAAAATCCCGGGGATAAGGACGTCGGCAAAGAGGGAGATGCCCCGAAGAAATCAGGCCGAGATGAGTATTATAACGAAAGCGACCTCCAGGTATGGAAGGATAGATGTCTGAGAAGGGACAGCGAGATGAAAGGAATGGCCAACAAGTTGGCAGATCTACAATCGGTTCTCAACTTCATAATGTAGAACAACGTCATGCAACTATCGTTTCCGTTACAGGACACGCCGATACCAAGGGCCAAGACTGATGCCCAGAAATGGGGGCAGAAAACAATCCCAGCAGTCCCGCAGCATGGCAAGGAAAAGGAGCCCTCACATCGGCCTTCACGGGATGTTGGGCGAGGAGAGTCGGTCAGAGGTGACTAGTAGAAGACACCTCGTACCAGGGGAACATATGTCAAAGAACCCCGGAATATCCAGGGGAAGGGCCTGTGTTTTGACACGGTGAATGAAGAGAAGTCCAAGAGGACACATAATGATACCGAGAGTAGCGCACCAAAAAGACTGAAATCTATTGACAGCTGAGCTCCTGGTCGAACTAATAAGGATTTGAGGGACTACCTCCAGAGGAAGCGATAGAATGCTGAGGTCACATCTCCCGTCAAGTTGAGAATGTCGTTCTCAGTGGAGTTGGATAGGTTTGAGGCCCCAAAAAGGTTCCATATGCCGAGGTTCCAAATTTATGACGGTAAGTCCGATTCGAACTTTCACGTCGGCTTATATCTAAATTCAATGGCTTTGTATACCGGTAACGAACCGCTGTTGTGCAAGGGGTTCCCCTCATCCTTTGGGGAAATTGCATCGGATTGGTTTCACAAGTTGCCGAAAGGAACTGTGAAGAGTTGGGAAGGCCTGACCGAGATGTTTATGGCCAAGTTTGTTACAAACAAGTTGCAGCCACTAAGGGTGGACTCCCTGATAGCTCTGAAAATTATCGAGGGTGAAGGCCTCAGGGCTTATGCCAAAAGGTATTATGAGGTGTTCAACCAAATACCTGGATGCAACCAGGAATTTGCGGTCGTGTCTTCTAAGAACGGTCTAGAGGATGAATGCCCACTTCGAAAGTCACTGGCAAAAACTTTACCAAAGAGTATGGAGGAGTTCATGGCACGGATCGAGAAATATGCCAGACCAGAAAAGGATACGCTAGGAACGAAGGCGCCGAAGTAGGAAAAGAGAAGCGGCTCGTCGAAGCGAGGCCAAGGTAACACCGGTTTTAACAGGAAGGAAACAGGGCTGAGGGCTGCACAGGCAATCACCACTGTGTTCCGGATCCCGATTTATAAAATTCTAGAAAGAATCAAGAACCAGCCGTATTATAGAGTGCCGGAGAAGATTCCTAGTGAGTTCATGGGAAGGAACCTTGGGAAGCACTACGCTTACCACAATGAGGATAGGCACCTGACTCAGGGGTGCGAAGCCCTGAAGACGCACTTGGAAGACCTGGTTAGACAAGGTCACTTGAGGGACCTAGTAGATGAGGCCAGAATGAGAGAAGAGCATGCAAGGCTTCCCCCGGCAATAACAGCACCACCACTGCCACAACCACAGCAAGTAGAACCTTGGGTGATCAATGTGATTCATTCGAAGGTTAATGAGAATGATATGCAAGGAGAGACACAAAAGGTGAGGCACTTACAGCATGTGTATCAGGTCCAGCAAAAGAGGCCTAGGACAAACAAGTACCAAGGACCAATGGTGTCCTTTACTGAAGCAGACCGAGATATGGTGCAGTATCCACACAACGATGCTCTGGTAGTAACTCTCAAGGTTGGAGAATACCAGGTAAGGCGCATTCTGATAGACCAAGGAAGCTCTTGTGACATGATGTATGTCAGATGTTACAAGGAGCTTGGCCTTCACCAAGATGATTTGGAGCAGGCTAACAGCCCAATGGTCGGGTTCAATAGAACGCCGACATGGCCTCTGGGAGCAATAAATTTGGAGGTGCAGGCAGGCACCAGGAATGTTAGCACAGAATTTACGGTAATTGATACCCCCTCTCCTTACAATACTATATTGGGAAGACCGTGGCTGCATGTAATGATGGCTGTTCCCACAACGCTGCACCAGTTGTTACGATTTCTAACTAAACATGGGATTGAGGAAGTCAAAGGGGATCAATTCCAAGCAAAGAATTGCTCCATGGCAGCAATGAAATCCAACTACAATGTGCGAGAGGAAGAAAAAGTAGAAATCGAGGACGAGGACATGGAAGTCCTAGATGATGTCGGCAAAGAACCAGCCAAGAAGATGAAGGAAGCCTTGAAGAAAATTCTAGTGCAGAAAGGGGATGAAGAGCGCTTATTCCTTTTCGGCTCAAGATTGGCCGATGAGGAGGGCCAACATAGAAGTATTTTCCTGGAAACCATATAAGATGCCAAACATTGACCCCGAGGTCATATGCCATATGCTCAATGTAGATAGATCGGCTAAACCTGTCATCCAACGAGCAAGGAGGCCGGCATTAATGCATGTTAAGGCAGTTGAGGAGAAAGTGGACAAACTACTGGAAGCCAAAGCCATTCGTGAGGTGAACTACCCTACTTGGGTATCCAACACAGTGGTTGTGAAAAAGAAGAACGGAAAGTGGAGGATTTGCGTTGACTTCACCAACCTGAATAACGCTTGCCCGAAAGACAGTTTCCCACTGCCCAAGATTGATCAGTTAGTAGATGCCACTTCAAGGCATGGAAGGATGAGTTTCCTAGACGCATACAGAGGTTATCCCCAGATAGCAATGTATGACTCGGATGAGGAAAAGACAGCATTCATCACCTCGAAAGGACTCTATTATTACAAAGTGATGCCTTTCAGGTTTAAGAACATAGGAGCAACCTACCAGAGATTGGTTACCAAAATGTTCAGGCATCTGATTGGGAGGACGGTAGAGGTCTATATTGATGACATGGTCGTGAAGACCAAAGAACCTGGGAACTATTTGGCAGACTTGAAGACAGTTTTCGATATTTTAAAAACATATCGGCTTCGACTCAATGCTTCAAAATATGCATTTGGAGTTGGGTCTGGTAAGTTTCTGGGATACTTGGCCACCAGAAGGAGCATTGAAGCAAGCCCAGATCAAATCAAGGCCATCCTTGACTTGAAAAGCCCTGCATTAGCCAAACAAGTGCAGATGTTGATTGGAAGGGTCGCAGCCTTGAACAAATTTATAAGCCAAAGTTCGACAAGTGTAAACCATTTTTTAATTTGTTAAAGAAGGCCATAGATTTCTTGTGGACAGAAGAGTGCAAAGTTGCCTTGGCCGACTTGAAAAAATACTTGACAACCTCTCCAGTTCTGTCAAACCCAATACTTGGAGAAGAACTGTTCTTATACTTGGCAGTTTCAGAGCACGCAGTGAGCACAATGGTAATCAGAGAAGAGAATGGAGAACAAAGGGTAGTATACTATGTGAGTAAATTGACACTAGCCCTGGTGATGGCTTCGAAAAAACTGAATCACTACTTCTAAGCCCACAACATTATGGTACTAACTGAGCATCCTTTGAAGTCCCTGTTGCAGCAATGAGATCTAACAGGCAAGGTAGCCAGATGGGCAGTAGTGCTGGGCCAATATGACTTCGAATTTAGGCCCAAAACAGCAATTAAGGGCCAGGTTCTGGCCGAGTTCACCCCTGGTGCCATCTCGCGTCGGACTCCGGTGAGCAGTGGCTTGGGATGCCCAGAGGAGCAGGAAGAAACCAAACTGGGGCCCAAGAACCCCACTCTAGCAAAATAGAAAAAAGATGAGAAACCAAAGCCCTACGACATCTACATCGGCGACTCGTTCCGCTTGTTTGTTGATGGAAGTTCAAATCGTCAAGGAGCGGGAGCAGAAGTAGTGTTAATATCGCCAAATGGGCAAATGATAGAGCAATCTGTTTGTTTGGGATTCAAGGCCTCAAACAATGAAGTAGAGTATGAGGCACTGGTTACAGGATTGAAGTTGGCAGCAGCAATGGAAGCTGATAAGGTGGTAGTCTTCTGTGACTCCCAACTTATTGTGAATTAGGCAATAGGCGAGTATACAGCCTGAGATGAACGAATGATAACCTATGTTAAAGAGGTTGTCAGATTGCTTTCCTTGTTCGAAGATTGCCAGCTACAGCAAGTTAGCCGAGATGACAACAGTCACGCCGACGCCTTGGCCAACTTGGCTAGTGCAATAAAGTCGGGGGAGCCAAGGACAATCATGATTGATTACTTGACAAAACCAAGTGTGGAACCTCTAATAACAGAGTATGAGGCAATGTGTGTGGAGATGGGTCCAAGTTGGATAGATACAATAGTGATGTTCCTCAGGGATGGCAAGTTGCCAGACGATCGAAAACAGGCACACAAAACCAAATTGAAGTCGGCCAGGTTCAGCCTAACAGCAGATGGCCATCTCTACAGAGATCCTTCACTGGACCCCTTTTGAGGTATGTACATCCCTCTCAAGTTGAGGACTTTCTGTATGAGATTCATGAAGGAGTCTGTGGAAACCATGCTGAGGGCATATCCTTTGCTCATAGGGCCATCACTCAAGGGTACTGGTGGCTCTACATACAGAAGGATGCTGAAGCCTACGTCAGAAAATACAAGAAGTGTCAAAGGTTTGCACCTTTCATAGATCAACTAGCAGCAAATTTGAACCCAATATCCAGCCCTTAGCCATTTGTTCAGTAGGGCATGGATCTTGTTGGACAACTGCCCCCAAGCAACTGGGTAAAGGAAGTTTCTGCTAGTAGTAATTGACTACTTCACAAAGTGGGTAGAGGCTGAACCCCTTGCAAAGATTCGAGATATTGATGTGAAGAACTTCATATGGAAGAACATCATCACCAGGTTTGGGATCCCAAGGGCAATAATAGTAGATAATGGTACACAATTTGACAATAAGCTAATCAAAAACTTCTGTTCAAAGTACAAAATTAAGAACTACTACTCCACTCCAAGTTTCCCTCAGAGCAATGGTCGGGCAAAAGCATCCAATAAGACTATCTTGGATGGGATCAAGAAGAGACTAGAAGCGGCAAAAGGGAAGTGGGTGGAGGAGTTGCCCAATGTGCTCTGGGCATATCGGACTACGCCGAGAAGATCAGCTGGGGAGTCTCCTTTTGCCATGGCTTATGGCACTGAAGTAGTTATCCCACTAGAAGTCGGCATCCCTAGAATCAGAACCCAGGGAGTAGAGAATGGGACTAACAAGGCATTTTTGGCCCAAGATTGGACCTGCTGGAAGAGAGAAAAAAGAGAGCAGCAATTCGGCTGGGGGGCATACCAGCAACAGCTTGCTAGGGCTTACAACAAGAATGTCAACCCAAGAGAGTTCAAAGTTGGGGACCTTATCCTGAGAAAGGTTGTCGGCAACAAGAAGGATCCTAGAGAGGGTAAGATTGGCCCAAACTAGGAGGGACCTTATAGAATCATCTCGGTTCCCGACAGTGGGGCATATCGGCTTGAAGACACTGATGGCAAAGAGTTGCCAAGACCCTGGAACACTTGCAATTTGAAATTTTTTTTATCAATTAATTTTTTGTTTTTCGAAGTTTATGTCATAATTTTATTAGCCGAAGTAATAACAAAATACTAGTTTGACTTTTATGAATTTGAAATTTGTGCGATAGGACCGACTAGTCCTATGACGATGTTTCCGAATGAAACATGACGAATAACTTAGACTTATTATATGGAAAAGTTGAATTATATTTGCATATAATAGAGTTGAACTAAGTTGGCGATGTTTCTGAATGAAGCATGACGAATAACTTAGACTTATTATATAGTAGAGTTGAATTATACTTGCATATAATAGAGTTGAACTAAGTTGGTGATGTTTCTGAACGAAGCATAACGAATAACTTAGACTTATTATATGGTAGAATTGAATTATACTTGCATATAATAGAGTTGAACTAAGTTGGCGATGTTTTTGAATGAAACATAACAAATAACTTAGACTTATTATATGACAGAGTTAAATTATACTTGCATATGATAGAGTTGAACTCAGTTGAATAAACTCAGGCATGCTTAATATGTCGGCACAATGGAACTAAGTTTGCTTTAGTTAGATTAACAGAGAAACCAAGGTCGAACACCTCGGCTAATCTTTGTTTGAATCAAACTTTGGCAAAAGACCATAAACGCATAATGTGAACTTAAGTGGAACTTACACTACTACAAAGATATATAAAGATCACACTTTTTTTGTGTAATGTATGTTATTTAATCACACCTTTTAAGTTTTATTAAAGTGTGATCTTTGGGAGTGTGATTAAAAGGGGGTCATTTTTAATCACACCTTTTAAGTGTGATTAATAACATTTAGATCACACATTTTAAGTGTGATTAATTACATTTAGATTACACATTTTAAATGTGATTAAAAATATTTAGATCACACCTTTTAAGTGTGATTAAAAATATTTAGATCACATCTTTTAAGCGTGATTAATAATATTTAGATCACATTTTTAAGTGTGATTAATAACATTTAGATCACATCTTTTAAGTGTGATTAATAACTAATAAAACCTGTGATAATAAACATTTAGATCACAAATTTCAAGTGTGATTAATATCTAATAAAACTTGTGATTAATAATCAAATAAGATCACACGTTATATGCATTTCTCATCACAGTTAATGCCTGTGATAAAAAAAGAGTTCGACATATTTGAAGATAATCAATATTATTTTTGCATGCGCATTTAAAAAATGCAATACACACTATATACTATATTTTGAATCATAACCATATATTGAATGAAATAACGTCATATATTTCATAAATGAAAGTTAAATATGTTTAAAAGTATATACAAATGAATTAAATAAAAAGTTTTAAATTGTGCTTACGTGTATTAAAAAATGAAAAAACTTGAAAAACTAAGTTCTTGAATTCTTTGACCGTATTTTGCACCTCTCCAAGAAATTTCTGACCTGAAAAATAAAAACACAAATTAATTCAGAAACGGCGAGAAGCATATGAATAAACTTACTATTTTTGTAGAGACTGTTCTTGTCTTACAAAAGACAAAGTCCGACTGATCACACCCCTTCAAATGTTTTAACATTAAATACCTCTGGCATGACATGAAGCACATAAAAACAAAATGTCACTTTGCCCACAGAAATTGCAAGTTCAACAGAAATTTTACTATAACCAACAACTTAGTTCTAGTAAAATTTGGACTTAATTATTTAAAAAAATAATTTACAAATAGGGAACACCTTACACTTTTCTTCAAAGAGTTTTACTACCTAGTCACACACAAAAAAAAAAAAAATAGTGTGTCCAAGAGTAAGCCTACACTGTGTAAAATTAAAGACATATATTTGATTAGTTTATTCTATTATGTTTATTTGTTTTTAGTGTCTAAAAATGGTATTTATTAAATTCACAATTTTAACATGAGTTCAACAGGACTCTGTGTAGCTTTTAACTAATTTTCAAGAAATTTCTTTTAAAGTAAAGGACTAAAAATAAAAATAAAAGGGGGTCTATTTCCCACGAGCAGACTGTAGGTTCGAATCATGTCCCGCCTAATCACAAAATAAGATTAATATTCTTGTGATACATAAATCTTAAAAAATTGTAGGAAATGATTTGAGGCAAGATAATGATTTCATTATTCAGTAATTCAAAGATGTGTAATTGCCACATAAAACCAAGTAGGTGGTACTCACATTGACAGAATTTGGTGATGCATGGGCTCTGTGCAGCTTTTAAGGCAAGCAGGCCTCTATCATCGTGACCAACAGATATAACTGAAGAAAGGCTTATCTCCACACAGAAAGAAAGAAGCAGTTCCACCTAGAAACACCAACTACCAACTTATCAAAAATAAAATTAAGTTGCTAAAAAGAAAACATTATGAGAGAAATGCACTTACAGATATATCTATCATTCACTTCCTTATTCCTCTACACCTATGAATCTATGATACCTAGTGAGCACGAAACACCAAAATCAAGATTCAAAATACAAGAAAAACATGATACTTGACAAATTTGCATGAAGCAGCAAAATCAAGATCCAAAACACAAGAAAAACACGATACTTAATAAATTTTTAAGGATTTTACCTTTTGAGAGGAGAATGCTTTCCTTATCTGGGAATCATATTCCTTTCCACTAATCTTACGATGCCAACACACACACACACACACACACAAACACACACATGGAGAAAAGCCTTGCTATCTTTTTTTCTATTTGGATTTTCTATGCTCCTAATGTTTTAGGGCTTCTTGACAATTATATAACTACTAATGCAATACCAACCCCACCTCATATTGTCGCCCCCAAGAAAAAAATTATTTAGGAACTTTTTTATTTGATTTAAAAATAATAATAATAATAATAAATAAAATGACGACACAAAACTTAACAAACACAGTCCTAAATGAGCACAAAGCACCAAAATGCAAACCCAAAATATAAGAAAAACATATGTAACTATTATTTAGAAGGATTTCACCTTTTAAAAGGAAAATGCTTCCTTAACTGGGAATCATATTCCTTTCCACCAACTAACTCCTACCACACCAAAAGGGGGGAAAAAAAAAAGAAGAAAAAGAAGAAGATAAAGAAAAATATGACAACACAAAGCTTAACAAATACGTAGTTCTAAGATAGAAGAAGCCACAATTTCGTAGATAGAGCAAATCTGGTTCCAAGAATCTCCCAAAGAAAAACCTGAAAATCACTCAAAATAAGGGCTTCATGTAATTACGTTTATGTTAGCCCAAAACAAGATATCAACAGCTTGTGATCTTCTTCCGAGAACGAATAAAGATCATAGCTCTCCAGCTTCTCATTTAACAAAAATGTTTACTAGAACTCTTCATAAACTAGAATTACTTCTTGGCAAACAATCTCTCTCACACATACATAACTCATAAGTATGTCCTCTATTTACTCTTTTGGAAATGTAGATCTCAGAAACAGTATTGACAACCTCATTTGTGGTTAGCAATTGTAACTTCTTCAATCTGACAAACAACAAGTACCCTCTTCATATAGACATAAAATTAATGATGCACTCTCAATGAAATAACTAGCAGATCATACTATTCAAATTCTGCAGGAACAACGAAGATAATGGAAATTTGATATATAACCTCAACTAATAGCCTAGACCAAGAAGCTCACTATGTTGTATTTCATCAAAAATCTATGCCCTCATCACCAATCCTAAAACAAACTAAACCCCATAGACCAATACATAAGCACATAATACACCAAATTCAGTTACAAACCATCATAGTCTGCATCACCATAGCAAAAAGAAAATGTGTTGATACAAGGAAAGAAAAAAAAACAAAAACTAATTCAACAAATAAATAAATAAATTAGATACAATTCACTAACCAAGAAGAAGAGGATTATAATACAAAAATGCCTCGTATAGAAATAGATCATGCAAGTCCACACTCATTCCTGCAAGTCCCCTCCCCCCCCCTCCCCTGATCCCCGCACCCGAAAAATCCCCGAATTGTATTATATCATTTTTTTTTTATATTTTTTTTTCCAACATAGTCCATCCAGCAACATATTTTCAACATGTTTTCAGCATATTTTCAACATATTCAAATTAAAAAATAACATATCTATCAATATATCCTATTAAAGCTCCATACAAAAGATATTCAAATAGCATATTGAAGCTCTACTCAATAGCATATCTGTCAACAAATTTTCAAATAGCATATCATTCAAAAAAAATTCAACATATTCAAATAGCATATCTATCAATAGGGATGGCAATCTGTCAATAGAAATCTATTATGATACACACATACACACATGGCAGACTAAGGTAGATAGCCAAAGGTAGATAGCCATACACACATACACACTGTTATGATACACACATACACACATACCCCTTTGAACTCAATTTGGAATTAAACAGCCATAGCAGATGCAAACTAAATTCACAACTTCCATCTACACACATGTATTTTAAATAATGAGATAGAAATATGAATTTGAGGCCACATGTTTTTATATAAAATAGAAAAATTATACAGAGTAACTATGTGTTATGATCCCTTTATTTTAAAACACAAAACTCATTATTGTAATCACAATTTATAAATATGTTATCGTCATATCATTCAAAAAAAAATATATTTCGTATAAAGATTCTGGTAATATCACATTTTTCTTGCATTATTTACTATGAATATCATACATGAGAGGTAACTCAATTATTAAGTCGCTTAATCCATCACCTAAGACTTTCAAAGAAAATCTCAAAGAATCCTCATCTTTAAATGCCCCAATTTTTAAGAGAGTCAGAGAACATCTTAAAAAATCCTGATTACTTAATAAATTAGAAAAGTTTTAATACTTTCCAATGACAAAATAGAAATATGACTGTTGTGTTCTCTCCGACAAAACAATAAACAATTAAGGAAGAAGAAATATGAAGAAAAGATAGCACAAATGATTGAAATGATACATACCAATAATTGTACACAAAGATATGGGCTATAGTGATTGCACTCTAAAATCAAAAACTAATATTAAAAAAAATGCAGAACCTAAACATTTTTCATATTTCTACTGACCATTCAAATGTTGACATCTCAGTTTGTTGACTAAAATCACCAAAATGAGAGGCCCTAATCTGCTATGGTTTATGATTTTTCTTCATGTATTGTACACTCAGATATATGAGTATATATATGTATATATGTATATAAACCCTAGATCGAAATCCCTAAATCGAAAACGCTAGATCGACTTTTTGAAAGAACAAAACAGAGATCGATTACTGTAGACACCCCATTTTTGACCGACCTTAAGACTCAGGCGTCACCAACTGAGCGCTCGGTGATGTTGCATGTTGTGCTCGTTCTGAGGTTGCGGAGTCTCGGCTGCGAGCCTTGCCTCCGGGCTTCCAGATTCTTCTGTGCTGTGCCTCGATTTGCGAACCGGGTCCCGTTTTCTCCGTTTTCTCTTCCCGAAGGGAGGGAGAGGTCTCGTAGATCATCTTTCAATAGCCGTAGGCTACGTTTCGTGGTCGTAGGCCATTTTTCCCGTTTGGAGCCTGGTTCTCAGTTTTCGGAGCCGTCGGCCGTGTGCCTCGGTTCGGGACCGCTTAACCACCTCCGTTTGCTCCTTTTTTGGCACACACCTTATTTCCTCCCTTTTGAGGGACACTGTGGTCCGAGAGACCAACTTCGTGGTCGAACACCACCTCCGGTGCTTAATAGTCAGTTTTCGGGGCCCCGGCCGCGTGTTTCGGCCCCCGAACCTTCGTTTTGCATCCGTTTTGTTTCATTTTTGGTGGAGACCTCATTTTCATTGTTAGGAAGCTTGTAGAAGGGTGGGAGGCTAGCAATTGTTCCGAAAATCCAGCTTTATTCCTTCATCGCTCTCCGTCGCCCGTTTTCCTCGCTAGAAAGCTGGTGTTGACCATTCCCGGGCCACTTTCTTTGGCCCTCAACCACATATTTGTGTTGTACACACCTGGGAGGCCACCAATATGACATGGCCGGCCAGCAATTGTTCCTGACCCTTTTGAACCCCTCTTGAAAGTTGGTTTTTCTCTCTCCTGGTTCACATTTTCGAGGTTTTGACCACATAGTTGTGTTGTGCACACATGGGAGGCCACCAATATGGGTGGCCGGCCAGCTTTTCTTGCTTGACCCTTTTGAACCTGGTCGGCCGGCCAGGGGAGGTGGCCAGCCGGCCACCTGAACCCTCTGAACCTGGCCGGCCATGACCCTCTCACCTGGTTCCTTACAGCTGCACCCTCTGTTTCCCCCCAGATCCTGTATCCGAGGGGGGTCTTTTGGGGGGGAAATTTGAATTTGATTTCCCCCCCCCTTTTTCTCCACTCCTCTCCTCTATAAAACCAGCCCCCCCAACTCATTTTTAAGGGTTACAAAAATTTGTTTGGAGCTCTTACATTAAATCTCCCTCTCTCTCTATTCCAACCCTCAAAACACCCTTGGTTCTTGGCCATTTCTACACCAATCCACAGCACCACACCTCCACACTCCATTCCAGCAACTTGAAGGCTATTTCCAGAGGCTAGGAGCACCATTTCTTAGACCAAAAGCTGTTGAAGACTTAGGCTACAAGGGTAAGTCTCTTTTTCCTCTCTTTTGGCTCTATTTTGCATGCTTTCTTAGCCTTTGTTGCTTGCATTTTTTGGCTCCGACCTGAACTGTAAATAGTCATATTTTGAGCTCATGTCCATGTTTGATCAAGGGTCTTTCTCTGTTTGAGGTCTCCTCCTCACCCTTTGTGTTTAAACTCTCTTTTAGGCCTATTTTTTGCATGATATTTTAGGCTTATTTGTGAGCTGTTTTGGACTTGGTCATAAACTGTGAAATGTCTTTTTTTGATCCCCTCTTCAACTTTGTTGAAGGGCTCTCCTCTGTTTGAGGTCAACTGCTACCACTTGCCTCTTTATCCCTCTTTTAGGCCTTTTTCTTGCATGTTGATTTAGCCTCACTTTTGTTCATTTTCGAGACTTGATGTAAACTGTAAAGTGCCTTTTTTTAGCCCCTCTTTAATTTTTTTGAAGGGCTCTTTGCCATTTGGGGCCAGCTGCTGTCCCTTGTCTCTATTCTCTCTTTTAGGGCCATTTTTGCATGATAGATTAGCCCTATTTATGTTCATTTTTTAGACTTGTTATAAACTGGAAAAAGGCTTGTTTTGACATCATCTTCATGTTTTATCAAGGGAATTTTCTTATTTGAGGTCACATGCTTCCTTTTATACTTGATTGTCCCTTGTTTTGAGCCTTACGCCTAAGCTCCAATTGCATGCTTTGTTTGGCCTTCTAGCCACTGAAATCCAGTGTATTTTCAGAGGTTGGAATACTGTTTTGAGCCTCCAAATCAGAGAGGGGTGACCCCCTCTCACCTTGACTTGTTTGGTGGTCATTTTGGCCTTCCAAAGGGACCCCTCTTTGCATGCTTCTTAGCTACTTTTCAGGCCCAATTTGGTGAGTTTTAGGACTACCATATTTGATTTCCAGAGTTTCTTTGGTCATGCTTCATGTCTATCTTGTATGTGCCTAATAACTCCTTACATGGCCCTCTAAAGGAGCTCCTCATTTTTGCACATGTTGGCTGCATTTCAGTGATTATTTGGTCATATTTCCACATGTTTTGTTCACTGATTTTTGGTGGTTTGGTGAGATTCCATGTGCTTCATAGACTTGCCATGTAAACCATGTTTGCTAGTCAAAATTGCATGCTACTTTAGCCCATCTTGCTAGCACCTTTTGGCCATGCTTTGAACTAAGAAAGTTCATGTTTTGGGACTGCCTTGACTCTGTCTTCATACTTCATGATCAAATAATGCATGCTTTGTATAGCTATAGGTCATTGCGTATGCCTAGTTTTGAGTTTCAGGGTTCATCTCATGCATCGGGTGCCATATTGCCATGTTTCGGGGCTGTTTAGCATCATATTTTAGTGCTGAAATTCGCATGTTTGTACGCCATATTCCATGCCTTGCCATGCTTTGGTAGAGTGGCATTCGTGCCTTAGGGTCGGTCATCGGTTCGCGTGCACGTGTGCACGCATCTCGAGTGTCTCATTTCCATCTAATGGCCACTGATGTGAGTGCGGCTGAGGTCCACTTATATTGGTGTAAGTCCATTATGCATTACGTATGCCATTTCATTTCATAGCATTGCGTATGCTAGGTTGCATGTTAGAGCATCGTGCATGTCGTGTTACATCGAGCATTGTGTATGCCATTCCATAGCATTGTGTATGCTAGGTTGTATATTAGTTGCATTCATGCATGTCATGCATATTGCATTCTGTTTGGGATAGGAGTTAGCCTGAGCACGGGAAACGAGGGACGTTTCGTACTCCGAGTGACGGAACGTGTCTCAATTCCCTGTCGCCGACACTCCGGATTATCCATGATGGAGTCTAGGTCTTGATGTGTTTATGTGTGCATTCATTCCATATTGAGTCGTGCAATTCGACTCCTCGACCATCATGCATCGAGATGCGTGATTGATGGCACGAGGATCGAGGACTACACTCCCTGAAGAGTAGTCAAGCATACATATGTGAAAATACGTTGCCATGCCCCTTTCCTGCTCTCTGTTGCAGCAAATCAGAAACCGACAATCTTTTGGGGGTTCGCGCAACATTTCGGGCTTAATTGTAAACAGAAGCTAATTGGGGCGTTGCAATGGATTTCTGCGCCAAGCAACCCGAGCATGCATCATTCATCATTTGGAACAAAGCCGAGGCGGTCCATGGATTTGCGTGCCATTTATTACTTTCCTAGATTAATTTGTTAATTAATTAAGATTTTGTACTTATTGGGACTGTATTATTTATTTAGGACTGTATTATTTATTCGGACCCTCCGAGCGAGGGCGCAATTGTAATAAGTGTGCGTGTGTGTGATGTATGTCTTCCAACCCCACGTCTTTCTCCCTTTTATTTACTAGCTTATGATGGTTAGATTAGGGCATGTTTCAATTAGCATACAGTATGATAGCATGTTTGCATTCATTCATCTGTTTTGCATGCATCGGGCTCGGCGCATCATACTAACTGCATTTGTATTTCAATTCTAAAGTTGAATACATGTTAGTTGTAGCATTCCATATGCCATGTTTAGAATAGCCGAGCCTATCTTAGTTGCATTTTGCATGTGTTGCATTAGGCATTTCTGTATAGTTAGGATCATGCATGGATTTCTAACATAGCTTCTGTTTTGGCTTGGAGTACTCGGTAAGTTTTTGTGCTTTAGCATCCTTGCATGTGTGTGAGTGACTGCCATGATAGCATGCTTACCATGAGACTATATGCTTATGTGATATATCTGCCTGAGTGCCTGTGGGTGAAGGTTGGGTTATTTGGATTGAAACAATGCATTGACTGTGAGTTTTAAGCCCACTAGATAGTGGCAAAACCATCTTTTCTAAAGCCCACCTGAGGGTGGCAAAATCCGCATTTTGAGCCTACTTGCGAGTAGCAAACCATCTTTCAAAAATAAACATGAAATGTCTTGTTCCAAATCAAGCGACCCGGTCTATACTTGTATGTTGTGCGCATCACGTAGTAAATCTAGGCTAATAACCGGAATAAGAATGCATAAGGTTTTCAAAATTCGATATCATGGTTAGTAGAGGCCGATCTTTGATCGGGCGAGCGAGGGTGCTCACGAAGTGACCTTCCCCAATCGTACCCAAGTTCCCGAGCCGAGGCAACTTTGGTGATGATGGACACGTGGCCTTAGGCAAACGAGTCAGGGTTTCCTAAATTTCCCCAAAAATAAAATATTTAGGTGGCGACTCTGTATCTGGCAAAGCAGTCCATGTTTGGCACTTCTTTCAAAAAAATCTGTTTTCTCAAAACGATTTGCCGGATTTGGACTCTTTGGTTCAGATTAAGAACCGTGACATTTGAGTCCTGAACAATAGTGAGCCCCAAATGAACAGAACGGGACTCATCCCTCCCGGGGCGTTCGGGGACGTCTACAATTACTAGTTTAAAGATATAGAGAGAGAGAGAGAGAGAGAGAGAATACCCTTTGAAAATCGGTAGTGAGGGAGGAGCGGTGAGGGAGCACGAGCAAAGCAGCAGCCACTAGATAGATTGACTCTTTGAAAGAAGAAAACAGAGATCGATATTAGTTTAATGAGCGAGAGAGAGAGAGAGAGCTATCTTTGACAATCAGCGATGAGGGAGGGAATGGAAAGAGTCATCCTCTGTCATTTATGGTAGAAGAGGCGCGAATTTGGGAATTGCATATTTTATATAAAAATCAAATTGAAATATTTTATACAATCACACTTATTTGGGAATGTGATTAAATATATATATATATATATATATAATTATGCTTATTTTGAAAGTGTGATTAAAAAGTAGTAATGTATATATAATCACACTTTAATTAGAAGGTGTGATTAAAAAATATATAAATAATCACACTTTAATTAGAATGTGTGATTAAAAAATATATATATAATCACACTTATTTAAAAATGACATAAAAAATAAATATTATCACACTCAATCAAATTAAGTGTGATTAAAATATCAATCTAATTTTTTTTATCACACTTCTAATAAAAGTGAGATTTTTTTTTTTTTTTTTTTGGTCAAAGTGTAATCTTTAACTATTTTTGTAGTAGTGTTAGATTCACATTAGGGGGCAGGGAGCAGGAATGATAAATAAGCTTGAGAGCTTGGCACTTGCTGAAATTTTTAGAAGAAATTTACAAGTTAGATTGGGCTTGACACTTGTTGAAAATTCAGAACAATTTACAAGTTGAAGTTAGCCGAGGTAAAAAGGGAAGGGGTATCCGAGGTATTTATTAACCGAGATAACCAACCAAGTTGTCAAACTTGGAAAGGTCGAAAGGGTAAAAGACAGCAAGTACAAGTAAGGATGTAATACTTGTTGAACGTTGTTCAAAGAAATTTTAGCAAAGAAATATTTTTAAGTGTTGGAAGAGAAAAACAGTAAAGGTTTTTATCCGAGGTGAAACTTGTATTCTAACCTGAAGTGATTACACAGTTAAGGTGTACTTTGAAGAAATGCAAACATATTCTAAGTATGGAAGCATAAAAGGCATGAAAGAAAACAGTAAGCATATATGAAGAGAAACATCCAACACTTAGAAGAAACAAAGGCATGCATTCGTTTAAAGAAAAACTTGTTCAAGACAAGACAAAAAGGCACTTTGGCCTAGCATAGAAGACTACTTGTTCAGTTACAGAAATGGCACTTTGGCCCAACAACAAGAAAGAAGATTACAGCAACTTAAAGTTCAAAGGGAAAAGGGGAAAAAAACTCCTAAGCACATGAATTTCCAACATTTTCCTCGGACTGTCTTGCCTCGGCAATTGGCGCTGTTTCAGCCTCGACAGCCAATTGGGCAGACTTTTCGGCTTGGATCTTGACATCTATCTCTTGAAGTGTTTGGTCCAAACAATTTTCAGCAGTTTGGACTTCGACTTCAGAAGTTGTCTTCTTGGGAGAGGAACTCTTGGCGACCTCGTCCTCCTTATCTTGAGTCAAGTCAAGGACCTGCTCATTTAGAGTGAGGGACTTAGCCCCATTAGCAACCTCCTCCTCTTCTTTAGCGTCGTCAGACTCGACCTCCTCTTCATCGGCCTCGTCGTCCGATCCTTGAGGAGCCGGAGGGAAAGGCACTTGGAGTTTGTTGATATCTCGGAGGTCGGAATCCATTGGGATATAAAGCTTGTTCAGAGCAGCCGTCCAGCCGAGATAATAACCTCGGTTGCAAGCCAGGTTGACTTGCTCTTTGTATTAGTCACGGATGGTGGCTTGGCGTTCTTCAAAAGCCTTCTTATTGGTCGCCTTGACCTCGGCATCCTTTAAGTCAAGGGCCACTTGGAGCTTGGCTTCTAACTCAACTACCTTGGCCTTTACAGCCTCAAGATCGGCCTTGGTAGCTTCAGCATCAGCCTCGATAGTTTTTGCTTTCTCCCGGCTTAATTTTCAGCAGCCATGGAAGCCTTGGCTTGATCCAACAAAGTTCGATTGTTGGCTTCAGCATGATTGAGTGAGGGGAGGAGTTTGGTAGCTTCTTGCGTTTTCTTTGCTAACTCCTTCCTTGTCATCTCTGTCTTGACTGCATATGAATGCGCGTGCTGGATGGCCTGCAAGGAGTGAAATAGATTAGTGAAATTTGACTAAGTGTTGAAAAACTTTAAAAAGGTAAAGAAGCAAACTTACCAAGACCGAATGCTACATCATCAGGCCAAAGTTCTCGTACTTGTGGAGGTTAGCCATGTGATTCATGTCTTCTGGTAGGAGCACAACCATTGATAGGGCAGTGCCGACATCGACGTCATGGATCGCGCTATCACCGGCTGTCAAAGGTTTGTCCCCTACCATGACTTCGGGCGCCCAGGTCATGTTACGAGGAAAGCTACTACTACTTTCGGGGCGGTTGGACCTCGACTTCTTTATCGGGGGGGCATCGGGCGTTGAGGCCTCAGTTGGCCTATTATTTGTAGCGGGTGTATTCTTTTCGATCTCGACCAGCTTGGAGATCGGTACAGTATCCTCAGAATCAACTTGAGTCACTGTAGCCTTGGCCTTAACTTTCTTCACTCTCTTAGGCTTTGGTTTGGATTGGGAGGGAGAAGAGAAGGACTGGACAGTCACAACCCCAGGAATGTTGGCGAGAAGATCTTCAACGACGGCTGGTTTACGTCCCATCTCATTGGCTGTCGCTGCAATAGTAACCTTGGTGCCGAAATGTATTGCTGGAAAAGCAAGAGGAGGATTTGCTGGATCGTACGCCGATGCCTCAGAATCTCGGCGTTTACAACTGCGAGTTCTGCCGACAGGGGCGTTAGTAAGAGGTCAGCGTCGGCACTGGCGTTGGGCTAGAGGAATCAACTTTGGAGTAGATGTAGGTGGCTGCTCCACTGGATTAGAAGATGAGGCCTGGTCAGGCCGGGGTGATGAAGTAGCTGGTAGACTTGACGCAAATAGGGAAGTTTTGCTGCGTCTGGGGACGTCAGGAGGACAGACTTATAGGTCGGAATGTAATTGAGCAGTAATGGGGCCTTGCGTTTTTCAATAGGCAAGCCTAGTAGCCTCTTCAGATCTGGGCTTGGGAAGAAGGTTTAGTGGAAGTCCTTTGATGGCTGGAAAGAGCTGCAAAAACAAAGAAGCAAACATTAATATTGACAAACAAGTTGATAAGTCTTAACTAAGGTAGAGTTATGGATGACTCAGTTCTTACCATCACCCTCCTTAAACACTCCTTGGCTTAGTGGCAAGAGATGAAGATCGTCATCTGGTGCAAACTCCCAGTTGCCCGAGACGATCAGATAATCATCTCATGCACCCTTGTTTGAATCTGGGAGGTCGGCTATAAGTTTAAAGGCGGTGGATCTGGGTTTAAGGTAATATATGTGGCCTTTTTCAGACTTGAGGCCACATATGGTATAACAGAATTGGATGTCGATTAATGTGATCCTAGCCTTTTTTCGGTGTGCTAGTTCGATTATGCCATTGATAACCCTATATGAGTTTATGGCAAGTTGCATGGGGTTGAGTTTGTAATAGTGAAGGATTTCTCAAAAGAGAGTGTCTAGGGGAAACCGAAGTCCACACTTAATGAATGCAACAACGGGGAAGGACATGGAGTCTCCATCAAGCATGATAGAGTCCTCATCCCCAGATAACCTCAAGTGCACGTCGGTTGGGATAGAAAACTTCCATCTGAAGTGCTCAAGTTTTTCTTGGGCATTTACCCTCCACCTGAACATACCCATGATGTCGGCTTAGTGAAGTTGGAGCAAGATTTCAGGAAAAAGTGACTGGTATGGGTCTAAAAACCTCGGCTAAACCCTAAATAGGCACTAGGGCATGGATTTCAAAGACCTAAAGGGAAATTGTTTTAGTTTTTCCTAAGTATGTGAGTTCTAAAGCAAATCCCAAACCTAGGTCTACAGAAACAAGAACCAAGGGCAAGAATCTAGAAACCAAGCAAGAAGACCATAACAAGAAATATGAGTTAGAATCGAGAAGCATTAAAGGCAAACAAAATTCAAGAATCAAAACGATGCAGAAATATAGAGAGAAACACAGATATGGCAAGAATAGTGCCAGACATTCAAGGACACAAATATGAGCAGTACAATGAAGTATAATGATGAAATTCAAAATACAAAACAAAAAGGGAGCATGATCAATAAATTAACGATGTGGCAGGCACAGTGGTAAAACAGAGATGATTCAAGAACATGGAAAATCACAAATATTGAGTGAGTGTGTGCAAAGCGGCGAACTCAAAGAATTGATACATTAAGAAAACAATACAACCGACCAATAAGTGTAGACAGATTCAAAAGAGCAAGAATTAATTTGCAATGTCCAAGTTTGGCGAATGGAAGCAGAGAATAAATGGAGGATTTGAGCAGCAAAAAGACACAGAATAAATTCATGAACACTAAAAAACTGACAAAAGAAATGAACAAATCAGAGGACTTACCGATTGAAGCCGAAGTGAGATACGTCGGAGTCAGACGACTTGAACAATTAGAGTCGAATGATGAAAGGTGCACCGGTGGTGACGGAAAAGGAAGTTGCAGAGCTTGAGAGCTTGAAAAATGGCGGTTCAGAAAAGAAAATATAGAGAGAAAAACGAAGCGCAGAGAGAAATCAATTTTGCAAAAGTGAAGAGGCAAAGAGAGAGAGTAAGAGTTTTGTCAAAAATTCGAAAAGACTGCAAACCATAATGAAATGCCTAGAATGACGTGCATGTCAAGTGGCGTGGGCAGAAATGACGCGACTTGATAGCGTGTGTCAAGTACAAACCAATAGCTATGGGACACGTAGAAGAAACGGTTGAAACAAACCATGCATGACAACTCATGTACAGTTAGAACTCTTGGAATTCCTGGAGTAATGAGGCAATAACCTCGGCTAAAGGAGTGATCTCGGTTGAGATATTTAAAGAACTTGACTCTGGGTTCTTGTTCCTTGGTAAGGATGGATAGTTGAATCCTGGGTACTTGAAACTGACGAGTCATGACCTCGATCGAAGAGAAGAATGAATTTTATCCGACATGCTATATTGACAAACGGTGTAGGTTCCACCACCTCAGGTTGTCGAGGTAATAGAACTAGGAATGGCAACGGGGCGGGACAGGGCGGGGCCGGGGACTACACTCCCCATCCTCGATCCCCGAAGGCTAAAAAATCCCCGTCCCCTAATGGGGATCGGGTTTCCCCAACCCCGAAAAATCCCCGAGCTTCAACACAAGAACAACAAATCAATATATATCACTAAGTTTCATCATCATCAGCAAATACAGATTTAAATTTAAAAAAAAAAAATTTAATCAGTGTGAGTACACTACACAGATCAGATCACACACACACACACACACACATATCAGATCACACACACACACAGATATTGCCATCTCTACACACAGATCAGATCACACAAAGAGAGAGAGAGAGAGAGAGAGAGAGAGAGAGATAACAGATCTATTAGATTCGAGTACACCTCCATCGTTTGGCACAGATCTGAGCAACGCCAGTGATCAGACGCGAGATCGATAGTGGCTAGCTATGGCGGTGGGTTCGGTGGTGGTGACAGAGAGACAGACCTTCTGCGGTGGTGGTAGTAGTGGTGGCCCTAAGGAATAGAGAGAGACAAAGTGGAGAGAGAGAGGGGGTTGGGGCCAGTGGTGGTGGTAATGTCACCGTCAGTGTAATAACCTGACCCTCACATGTGCCTCTGATATGTTTAAGTCTCGTATTTTGTGCATGAAAATGCTTAATGAAAAATTTTGTGATTGTATCTGTTGGATAAGAAAGACATCTGTTACATTTAAAACGTTTAGAACAGGAATTGGGAGCCTTAGAGGCATGATAATCCAAAATTGATGTCACATATGAGATCGGCATAATTTTTAGATAATAATAAGCATTTCTATGAAATTTCAATTTGGAATGTGTAAACTGATTCAATTTTGTCCTTATCTCCACCTTATATATATATATATATATATATATGCATACTTGTGCTTTATACATTTGGCCAAGGAGCTTTGAACCAAAACATTTCCTGGGAGAGAGTAGAGAGAAGTAGAGAAAAAGGATTTAGAGAGAGAGCTTCACCAAAGATCAAAGCTTAGAGAATTGAAGGGGGTTTGAAAGATTTAAGCTCAAGTAAGTTTCCTCATCTTTTGTAACTCCTCTCCTAATTTGGAGTGAGAATTCTTCATGAATGTGTAATCTAGGACTTGAAATTTGACTTACTATATGATTATCCTTGGCTTAAATTGTGGCCCTTGAATGATGTTATGTTTATTCACAAGAATTATCTTCAATTACTTACTTTCTCATGTTGTACCTACATAGTTATATGTGTGATGTTGTATATTAAAAGAATTGAATTCTTTGGATCATGTTATGGATTTAAGAATTAAACATCTAGTTACATCTAAATGGGTGTGTGTGTGTTTGTAACTCTTATTAACATGTGTTTTTCAATCTTTTTGAGACCTTGTAAACATTTGCCAAAAGTTGAGATTGCATATGAATTTTCGGACTGAATTTACCCAGAATCGCCGCACGTGCGGGAGTCATGGCCGCACGTGCGGGAAGGCACTGCCGCATGTGCGGGAGTCATGGCCGCATGTGCGGGAAAATGGTGATTTTTGGGTGTTGAACACTGCTAAAAAAGCACGTGCGGGGCATCACTACCGCACGTGCGGGAGGTTTTGCCACACGTGCGGGGCTCACAGCCGCACGTGCGGCCCAAGCTGAAAAACATGGAATGCTTTGTTTTGCGTGTTGAACCCTCTAATATTGTCGGAACTTGTGTTTGATAATGTTTTGATATCTGTAAATTCAGACAAAGTAAAGTGAGTCAGAAAACGATTGAATAAAGAAAAGAGAACTAATTATAATCTTGCATGTGTGTAGGGCACGCTTCAGGAGAAACAAGCGCTCCGCCTCAATACTGTGAGTGATAGTACTGTATAATACATGTTACTTCTCGCTAATGGTTCCTATTAGCCTTCTGTTAACTACATATCAATTATGTTAACTCACATGAATGGTTGGAAGAATGTGTAAACTCTTATGTAACTTGAGAACTCTGTGTAACACCGGAACTAGCATACCTTGAGGTTTTCTGGGCCTTTGGCCACTCTGTGGATTCTGTGAAATCTGTCTGGGCTCAATGCCGTTCTGTTATTTCTGGGCTTAATGGCGTTCTGTTATTTCTGGGCTTAATGCCGTTCTGTTATTTCTAGGCTTAGTGCCGTTCTGTTATTTTTGGGCTTAGTGTCGTTCTGTTATTTCTGGGCTTAATGCCATTCTGTTATGTCTGGGCCTAAGGCCGTTCTGAAGTTGACACAACATTGGCTTACCCGTGTGAACTCTGAAGCACATATTATGTATCTTACTTTGAGCATACTATTATTCACTGAGCGTAGCTCACTCTGTATTTTGTCTGTTTCTGTAGGTGCTCAACCGGGTGGTCAGTCCTAACCCCGACACCCGTCTCCCTTTTGTCAACCTAGGTAAAACCAGGCACTTGGAGACGCCCGTGCATTTAGTGAAGTTTTGTGGAGCTTTTGGGTTC
The DNA here is from genome assembly GCA_030407325.1 of Camellia japonica. NCBI lineage: Eukaryota > Viridiplantae > Streptophyta > Magnoliopsida > Ericales > Theaceae > Camellia > Camellia japonica. Next base: position 70,437,446 of record JAPPVO010000010.1, on the reverse strand, counting down.
GTACTCTCGTTGTCAATGATAATTGGACTGTAAATAACATTTTGTCATTCGCCCAATCCTGGGGCTGGATCTGTATATATATATATGTATGTAACTAATGCTCGGCTACGTGTTTCTGTTTATTATTTTCCTGTTATGATGTGCGTAATCCTGGCATGTCAATAGTAGCTCAATGGATATGTTTGGATGTTGTTCTTCGATATTAAATGCTTCCGTTCAAGCCCCCTATTGTGTATATCAGGTTTAATGCCCATGTCTGCATAGGTCATGCCCGAACTTTTAGGGACAGGTTCTGGGCCGTGACAGTCGGTGACTACGAGAGTTGAGAGAGTTAACACAGAGAGAAGAATGAGAGAGTTAGAGTGAGAGTGAGAGAGAGAGTTGAGATGAGAGTCAGAAAGAGAAATATCTGAGTTAGAGAGTGAGATATAAAAATATAACACAACACAAATATATTATATATATACATATAAGGGGTATAAAAGTAATTTTACTTTGGGGAAATTCGGGGATAGGGCCTGGGACGGGGACGGGGACGGGGCCGGCCCGGGGCTTGAACACTGATCACCGTCCCCGGTCCGAAACAGATCGGGGATTGATTTTCAAATACCGTCTTCTCCCTGTCGGGAGTATTTTTCAGGAAAAAACCGCTCAAATTGGGGTCGGGATCGGGGATCCCCGTCGAGTCAGCTGCAAATTGCCATATCTAAATAGAACCTAAGGGGCAATTGTAGGGGAGTATTTTGTAAAAGACAGCATGTGGCTAAGGTGACGCCGAAGTGTCAGCTGAGGTGCTACGTAGCCTGGTCATGATGCCGAGGTGATCTCGGCTAGGCTGAGGTTATCTGCATAGATACCGTAATCCGAGATAAACAGATAAGAGACAAAAGTCCTAAAATAGGGGAGGATCTCATTCTGGATAGAGATAAGGTTCAGAGAGGGTTTATCTCTATTTAGATGAGGATCCATGATGAGCATTGAGCCCGAGTCCTTTGCAGCTAGGCTTCTAAAGGAATCAGGGCACTGCTGGCTATAAAAACAAGGCACCCCCGTGGGTCTGAGGTATGTGTGATATACTGTGAGCAGTAAGTTCTTTCTTGTGAGTTAATTACAATTTGCTATCTTTGAGAGATATTTGATTACTGACTTGAGTGTCGGAGTACCCTCAGGTGGACGAACCACCGTCGGATTCTTATCTTTCTGTGATAGGTTGTTCGAGCTTAATCTATTCTGCTAGTGTTCTCCAACTGAGTTTCCTATTTAATTGTATGGTCAGAAATCAATACCCACACTACATAACAAAATATCGCATCTAGTGATGCAAGACTACAAATATGTAAGGTGTCTGCAAGTGAAAATACCATCAAATTACCAGATTTCTTATCTAGCAATCATAACTTTTTGTTTAATTCTCGTACACAACAGGGGCCTCAAATAATGAAGCACACAAATGCCACATCTGGTGACGCAAGACTACAATATAAACATATGTCCAAGTTAACGTACCAATTACATAACCGGAATTCTTACCAAATAATAATTACTTTTGTTGTAATGGAGCTAAGGCTTGTACTCGTAACAGGGCTTTCAAATAATCAACTTGCACAATGTGCTACATCTAATATGGTTTAGGAATTGATTATTTTAATTTTTTTTAAAAATTTTTTACGAAAAGAGATGTACAAAATTCAAAAAAATAATATGACAATTTATAAAAAAAATTTAATTTTTAAAATTAAAATAATTTATCCCCAAACAAGATGAAAGGACTAATGAGGACTACAGTAACCATCCGCCATACAAGATTGTTGTCTACCAATCATTTCGCAAACTTCTCGGGTTGGAAATTTTCTAAAGTAACAGCCACAGACAGACCCCCTGCAATTGTTTTGCCAAAAAGGAGAAATGATTTTTTTTTTTTTTTTTTTCAACAATGATTCATCTCTCTAATTTAGAAGGTACTAATGAGGTGAAAATTTAAAAAATAAAAAATAAAATTAAGAACAAAACATTACGTCAATAAGTGGGACCCACCCCTTAGAGCTTCTTTAAAACTCATAGTTTAGAACTCTCAAACATTTTTATTTTTATTTTTATTTTTATTCTGTTTGTAGTTTTTTTGTTTGGAAAATGTCTCGTAGCTCAAATTTTGTGGCTCAAAAGTGACTCAAATGGCCAAAACGACGTCGTTTTGGCCATTTTTATGTTGTTCTGTACTCAAAACGACGTCGTTTTGACCATTTGAGCCACTTTTAAACCACAAAATTTGAGTTACGTAGCATTACCGTTTTTGTTTTTAACACTAAAAAGCTTACTCTAAAGATCACTGCTTTTAATAAAAGAAAGAAGCAACTGAACAGTTGCACTTGACAGATTGTTGTTTCCTATGCATCGGCGCCATGTTTTGTATGGGGCTTGGGACATTTCCCATGTAGTATTTTTTCTCTTACATATTTTCTTCCAAATCATTCTTGCTTACCCTTTTCACATACATTTTCCCTCTTTGATTTTTTATTTTTATTTTTATTTTTATTTTATTTATTTATTTATTTTTTTTTTATTTTTTTTTTGCGGTAGCTAACTTTCTATGATCAACTCTTTACGCATTGTTTGGATTATAAGTTTGGATAGAAACTTAAGAAGACAAAAAAATGTAAAAAGAAAAAAAATAACTTATCTTTCATTCATATTTTCATTGAATTTGATAGGGATTTAGAAACAGAATGAGAAAATGTGAGGAAAATATGAACTAAATATAACCTAATTTTCTTTTTTTTTTTCGAAATTCATATCCAATTTCATGATCCAAACAGAATGCTAGAGTTTGCCAACAAAGTGATATCTGACGGAAAATATGAAAGTTATGTTATTTATAAATTTCATTATCAAAAATGACATAACTTAATATTATAGGAGCCCTAATTAGAAAAAAGTTGAGTTATAACTAAATATCTCATAAAATATAACAAAAAAATCTTGAATTATAACCAATATTTTGTCATGACTAATATTATAATGTATCATAACTAACGACATATCAGGTCATAATTATTGACTCAAAAGTTGTAACCAAATGTACATATAGTACACATTCTAGAGGGGGTATCACTACAAAAAATTAAAGTTTTGGGGATCAAAATTTAGGAACAAAATTATTTTTTTGGTACCAAATATTTTTGTTGCGAATAGTTTCGTTATTATGCTTTTAGCAACGAAAATTGGACATTAGTAATGAATTATTGTCCTTTTAAGACCAAATTTTTATCTCAAAAAATAAATCATTTTGAGACCAAATTATTGTCTCTAAAAGTCTATTTATTAGTGACATTTTCAAAATTTTGTCACTAAAAGTCTTGTTTTTGACTTTTTGGGATGATCTTTTAGCAACTATCCTCATGATGATAGAAATTTGTCTCTAAATATCTTTTATAACAAAATTTTTATTTTTAAAGACCAAAATATTTAATTTCTAAAACCTTTAAATGTTGTACGTAACATAACAATGTAGTCTATAGCTCATCAGGATAATCCAATGGTTCAAAAGTTGTTACTGGAACAAACTGCAAATTCAAACAAATTAGAACTCTGTAGGCATTCAAAATTTTCCATGATGAATCCAAAATGACCTTGCCTCAAAAGGATTCCTTGGTATAAAAATAAAATAAATTTTGTATTGTTTGATGGAAAGGAGGAACATGCAAAAAGGTCATGTTGATTACAAAATTCTTTAAAAAACATAAAATTATTACTGTTAAAATTGATGTAAACAGTAACAGTGACATATTATTTTGTTTGACAGTAACATGTTATTCTGTCTCGCAATAACATGTTACTCTATTTAACAATTATTTTGTTTGACAATAATATGTTACTTTGTCGCACAGTAACATGTTACTCTGGTAATATTATCCAAGAAAGAAGAATAAATAAATAAATAAATATTTTCCTTATTTAATTATGTGTTTTCTCCTCAGAGGATTTATGCAGAAAAATAAATTGGACTGTCCTTTTCATTAAACATGGTTCCAATGCAGGGGTTTTGACTAAATTTTCGTTGCTTATATTATATAGAACTCTTGGAAGCAAATATATCATTTTTTAATGTTCTACTCCAAAAATAAAGAGATAGTTGGTTTATAGAGGACTTTTTATGACTTTTAGAAAATATAATAAATTTGAGAGGTTAAAATTGAGATTTGAAAAAAGTCGAATACATGGTAGACTTTTCACACTTTTATAATGACATTTTTATTGATAAATCTCATTTAAAAGTGTTCTAACCCAAGAAGTCCATGAAATTTTTTTTTAACCCACTTAGTCTCATGTATTTGTATTTTTATTCCATAAAGTCTTTTTTTTCTTAATTTACACTATTTTCTTAGACTCTTATGCCCTTATATTTAATATTGATATTTAATGTTGGAGGGAGGAGAGAGAAAAGAAAGGACCAAGGCATAGGAAATTTCATACACAAATTAAATAACATTTATGTTATTATTTTATATTATTATATATTGTGAATATATTTTTAATTAACAACACATTAAAAATAATGTGAACAGTCTCTCTCATATGATGTGAATGTTCACAACACCTTTCCGAAAAATTCTCTCTCATCTAATATAGTGATATAAACGTTCACAACATATGAATCTTCTTATTTTTAATTGACAACACATTAAAAATAACGTTAATTATATTTTTAATTGACAACACATTCTTATTCACAACATATAATGATGTGAACGTTCACAACATGTGAACATTCTCTCTCATCTAATGTAGTGATGTGAACGTTCACATTCATATGTTTTAGTATGAATATTCACATCATGTAATTGACAACACGATGACAAAAATTCATTTTCAAATTAATCTGAATATAATGATGTGAATATTCATTTCAATTACATGATGTGAATATTTACATCATGTAATTGACAACACAATGACAAAAATTTATTTCAAATTAATATGAATATAATGATAGTAAACATCTTGATACATGAGAATACCAAAACATAATAACAATCAACATTAATAGGGGGTATGAGAGATTGAGGGTGTTTTGATTTTTTTTTTTTACCTCAAATATGATCTAATGGAATAGTAAAAAAAAATATAAGTTAGATGGAATAACACTCTTAGAAAGAAGATTTATCAAAAAAAACTCCCCTTTTATAATAGTAATAGATAATTAATTTGTACAAATAAATAAATAAGTAAGATAATATTGTTAATAGTTAAGGATATTGATGTAATTAGCCCTTATTAGTCTCTCTTTAAATAGGGAGACGTCACGGTGTGCACCCCTTTCAGGGCACATATCATATGTACCATATCATAAAATGTATAATTTTATCGCAAAATTTTGTATTAATCACAAAATACATAAGAGCATCTCCAACGCTTACTCAAATTTTTCACCAAATCTGAGTCAAAAAGCATCCATTTCATCAAATTTGATAACAGATGCTCCAACGGTTCACCATTCATCAAATTTGTCCCGGGACAACCGGGTGGTCGACCGGCCGGTCGACCGGTTTGCCCAAAAATTTTTTTTTTTTTTTTTTTTGAATTTTTTGAACTTTTTTTTTGAACTTTTTGAACTTTTTTCGGGTCGACCGGTGGTCAACCAGCCGGTCGACCGGTTAGGCAAAAAAAATTTTTTTTTTTTTTTTTTGAATTTTTTGAAATTTTTGCTGAACTGTTTGAACCTTTTACTGGTTGACCGGTTGGTCAACCGGGTGGGCAACCGGTTGGTCGACCCGGGTCCCCCTCCAACGGTCCGTAACAGTGTTTTGGTGAATTTATTTCTTCCTCGTCGATCTGATGAAAGATTTGGTGAAATCTCATTTTGGTGCCAGCTTTGGTGAACGGTTGGAGCCATGAACAGTATCATTTTCATCAAAATTCAAATTTGATATCAGATTTGGTACAGCGTTGGAGATGGTCTAACCTCACTACAAATTGATATAACAAAAAATATTGTAACTAAGCTATAAACTTTTGTAATATTAATCACAAATTTTTGAATATTCTATTATGCTAATTTGTGGCGATGTTATGTATTTTGTGGTTGATATTACAAAATTTTTGATAAAATTATATATTTTTGTGGTAGGATACATATGTTAGGGGTGCATACCATAAGATTTCCTCTTTAAATATAATGTTCTTCTTGCTTGTGTTCAAAGTGGTACCTTTCTTGCCCCACCCACACCTATACAGATAGAAGGTGGCTGTTGTGCCTTATGTTGTGAGGGTTTATAGGAGTGTGTCCTGAACTAATTTCGATGATTGGAATTATTCATATTGTAGAATTGGTCGATCATATCATCCATGCAAAAAAATAGGTTAATCGAACATTCATAACTCCATTGTTAGGTATTTTGTGATTAGCAATGCCATTGAACAAAACTCCATTCAATTGTAATTGCATTTGATCTTTTGCTTTTGTGAGAATGTGAATATTTAGATGCGAATTTATCTCAATTTACTATTTGTGCTGAAGGAAAGGTATATCTGCTTGAGTGGTCTAGACATGCTTACAGATTCTCAAAGCCTCAGAGAAAGATTTTGCAACATCAAAAAGTTCGCTCAAACTACCATATATGTGCTCAAGTGGTCTAAGACAGTTACAATCACTTTAAAGTGCAATTTTGGAACAAATCTAATGGAGACTCTCAAATATTCATTCCTGGAGTGCGAAAAACACACACATACACACACAGCGAGCGAGAGAGAGAGAGAGAGTTCTCTTTTATGATGTGTACCTTGATGAATTTAGAGTGATATATGGATCAACAAGCTTTACATTGAAGATCAGCAACGGATTTATCATTCAAATACATTTTTCTAGAGAGATTTTCATCGGTGGATTTCAAAGAACTTAAGTTTTGAAGTTTTGGTGGATTCTGAAGTGACTTATTGTCGTGAATTTGACATTGGCGTTGTGGATTCAATGTTGATTGAAAAAATTCTAAGATAAAGATGGTGTTGGAAAATGCACAACGAGTTGGGTTCAATTTAGGCGTGAATTCATTAGGTAATTTATAGGGTTCTCTTGTGTAATTCCATTATCTTCTTAGTGGATTGTTTTATAATTTTAACCTGTGATTTTTTCATCATAATTGGAGTCCAATTCTGGTTTTTCCACATTATATCGGTGTGTCCATTTATTGTTACTTGTTAGTAGATCTAATTCAATTTTATCTTAATTGAATTAGTTCTATGATTATTTGATTGAAAATTGTTATTCACTGTTGAAATTGAATCATAATTACAAACTATAATAGAGCATTTTAGATTTTTCAATTGTGATCAAGTCTAAATTATTTCTTACAAAATTATCAAAATCATACTAAATGTATATCTTTTAAAAAACAAATGTGTTTGGTTTCTGTTTTCTGAATTCAGTTTTCTGAAAATTGTGTTATTTGTTTTTAGTGTTTTTTTTTTTTAGTGAATATTTTTTAAATTTTAAGTAATTTTTTTACTTTTTTATATGCATCTTACTTAGACGTATTTAAATAGTAAAATATTTATGAACAAATATTTTTAAAAAATTAATAAGTACACAAAAATATTAAAAAATATACTGAATTTTCATTTTTTTTTTTTTTGTGTTTTTTGGTATTTAGTGAAATTTTTAAAGATTTTTTTACAAATATTATACTTTTTAAGTGTATTTATGTTTGGTGTGTCTAAAAATTAAAAAACAAATTGCTTAAAATATTAAAAACAACATTGAAAACATTAAAATACGAAAAAAAAAATGTAAACTTTTCTGAAAATTGTTTTCTGAAACCAGAACCAAACAAGATGAATGTTTTTTTTTTGGTCAATAGATTGGAGAGTAATTACAATCATAAGAAATATTTACATAATCAAATAGACTATTAACTCCCAATAGATAGAAAGTCTAACAACCAATAATCGAAAAGTTTTTGGTTAACAAGTAAACCCCCAAGCTTGTTCTTCGTCGACTTTAGAATCAACTACCTAATATCGGTTTAACCAGAGTAGGACGAGGGGACAAACCTCGAGTATATGCACTGACTCTACAACGCACACATTATTTAAGTCAGAGAGTGCAGTTGTTAGGATTCAACTCCACACCCAAGCCTTGGATATGGTTCATCCAAAACTTAGAGGACCGTCCAAGAACCACTGCACCAAAATCCCTGCAAGTTGGCCTTGGGGAGTGTAGAACCTATGACCTCAGGGCTCATGTCCCAAAAGCTTACTAAAGTGCCACAACCCCTTGGGTTCAATAATCAAAATTCACCAAGTCCAAGTCCAAACCGAACAACTACATATAATCAACCTTTACAATGAGAGTGAAATGAATCACTACATCACAAAGAATATCAAACTCTTCTATATAGGAGTTGAACTTAAAATCTCATATCATAAAAAGTGTTACACAATTATTAAGTCAAATTTCCTAATTAAATATAATTTTGTTATGAGCCTATAAATATCGAATTAATTTGATTTTTCAATGATAATCCGTTCACCAAATCGTACCATATGAATAATTAATTATCGAAACAAGCCAAAAACAAACTGCAGCAGAACCGCACAACAAGCTTGCGAGCACAGCAGGAAATCCCTGTTCCCGTACGTACTATTTCTTCGTGGCTAAGAGTGGTCGAAAACAGAGCACCAACTCGGCAACTTCCATTGATGTGACAGTAATAAAACGAACAAGTATATTTACCGCGAAATTACTGGTACATTACCATGCAAGGGGAAATATTTCGGTGTTCAACACATACCAGACATAATTTTGTAGAAAATTAAGTAAAATTTTATAAATTTACATAAATTATTATATAAAAATATATAAATTGAATACAAAATTATATATGAAAATTTATGTAATTATGAAAATTTATATTGAACTTATTCATTTTTTTTATAAAATTTCTTATATAAATTTATAAAAACTTATATAATATAGTATACAATGCACACCCACACCCAAGATTTTTCCCCATGAAAATGATTTGCAACTTCCCATTAACTCCTAGTAAATTTCTGTGGGAAGTTCCTTATTCTTATAATAAGGACAATAAGCAAGTGGAGTTCAAATAATAAAAGTATTCAAGATTAATTATAAAATTTAGGGCAAATTACACAAATAGTCCCTATAGTTTGGGGCTTGTGTCACTTTGGTCCCTAACTTTTCAATTGTGACACATTTGACCCTGAATTTTGAATCTTGTTCCAAATAAGGACAATTGAATATATAATTAGATTTTTCAAGGGTAAAATTGTCAATTTGATAAAATATAAACTAATTTGACCAAAAAAAAATGTCAAACAAATATTTTTGAATTTTTAAAAATTATTTCTACCTGCTAAAAATAAAATTATGTAAAATTGATAAATCTTTTAGACATTTATTTTTTTTTTTACCAAATTAATTTTTATTATGTGTTTGGATGATGATCATGTAAAATTAATTTAAAAAATTAATCATGTAATTTTTATTAATTTTACATAATTTTATCATTGGTGGATAAAAATAATTTTTAAAAAATTTAAAATATTTTTTTGACATTTATTTTTGTCAAATTAGTTTATATTTTATCAAATTGACGATTTTGCCCTTGAAAAATCTAATAATATTTTCAATTGTCCTTATTTGGAACAAGATTCAAAATTCAGGGTCAAATGTGTCACAATTGAAAAGTCAGGGACCAAAGTGATACAAGTCCCAAACTATAGGGACTATTAGTGTAATTAACCCTAAAATTTAACAAGTTTTAAGATGTGTTGTTTAATTTATTTATCTTTTAAATAGATTTAATCAAGTCAAAATTAAATGACCTTTTATATTGTGTTACAAATTTATGAGTCCACACTTGTCAAGTTAAGTCCGTCTAAATTTAAAAAATCAATAAATTTTAAAATTTGTTCAAATTTTATCACAAGTCAATTTTAAACGACATTTTAACCAACTGAGAATACAATTTCAAATTGAATAATACGATTTAGGAGTCAAAATTAAATAATTTGATTTGTTTTATAATAATTGAATAATATAATAAATATCCTCCATTACAATTTAGTACTGTGGAATAGAGACCATCTTGATCCTATTCTCATGGGCCATATTTGTTTGACTCCTTAAGCCATGAGATTGGATTTCGCAATTCCATAGGCCCACAACAAACATTGTTTGGTTTTAAAAAAATAGATATCTACCAATCAGACCTGTTATTTGATCTTATTACCTGATAAGTCCTGACTTACAGTTTAAATTCTGTCTCATCTTTTTTTTTTTTTTTTTCATTGTGTTTCCCTAAATAATCTCTCTACCATTTTTGTACAGAGTTTCATAACTGCACCACCACTGTCACCATGGTTGTTCACCCACTACAGCCACCAACATCGACCACCGCCGCCGCCGCCGCCGCCACCACCACCACCAATGTTGTTTACCAACTGAGAGGGTAATTTATATGAAAATTAGGCCGAGCTGGGTAAATTGGGCCGAGCTAAGTGATGGGTCGTTTTGGGCCGCACTACGGAGGGCCGAGTAAAAAGGCTGTGTAAGTTACTCCGGTCTGGAGAAGTGATCTTGGTGTTAGACCGGTCACGACCGAGGTAATTAGTTCGGTCACATAGGGCTTGTTTCTACTTCGGTTGAGGAAGGCGGTGTTCGGTCTTCTGTAGTTAGTTCGGTCGCAGCATATGGAGATCGAGGTATGCTAAGTCCTTGAGAGGACTTGGCTCTGAAGTTAGTTCGGCTCAACTCTCTTGTGGTTAGCTCGGTCTTAGTATGGGAAAGCCGAGGTAAGAGAATGGAGAGTAAGGGCCGAACTAACGTTTACTTTGGTCATATTGGAGTTTGGCCATGGTAAAACCATCTCACTTGGTTCAAGCAGTGAGGGGGGTGTTGGAGGATAAGCATTATCTTCCAGGAGTATGAATCCTAGAAGGACTCTACATGGAGGAGTAAGAGTCCTACTAGGATTGTGCCACACGAAACCTATAAAAGCTCACCCATATCACCTTTGGAGAGGTAATGCAACTTTGCTCCCTGAATACATAGAGCTTTTGCCTATTTGTCTTGTTGGCTAACTTAGGCATCGGAGAGGTTTCTGGCACACACCCGCCGGCTAGCTCACGTTTGTGTTTTCAGGTAGTAGAACGACGACGTACGGAGGAACGCAGACTTGATCAACAGGATTATACAAGAAGGCGTATTTCTTTCGCCATGGTTGTTCACCCACTACAGCCACCAACATTGACCACCGCCGCCTCCACCACCACCACCACCAATGTTGTTTACCAACCATCTCCATAGTCCTCTTCCATTGCCGTCAACATCACTCGCTTCAACCACTATCCTCGTTTTCCTCCTTCGCGGTCATAGTTGTTCGCCTCACACCACCGTCCTCATTTTTGACACTATTTTGCCTCCAAACTTCTTCTTCATTACCAATCTATTATCTTCGATGTCGATCTTCACCATCGACTTTAGATCTAGCCATTTTCAATGCCGATCTATTATCTTCGATGTCAATCTAATATCACAGCCCACGTCGACATCGAGATGTAGCACTAACATGGTCGCCGAAGCTCCTATATGTTGTTTATACCGGTGATAAATTTATTAATAAATTTATTGAATATGTTTGTTTTTATATTAAACTTGATAAATTAACAGTGATAAATTTATCATTTGTAATGGCGATGATTAAATTTTCCTTCTGCATTTTTTATTTTTATTTTTTTGCAAACAGGAAGTGATAAATTTATCACTGAATGTATTTTTGATTCTTGTGTTGGTTTGTAATGGTGATTGCTTGATTTTTCTTATGTAATTTTTTTACAAACAAACTGTGATAAATATATCACTGAATCACTAAATCTAATTTTTGATTCTTTGTCTTGATCTGTGAATGTGAAAAATAATGAGAACTATTTTCTGGTAATGGCTTCTTGTCTCTCTCTTCATTCTTTTTATCTTTTTTTTCTCATTTTCTTTTGTTGCCACCAGATCTGCGAAGAAGGAGGTTGTAGATGAAAAATGGATTAAAAAAAAAATAGTCAAAAATCAGAGGATAATGGCAACAGTGGAGGTTGTCGGAGGTGATCGTCAGAGGTCGCCAAAAATTATCACCAGCAATCAAAAATGATTGACAATGGCTGGAAAGGACGATGGCAGGTCATGGCAGTGACATGTACATAAAGTAGAGAAGTCAAATTATAGACACCTCATTTTTGACCGCCTTAAGATTTGGACGCCTCAGGGTGAACACTTGATGATGACATAGTACGTTGAACAAACGTTCGATTTCCTCAGCAAGAAGCTTTGGTTTTGGGTTTCAGAGCCTAGAACCTTACACCCCCTTTGGACCAAAACCTGATTTTTTCTAACCTGACCACTCAGAGGCCTACTGCCCAACAGGTGGCTGGCTGGCCATTTTTTACTGGCCGGCCGTCCCCCTATATGGCCGGCCGGTCGGCTAGGTTTCCTGGCAGGAAGATATTTGTTGCCAACTGTCCCCTCCATGTGCATGCACTGCACTAGCTGACTCAATACAGATATTTCCGAGATAGGAAGTTGTTTTTCTATAAATACTTGACAATCCCTCTTGGTTTTAGGTTAGAAAAATCCTCAAAGAGACCAAATCTTTCTAAGCACTCTCCCTCTCTATATTGCAATATACATACACTTCCTAAACCAATATTTTGACTGAGATTATTGAGCCAAATTTTTAGCTCTTTAGGGTGATCACTTGATGGTTTGTGAACCAAAGAGTAACTCCTCTTCAACAGGTATCACTTTTGTCATCTTTACACTACTTATTCCTTCTCTTTTTTTGTTGTTTTTACATTGTCTTTGGACTGTTTTTGGTGGATTGAAACTTGTGATTTAAAGCTACCAAAGGTGGAGGAGTTAACCACCCTTCTTTGAACCTTATTCCATAACTTATATCCTTGTGTTTCCCACTTGTTTCTCAACTTTTGGCTACTGATTTTCAGAGTTTTTAGGGGCTAAACACATGTGATTTTAAGGTCCAAAAAGTGGAGGGGTTAGCCACCATTTCTTAGGCTTGCTTACTAGCTTTTATTCTATTCTATTTTGCTCACTTTTTCTAGCTTTCCAAGGTAATTTCCAGCACTGTTTTGTGAGTTTTAGGACTATTTTAATATTTTTACTTAGTTTATGCCTTGCATAGTATGCTTGTATTGTTGTAAGTCCTCATAGGTTTGGTGGTTTAGGCCTTAAACACTAATCTATTTGAGTTGATAGCTTCTTATTTCATAGTTTTCATACATATACTCACACTTGCAATAATCATCTCCGCAACCTCCTTCATTTCTTAGTTTTCTTCATTTTTTTTGAGAGTTGTTTCAAACAATTGATTGTTGTTCAAGGCATGAGAAAGATACCTTCCATGCTTAATGGTTTAATCTCTTCGGAGGTTCATTATTAGGACATTATAACTCTCTCATGCTAAGTGCAACTTCTTATTTAACACTTCTCTTCATTTAGTGGACATAACTCTCATTTTTGGACAAATGAATTAAGTAATGGAATGGTAATGTTAAAAGAGGTTAAAACTTGGACTAAAAGTGGTAACAAGAATAATAAAATCAAGTCGGATTCAATCGGACGTTAATTGAACCTATTGAGTCTTGAATCATTACATACTCATAGTGATGTTAATGGTTCAAGGAGCAATGTCCACCCCTTTCCTTGAGATGACTCCATGATAGGGAAAAGGTTTTGTTGGTCTTCTATTTCCATTTATTAATCCTTTGTCCTATCGATTCATAGATCATCACGTAACGAGTTTGCATCGATTGATGGTTTGTGGATTAATTCTACTCCTCTCTTAATCAAGTCCTTGATAGGAAAAGGCAGAGAGGACAAACATCTCCTGGAAACACTCTGTTTGTGCTCTGTTTTGAATCTGTGGTAGCAGGGTATCCCTCAAAAGCAATGGTCGGCCAGCCACAACTCTGTATGGCCGACCACTTCCCAAGGCCAGCCGGCCACTCCATTTTAGGCAGGCAGTGTCATTTTCATGACAGAACAGAATAGAAGCTGAGGCAAAAACAGATTTATTTTCTGACTACAAACAAAACAGAATCTGGCAATAGAACAGAGGAGTTTCCAGGAGGATGTTCTTGGTTGCACGTGTGATTTTTTGACTCTCGTTCGAGTTCATCGGCTTGTAGCTTTTAAACTCTTAGATTAATTAGTGTATTGTAATTAATTAGTTAAAATTCCTTTGAATTTATAATAGCTAGTTTAAATTAGTTAATTAATTTGGTGTTGTAATAATTAGTTAATTAGGGCATTTATTCGGACCCTCTTGTATGATAACAAAATTGTAATATTGCGTATGTCTTCCAACCCTCATTTCTTTCTCCCTTTTATTTACTTGCTTATGATGGTTGCATGTTGCATTCATGTTTTGGTTTCACATCATTACCATGTATAAAGTATCCGTTTTTGCATGCATTGGGTTCGGTTCATCATTCTAACCATATTGTCGTTTTTTTTTACTTACTCGAATACGTGCACTAATTGCATGCTTTGGGTTAAGCCATATGCCATGTTACTAAACCGAACCCCTTAGTTGCATTTTGTATGTGTTGCATTTAGTTAGTTGTATAGTAGAGCATACATTTTTCTAATAGTTTTATTTCCTTTGGCTTGCCTCAGTTGAGCACTAGGTGAGTATTTCTTGCTTTAGCATATTGCATGTGTGTTTGTGTTATCATACCAAGCATATTACAATGAGGCTACATGCTTATTTGATATACCTCTTGAATGCTTGTAGATGAAGGTTTTTTCGCTTAAAGTTGGGATGATTTGATTAATATAAATATGAGCTTGCTTTTCAAGTGGCACATATGCAAACACTTTTAAAAAACAAACATGAAATCAAATCGTTGCGAATTTTGTGAATTAGTTTGCATCACATAGTAAAGATAGTATAATAATCGAAGCAAGAGCATATATTGTGTATAAGAATCACATCATGATTAGTAGAGGCCGATTCTTGATCGGGTGAGTGGAGGTGCTTAATTCATGACCTTCCCCTCTCATACCTAAATTCCCGAGCTAAGATACTTTGGTGATGACGAACAAGTGGCCTTTGGCACGAGTCACGGGTTTCTTAAATTTTTCAAAAATATTTAGGTGGCGACTCTGAGTTCTAACAATGCGGTCCATTTTTGGCATTTTTAATTAAAAATCAATTTTCCAAACATCTGTGGGATTTGGACTCATTTGTGTTCTTTCTGTTTCATATTGCACTTGTGAAATCAGATTCAGAACCACGGGAGTCCGAACTATAGGGCTATTGTATCCGAGGAGACTAAACCCTTCCGAACAAACGTGTGGGTTATTACGGGTAAAATGGAAAGATAGGCTAAATTAATTTGGGTTTGGACGTCATGGGTATTAAGTCCGGTCCAAAGGACCGGCCCATAACTCCCTCTTAAAAAAATGGGCACTCAGGCCATAAGTTCAATTTTAAATCTTTTGGGTTATTAGGCCCATACTCTAATAATTTTGGACACCCTAAAAGGATGGGATTAGCATCTTATAGGGAAAGTGGATTATAGGAAAAGACTATTTTGCTTTCTATTTTATAAAAATGACAATCATAATTTATGTGAAGAAGTATTTTAATGTAATTTTATAAATTTAATCTCAATTAGTTAATATCATCACGTTAGTATATAAACAGATACAATTTTTCTTACATTTTCAATTTAATACCACAAAACTAGTAATCTCAACACTCAATCCACTGTTCTCAATCCTATCCTGTAGTGACTTACGCTGTATTTGGTTCGGGGATTTAAGAAGGAATTTGAAAAAGGAAAGGGAAAATATGTTTGAAATGTAAGTATATTTTATTTACATTTCACTTACCTTTTCTCTTTCCCTTTGTTAATCCCTTCCCAAATATCCCAACTACACAACGTTAGGGGTGATACATGAGTCAAACATGCCAAACAGTTAATTGTTTAAGTTTAATTTGAAAATTTTTACAAATTTCAAAATTTATTTAAACTTGATTCGATTAACTTTTAAGCTGATCTCAAATGAGCTCTTGTCGAGCCGAACTCAAATAGTTAGTATTTTATGTACTTTTAAGCTTATCAAATCAAACAAACCAAATGAGCAATTGACTAGTTAAGTTTGGTTTAAAAAATTTTACGAGCTTTAAAATGTATTCAAAATTGACTTATTTACTTAACGAATTAAACTTAAACTTTTAAGAAGACAATCACAAGTCGAACCCGAGTTATTTAGTACATTGACTCATGAAGTCCATGCAATTTTTACTAACCAAATATATAATTTATGTGAAATTCACCATATTACTTATTCAAATTCATCTTTGAAATTAAGTAATAGTGGCCCAAAGAGTCGAGTGTAATTTACCCTTCTTAAGTTTATTGCTACCCCTCTTATGTTGAGAAAAAGAAAAAAAATTAACATTATAAAAATTGATTACGCAACTAAACACAATCATCATAGGAGATGAATCTTGTGTCTAATTTTCTAATTAATTTCTCCAAGTGGCATAATTAGTCTATCAACTTCCGTTTCAGTTTCATCTTGATCTATCATGACACTCATTTACTCCACTCCCAACAAACTATCCACTAGCTCAAACAGTTTCAAAGGACACCATCTCCCAAACCCAAAAAGCGAAGAAAAAAGAACTAATATATATAAAAATAAAATATTCAACAAACCACCAAAGGATTGCAAGCCACAACAAACAAAATCAGGTACAAAATTTTTCAATTTATATATATTTTATGTTATTTATTATTTATATGTAACAACCATTTAAAAACAAAGAACCACAGAAAAAAGTACAAAGTCTCGCAAAATTCTACAGTTTCTCTGCAGATTTTATACGAAAGAGCCACACAAGGCACATGTAGAGCACGAGATGAGTTAACAAGGCCCATTCATGCACTCTTTTTTCCCATTTTACCCCCCACTTCCCTCCATTTTACATTACAGAACATGCATTAGGGTTCTCGTCACTGAACATCTGTGGTGGTGGGTAAGCATGTTGTGGTGGATAAGCATACAATTCGGACATCGGCGCCGGGTATGGATACGGGTATGGATTTGTATTTGGGTATGGGTACGGGTTTGTATTTGGATACGGGTATGGATACGGGTCGGGATAGGGGTTGATCTGGTAATTATGAGGGTAATTGTAGTAGAATTCATTCTTCTTCACCTCCATCACATTGGCACCCTCTCCCTCCGCCACCACCACTGCTGCTGGTGGGGCCGCCACAGCCGCCTCTCCTCCGCCATCTTTCTTCTCCGTCGCCGTCGCCTCTCCGCCCTTGCCGGTGTCCTTGGCTCCGCCATCGTCCGCCTTCTTCTCTTCCTTGGGCTTCTCTTCCTCCACTTTCTTCTCTGCTTCTTGCTTCACTATCAAAGCTTGCTTCCCTGTTCTCTTGTACACATACTCCACCAGCTTTGGTGGGTCGAGCACACCTTTCACTGTCACTTGTGAGCTCTTTAGATCTGGTTCCACACTTTCAACCCCTTTTTATCATTCAAAGAAAATTGGATGAAGAATTAGCTCAAATCAGTGGGGTTTAGTTAAAATATCAAGAAATTGATGGTGATGGAAGTCAAAGAAAAGATTCTAGTAATCTAACATTTAATTGATGTCCAAAAACAGGTCAATTTGATTTCAATTCAAAGGAACTACGTAGAATATTCTCAATTGAGAATTGAATACTTTATACCAATTAAAGAAAGCCCAAGAATAAATAATTTAAAAAAAAAAACCCTATTTCTTTTCCGGGTTTTGCTTAGAGAATCAAATCAAATAGTGAGTGAGTAAAAAGAAGAAGCTTTACCGTCCATTCTGAGTATGCGTCTTTTGATTTCTTGAGAACAAGCCTCGCAATGCATGTAAATTTTGAGAACCACTGTGATGACCTGAGGCTGAAGCAGAGAAACAACAACCCAAAAAAAAAAAAAAAAAAAAATTCATGAATTTTTCAAAAACCACATAGAAATGAAATGAATCTGAAAACGAGAAAAACATGTACAAACTGACTGACCTCTTGTTTTTTGTCTAGAGGTTTGGCAACTTCTTTCTCATCGGCCTTTTTGGCATCTTCTGGAGCCGGAGGTTTTGGGATAGGAGAGAGAAGCTCAACCTGGCGGTGGCTCTTCATCTGTACCCTCTCTAGAACCTTCACTGGATCTGCCTTTGCTCCCTTCACCACAACCTTGTGGGTCTGGCAATCTGTCTCAACTTCTTCAACTCCTGTAGACCAAATCAAACCAAATCAAACTTTATTCACTAAATCGAAAACCCAAATCAAAAACATTTATAAATAAAAACAATTATTGAAGAACCAAGAAATATTATTGTTTTTTTGGACCTTCGAAGTTTTTGAGGCATCGGCGGACCTTTCTGGCGCAGCCTTCGCAATGCATGTAGACTCTCAACACAATCTCTTGAGGCGGTGGTGGTGGTGGATCCTTGGGTTCCTCAGCCTTCTTGTCTTCTTTCTTGTCCTCGCTTGGCTTCGCTGCTTTGGGTTCTTCTTTCTTTTCCTCTGCCTTTTTGGGTTCCTCTGGTTGCTTTTCCTCCATTTTCTTTTCCTCTGGTTTCTTTTCTTCCTGAACAAACACCATTAAAATCAGCACCAAAACATAAATATATGTGAATTTTTTTAAAAGAAAATGAAAGGAGAAATGAGAGATTTTGAGACCTCTCCCATCTGCGGCCAAGATTAGAGAAATCAAAACGGTGGGATGTGGGGGAAGATAAATGCTGATAAGCTTAAAAGGGCCTAAGACACCTGGCTGTCTCTCTCTCTCTCTTTCTCTCTCAACCTCGCACTTCTATTTTCTCTGTTCTCTTAAAAATATTTTAGCTTTTGTAGTGGCGGTAACTGCTCTTCTAAGTTATCAACCTATGCAAATTCATATAATAAAAAAGTATTTATGTTTAAAAATTAAGTTTACTTTATAAATTTAGTGATGTGATACTTTATTATAAGCGGAGAACTAGGAGTTCTTAAATGGCTTGTGGACACAAAAAACTCGATATTACCTAACACGACCAATCTTTCCCAGCCCACTTGAGTGCCCAACCTATCCCAACTCATGAAAGACGATCTAAGGGTTTAGACAAATATTTGTAGCCCGAGTCCGCCCATAAACTCGGCTGGTAAGAGCCTGCATGGATAAGTTTAATGTTTAGTTTGATTTTTTTGGGGTCTAAAGTTTAATTTGCTTTTTTTATTCTCATGTTTAAATATTTTTTTTTTCTTTTCGTTTTTATCCCTTGTAGGTATTATATGTTATTTGCTTTTTATTTTATTTTATTATATAAGATGTAAGAAGGTAAAAAAAATCAAAATACTTTAATTATGTGGGAAAGTAAACAAGAAAAAGAACTAATGAAAATATTAAAAATATGTGAATGAAAAATGTGTAGAACTTATATTATGTGTAATCCGGTTCGTTTTGATTTTGACCCATAAAATTTGAATTTATGGGTGAGACATGATTTTAGTTTTTTAAATAGGCTTGACCCGTACCAACTTCTTGACCGGTCAAAGCCTGAGAAACCTGTTAAAATAAGAGATTTGGACATAATAGTTACTGGATGGGTAAGCCCGGCCCGACTCTTTGATAACTCTTAAGGAGGATTCTCTCTAGTCCAAACTGGATTGGAGGGCGCTAGTTGGGCATGTGGGGCTTACAATGAGTCCCATTTCGATGACCTGAATCGTTTATTTTTTAGGATACTTTTGTATATTTAATCCATATAAAAAATAGATTGATCAAATAATTGTAACTTATTCAATTTATTAAGTCTTCAATCAAAAAAGTTAGTATTTTTAAAATAAACCATACAATTTTTGGTTGAAAACACGATAAGTTGTGTAAGTTAAAATTATCAGATCATCTTAATTTTTTTATCACCACGAGCCCCGTTTCAATAATCCAAACCGGTCATTTTGTCAGGCATTTTGTGTATTTCATTAATACAAAAAGTTAGATCGATCCAATAATTGCAATTTGTTTAATTTATTATTTTTGTCATCAAAAAAATGTATGGTTCATTTTTTTAAAAACACAATTGTCATTCATTTTTTTTAGTGAAAAAACACGGTAAATTGAATAATTTATAGTTATCGAATCAACCTAATTTTTTTTTTTAATGAAATACACAAAGTGTCCAATAAAATAAATAATTTGGACCATCGAAATGAAGCCCATGGTGGGCTCCACGTGCCCAAACAGCCCCCTTTAGTTCAGATTTTAGACTAGAGGCAATCCTCCTCCTTATTAAAATATATAAATCAACTTTCTTTCTCATTTATTCTCTAATTGTTAATCAATTATCTTATTTATAAATCATTTATTCTCTAATTATCAACTAATTATGTTATTTAATATAAAGTAAGTTTAGAAAGTGTGTCATTTCAACCAATTATCAAGTTACTAACCTTTTATATAAGGCCCAAATATCCAATAATAATAATAATAATAATAATAATAATAATAATTACAAAAAAAATTAATAAGATAATATTTTATTTAAATATTTTACATTAGGCTTTTAAAAAAATTGAATTGTTATTGATAAAATATATCATTAAAATAAAATGGGCGCTCAGTCCGTATATTTAGATTTGAATTTTGTTTGGCCAAAAATTTAGCGGCTGAAATATTTTGTCCATAAAAACAAACTTAGACCAAATGACCAAAAGACCCATGGATATATATATATATATATATATATATCACCACTCTTCCGTTTTGTTCCCAAACCTCATCTCTCTCTCTCTCTCTCCATCCAGGGATATACATGTTTTGTTCCCAAATCTCGATTTTGTTCCTACACCCTAGCCACCGCTGTTTCCACCACCTCTCCGTCGCCATCTCCGAAAATGAATAAATGTTGTAGAGACCAAAATCAATGAGCGAAGTGGATATTAAACCTCTCTCTCTCTCTCTATTTTTCACAAATCAAATCATTGATTCGATCTCCATACATCAACAATGGTCGTCTTCATCATTTTTGCTCATCTTGGCTAGAGCTCGGCTAGCGTCCTTGCTGGTGAACGGGTCTTAGGAGCCGTTGGGGGCGTAGAAGGAATTTGCAACGGTGACATCGAAGATTGTGATGTTCTGGGTATATAACTCGATTATCTTCGTATTAATTTCCATTTAGATTTGTATTGCGGGCTGTGGGAGCCGAATAAATAGAGGAACGAAATCTGGTATACCCGAGGAGCCGGGAACTGAACGGCTCCATTCTGCTCAATCGGGACGCCGAATACGTTCTTAAGGCCGAATAGACTTGAGAAGGCATATCAGGACAAATGAAAGAATAATAAATAAAAAGTAGACTCTGGCCCCGAGGCCCAGAGAATGGATATAAATACAAGAGCTTCAGATTTGTAAAGGTATGTACGAATCACTTCTAAAAACTTAGTGAACAAGCTTTCTTGAGTAGAAGAACTGACTTGTCCGTCGGACTGCTAATTCCGGCACCCCTGACCGGAGTATTTGTATCTTTGTAGGTGACTAGCTGAGGATCATTGGCGTCTTCCAGGATCTGAAGAGTATTTCCAAACCACTTCCCCACAATTGGCGCCGTCTGTGGGAATACTCAAATATATCCATGAAAGACATGACTGAAGATCCTCCGATAGCCACCGACGAGACCGCACAGAGAGACGACTTCACTCCGGCAAATACGCTCGGAAAGGAAACCGTCGCGCAGCGACGCGCCTCGAACTCTAACTCACCAACGACTTCAACAAAGGAGACGATGCAAGCGACCATAGAACAAGCCAGACAGACCCAACAGAGTTTGGACAACATCATCGTTGAGAACGAACGCCTTCGCTGCGATTTGGCCTTAGAAAAAGCAAAGTCCAAACGGGCAGGGCTCAAGGTTCCTGAGCGATTCCCAAGGGCAGGTCCTCAACGACCTCGAGGCCAACAGCACAATGCCGACGGTCGCCGCGCCTTAACCGATTACCTTGAGGAGGTGACAGAGGACGCACGTCGCCCAAAAGGCGTCCCGCTTGACACCGTACATATGATATACAGCCTACCAATAGCCCCGACTGTACATGTAATCCAGTCACTTCCAGGCCCCCAGCATCAGCTCACACCAACAAAGCGACCCTGGCTCCGAGAAGCGCCAAGCATCACCTTCGACGACTCTGATTTGAGCGGCGTAACACTCCCTCACGTAGATCCTCTGGTTGTCGCGCTACGCATAAACAGGTTCACCGTCGAACGCGTCCTTATCGACCAGGGAAGCACTTCGGAGGTTATGTACTATAAAACCTTCGTCAAACTCGGGTTCAACGATTCGGATCTGACTCCAGCTCCTTATCCACTATTCGGCTTCAACGCCAACCCGGAGTACCCATTGGGAAAGATCAGTCTACCCGTTCGAGCTGGCTCCAGAACGGTGGACGTGGAATTCTTAGTCGTCAGGCTACCGTCGCCGTACAATCTCATCATGGGGCGATCATGGTTGCATACCCTGCAGGCCGTCCCAAGCACCTACCACCAGCTGCTACGTTTCCCAACGGAACACAGCGTTGAGCAGATCCGTGGCTCTCAACAGTCAGCGCAAGCATGTTACCTTCTCGCCGCCAAGACGCCGAAGGAACTGCAAGTAAACTCCATTGAAGTGCCCAGTCGAGAGATCCTGGATGACGTCGGGCGTCAACCAAACGAAAAGGCCACGGAAGGTTTAGACCGGGTTGACATTGATGGAAGCCCGGAAAAGTTTTTTATGATCGGCGCCTCTCTGAGCCAGGTCGATAGACAGCAGCTGATCACTTTCTTACTCGGCAACCTCGACGTCTTTGCGTGGACTCCATACGAGATGCCGGGAATAGACCCGTCAGTCTCACAGCACCATCTAAATGTTGACCCCCGGTGCAAGCCGATCATTCAGAAAGGCCGGCGATCCTCCGCAGAACACACCGCCGCCGTTGTAGAAGAACTTGACAAATTGCTTGACGCCGGGGCAATCAGAGAAGTCACCTACCCCACGTGGCTCTCCAACACAGTGGTGGTGAAAAAGAAAAATGGAACTTGGCGAGTGTGCGTCGATTTCACGGATCTGAACAAAGCTTGCCCCAAAGACTGCTTCCCCTTACCGAGAATTGACCAACTCGTCGATGCGACGGCACGCCACCGGCGCATGAGTTTCCTCGATGCCTACAGGGGCTACCATCAGATCGCCATAAATCCGGATGATCAGGAAAAAACTGCATTCCTCACTCCAAGAGGAACCTACTGTTACAGGGTTATGCCTTTTGGATTGAAGAATGCAGGGGCAACTTACCAAAGACTGGTCACCACGATGTTCAAAGAACAGCTCGGACACACTATGGAAGTATACATCGACGACATGGTGGTCAAATCCAAAGAAGAAAAAAACTATATAGCCGATCTGGAAAAGACATTCAACACCCTACGCAAATACAGAATGAAGCTAAACGCTTCCAAATGCGCATTCGGGATCGGCTCTGGCAAATTCCTGGGTTATATCGTCAACCACCGAGGAATCGAAGCCAACCCGAGGCAAGTCACAACAATTTTGGTACTGAGTTCCCCCCGTTCAGTGAAAGAAGTCCAAAAGTTGATGGGAATGGCTGCTGCACTCAACAAGTTCATCAGCCGATCTACAGACCGCTGCAGACAATTCTTTCAGACACTACGTCAGGGCAGAGCTTTCGAATGGTCCGCCGAATGCGAAGCAGCTTTTAACGGGCTCAAGACCTACCTCCGGACAGTACCTCTTCTAACAACACCCGCCACCGGTGACCCCCTCATTCTATATCTGGCAGTCTCCGACAGGGCCGTCAGCGCTGTATTATTAAAAGAAGAGGAAGGGCAGCAACAGCCAGTGTATTATGTGAGCAAGGCAATGGTGGACGCCGAAACACGCTACCTACCGCTGGAAAAACTCGTCCTAGCCTTGGTCATGGCAGCAAGAAAACTGATGCATTACTTCCAAGGACACAACATTAGGGTGCTAACAAACTATCCCCTTCGATCAGTACTGCGGAATGCAGAAGCATCAGGGCGTGTTTCGAAGTGGGCTCTCGAACTCGGCCAATACGACATTCAGTTTTTACCCAAAACTGCAATCAAGGGGCAGGTGCTTGCCGACTTTGTTGCTGAATTCACAGGAGGGCTTGCCGACCTCAAGCTTGATGACGTCCAGCCAAAGGCCGAAGTTCGGTTAAAGCCGGATTGGAGAATTTATGTTGGGGACATTTGGCAATTATACTGTGATGGATCGTCTAACCAACGAGGCAGCGGCGCCGGCGTCGTAATTATGTCTCCAGACGGCTCAGTAATTGAGCAGGCCGTCAAGCTCGGCTTCGAAGCATCAAATAACGAAGCCGAATATGAAGCCCTTTTAGCCGGACTGCGGAACGCACATCTGCTCGGCGCGCGGCGGCTGTTGGTGTTTTGTGACTCAAAATTGGTAATCAACCAGCTGAAGGGGGAGTACGCGGCAAGAGACGAGCGTATGGCGGCCTATATGAAAACAACTAACTCCTTGCTGACGAAATTCGACCATCATGAACTAAACCAAATAACACGCGATCAAAATACACACGCGGATGCCCTGGCCTGCTTAGTCTCCGCCATCAACTCCGAGCTCAAGCGTACCATCGAAGTAGGTTTCGTCCCGGAACCAAGTATCGGCCCTCCGGAGGAAACCCACATCAACATTATAGAATCCGCTCCAAGTTGGAAGGACCCCATTGCTGCATTCCTTTCTTCTGAGCAACTCCCAGAGGACAAAAAAGAAGCACACAAACTGCGAAACAAGGCCCTGCGGTACTACTTAGATCCACAAGGAGGGCTTTACAAAAAGTCCCTCTCTGGTCCATACTTGGAATGCGTGCACCCGGACAGAGTAGAGGAGCTGCTCACTGAGATACACGAGGGCAGCTGTGGTGCCCATTCGGGGACGCTCCCTGGCCCATCGGGCGATAACACAGGGATATTATTGGCCGACGATGAAAGCCGACGCAGAAAATTATATCAAGAAATGCGAACAATGCCAAAAGTTCTCCCCACTAACCATCAGCCGGCAGAAGCTTTGAATTCTATCACAAGCCCCTGGCCGTTTGCTCAGTGGGGACTTGATATCGTAGGACCATTGCCGAGGGCCCCAGGGAACAAGCGATTTCTAATCGTAGCAACCGATTACTTCACAAAGTGGGTCGAAGCGGAGCGCCCTTCGTGGATGTCACGATTGGCCAAAACAAGTCTCTGGATTCGGAGCCCCCTTTGGTGCACGGCACCTTAGGGCCGAATAAGTCTCCGGATTCGGAGCGCCCTTCGTGGATGTCACGATTGGCCGAATAAGTCTCCGGATTCGGAGCGCCCTTCGTGGATGTCACGATTGGCCAAAACAAGTCTCTGGATTCGGAGCCCCTTTGGTGCACGGCACCTTAGGGCCGAATAAGTCTCCGGATTCGGAGCGCCCTTCGTGGATGTCACGATTGGCCGAATAAGTCTCCGGATTCGGAGCGCCCTTCGTGGATGTCACGATTGGCCCAAACAAGTCTCCGGATTCGGAGCGCCCTTCGTGGATGTCACGATTGGCCAAAACAAGTCTCCGGATTCGGAGCCCCCTTTGGTGTACGACACCTTAGGGCCGAATAAGTCTCCGGATTCGGAGCGCCCTTCTTGGATGTCACGATTGGCCGAATAAGTCTCCGGATTCGGAGCGCCCTTCGTGGATGTCACGATTGGCCCAAACAAGTCTCCGGATTCAGAGCGCCCTTTGTGGATGTCACGATTGGCCAAAACAAGTCTCCGGATTCGGAGCCCCCTTTGGTGCACGACACCTTAGGGCCGAATAAGTCTCCGGATTCGGAGCGCCCTTTGGGGCATGACGCCTTAGGGCCGAATAAGTCTCCGGATTCGGAGCGCCCTTCGTGGATGTCACGATTGGCTGAATAAGTCTCCGGATTCGGAGCGCCCTTCGTGGATGTCACGATTGGCTGAATAAGTCTCCGGATTCGGAGCGCCCTTCGTGGATGTCACGATTGGCCCAAACAAGTCTCCGGATTCGGAGCGCCCTTTGGGGCATGACGCCTTAGGGCCGAATAAGTCTCCGGATTCGGAGCGCCCTTCGTGGATGTCACGATTGGCCCAAACAAGTCTCCGGATACGGAGCCCCTTTGGTGTATGATGCCTTAGGGCCGACTAATGCATTTCTGAACGTTTATACCATGCAGTGCACAATATTCTAATCAAAATCTAAATATTCCAATAAAATGAATCGACACGTTTGAACTAGAAATATTTTACAATCAAAATATTTTACGATCAAAGACGGACATTGAAAATGAAAGCCTATTTATTCATAGTGAAGCCTGTTGTTGCATTACACTCTAGTTAATCGGCCTCCTCATCGTCGCTCTTCTCCATTTCAAATTCGGAATAGGGAAGGTAATGTCGATGGTATAAGGGTGAAGTCGAATCTATGCCTAGGGACCCAAGAACTTCCACGGTTTGAAGGGCCTTGATCCAGCCATGCTTAAAACTGCGATTTTCGCATCGACAAACTTCCTCAGCAAGGTCTGTCTTGGTTTTATCAACCCCGGCCTTGAAACCGTCCTCATATCCTTTCTTGTAACCCGGGGCCTTTTGGGACGTATTTCCGCCCACTTTAAGTTGATCGGCCGTCACCGGCTCAGCCATTCGAACCTTCTTAAGCTCCCGAAGCTCACTCTCGGCCTTTTTCGCGCGAGCTTCCAGACCGCAATTCCTTTCGTCCTTTTTCTCAATGTCGCGTCTCATTTCACGCAGACGCATGCCAATTTCATAAGCATTATACAACCCCTTTACAGCCCCATGTATGCCGTCCTGAAACACTTCGAAATCACGACGACCAACCATCGATTGTTGGACTTCCGGTGGAAAAATCTGTCGAGCAAACTCGACTGCCATATTTGGATCTTTGATGATGGAATCCGCCTCTGTCATCGGTTTATTCTTCACAAAAACCGCAAAATTAATTGGTCGCGATGTCGCGTCCACCTCGATTCCCGGTCGCGGGCATGGGGAACCTCCCCGTTGACCGTCCCTTTGAGGGGACCTGCTTCGACGACTAAGGCGCTGCTGTTTTTCCCGATCCTTGGACGCTCTTCTTCCCCTACCAGTGGGCTCGCTGCTGCGATACATTTCGACGTTTGAATTCAGCCAATCTTGGTCCTTCCCTAGTATTGGCTCAACCCTGTACCCAAATAAATAGGACCCTTGGTACGAACTTACCCCATTTATTCCGAGATACGCGCAGCTCCCCCAAGGCAGCGTCGGTATGACCGAACGCCAAACGTCGGACGATGATCTGCGTGCCCACGAGTATGAACCGTTCGGCTCTTCACGCTCGCGCCCTGACCAAGGCAAGGGCAGATTTATTAATCTAGTCGGCCCCGTTTTGCTCGGCCACCTTCTCAAAGAATGCCTCGGCCAGCCCACGAGTATGAACCGTTCGGCTCTTCACGCTCGCGCCCTGGCCAAGGCAAGGGCAGATTTATTAATCTAGTCAGCCCCGTTTTACTCGGCCACCTTCTCAAAGAATGCCTCGGCCAGCCCACGAGTATGAACTATTCTCGGCCACCCTTTCAAAGATGCCTCGGCCAGCCCACGAGTATGAACCTTTCGGCTCTTCACGCTCGCGCCCTGGCCAAGGCACTTCATGCTCGCGCCCTGGCCAAGGCAAGGGCATATTTATTAATCTAGTCAGCCCCGTTTTACTCGGCCACCTTCTCAAAGAATGCCTCGGCAAGCCCACGAGTATGAACCGTTCGGCTCTTCACGCTCGCGCCCTGGCCAAGGCAAGGGCAGATTTATTAATCTAGTCGGCCCCGTTTTACTCGGCCACCTTCGCAAAGAATGCCTCGGCCAGCCCACGAGTATGAACCATTCGGCTCTTCACGCTCGCGCCCTGGCCAAGGCAAGGGCAGATTTACTAATCTAGTCGGCCCCGTTTTACTCGGCCACCTTCTCTAAGAATGCCTCGGCCAGCCCACGAGTATGAACCATTCGGCTCTTCACGCTCGCGCCCTGGCCAAGGCAAGGGCAGATTTACTAATCTAGTCGGCCCCGTTTTACTCGGCCACCTTCTCAAAGAATGCCTCGGCCAGCCCACGAGTATGAACCATTCGGCTCTTCACGCTCGCGCCCTGGCCAAGGCAAGGGCAGATTTACTAATCTAGTCGGCCCCATTTTACTCGGCCACCTTCTCTAAGAATGCCTCGGCCAGCCCACGAGTATGAACCATTCGGCTCTTCACGTTCGCGCCCTGGCCAAGGCAAGGGCAGATTTATTAATCTAGTCGGCCTCGTTTTACTCGGCCACCTTCTCTAAGAATGCCTCGGCCAGCCCGCGAGTATGAACCATTCGGCTCTTCACGCTCGCGCCCTGGCCAAGGGAAGGGCAGATTTATTAATCTAGTCGGCCTCGTTTTACTCGGCCACCTTTTCAAAGATGCCCCGGCCAGCCCACGAATATGAACCATTCGGCTCTTCACGCTCGCGCCCTGGCTAAGGCATGGACAGATTATAGATCTATTAAGAAATATCACCATAAAATTACGGAAACATCAGCACATTGAGCAGAATTCATAACATTTTATAACTACAAAACAGTATGGACGTCCATTTCTGTATCATAACTTTTATAATATCAACCCGCATGAAAAATGTCCGATAAACAAATACAAAATAACAAAAAACAAACGGAAAAAGTACTTTCTCGAAATCAAAACAATTGTGTATCGTAAAGATCAACCCTCGGAATCAGTCTCCAACGGATCGATGTCCACTTGCTCATACGGTATTGGCATATTCAGCGAAACTCCAGCTGCAGCAAGGGCCTTGTGCCAACCATGTTTGAAGCCCCGATTCTCAAACCGAGAGACCTGGTCCACATACTCGGCGAGTCCAGCCTCTTTCCCGGCTTCGAAACCTTTTGAATCGGCAATCTCCTTCACCGCCTTCATTTCAGCCAACTCAGCCTCCAGGCTGGCAACTACCTTTCGGGACAAGCCAAGTGCAGCTTCCATATCGTCGGCCTTCTTCTCGGCCTCCGCTCTCAACTTATCCGCATGACGAGCTTTCTTTACCTCGTCCTCTGCCCGAGAAGCTTCCTGGTTCGCTCTTAAAAATTCGTCCTCGGCCCTTTTCCTCTGGCCCTCAACTTGCTTTCGTAAATGACTAATCTGCTTGACGGCGTCGAGATGACGGCGGCCTACATCGGCTATCCTACCAACGGTCTGCAAAAGAAAAATTCAAAAAAAACGTAACGCGAACAATGTTTGGATGAAGTGAAGGAAAAGTCAGAATACGCACCAAAAGGGCCGACTGCGCGGCTAACATTGTCGCATTCAAATCCGGTTCCAACTGGAAAGCCTCCATATCACACGGCAACGACAAAGACGTTGCCACGCCGAACGCGACCTCTGGGTCTTTAAGCGCCGAGGCATCCGAAGGAACCGGCATGTTTCTTACCATCGGTCGAATCACAGAGGGCACAACCTCACTCGATCCCCCTATTCGAGGACGTTTGCCGCCGTGATCTTCTAAACCGACCTCACGACCCCTAGCACGTTTCTCCGCCTCTCCCTCAACATCCTGGACGGCTTTCCCAACCAACGCGGATTTGACATTCTTATTTGTTGCCGCCTCCTCAACAATTCCCAAGGATTTTGATTCGGTAACTGGGAGGGAATGTTGAGATTCACTGATGGGCGGTTCGGTCGAAAGGCCCTCCGCTCTTCGCCGTGCAGCTAACCTCTCCGCATTCGCCTTCTTAGCAAGCTTTGTCAGGCTTAACCCAGCCATGTTAGTGGATCCCGAGATGGGAAGATTGTCTGTACGTTGATGAACGTCGTCAACAGAGAGGTTCCCCCACCCCGAAGTAGTGGGAGGATCGGCAGAATCCAATACCTCCTCAGATTCGGCCTCGGACTGATCTGATTTGGCAGTATCGGATACTTCAGTATTCTCCGAATCGGACCCTTCAAAACCTACCTGTCTCAAGTTTTTGAAGTCGGAAAAAATACGAGCGACGAGAAAATCTTCCCCCTTCGGAATCGGTATGTTTTCCGCAGCCGAAAAGGTTCTATATGTAGGCTCGTAGCAAAGCAGAACGTGAGCCGCTCTTCCCTGCTTATGAAGACTGCGACGACCGAAATAACTAAGAGCAATCCTAATGTCCGAAAGAACGGCGTCGTCAGTTGAAGCTCGGACTTTTTTCAAATCGTTCCCTACAAAAGACAAGCCATAAGACTCAAGAAAACAGGGTATGGCAAATATGAGCACACCATACAAGCAAGAGAGCATTCGGCGACCTGGTTCGCCCCTACGTCTAGGAATAGGATCGACACGATCCTCCCCTTCACCGAACTCCCAGTTGCCGCGGACAACGACCATGACATCATCAACTCGTTTCCCAGAGCTGGAAAGCATAGTGATTAACTGATGATCTGTATCCTTAGCTCTGAGGAAGTAACGCCCGTGCCGACCAGAGGACTTGGCCAAAGCATAACAGTGCCGAATGGCAGGAATGCCAAGATTAATTCCAAGGCAACGGTTCAGCGCTACGACCCCCATTATAATTCTAAAGAAATTCACATTGGGATGGGAAGGGATCAAATCCCAATGGCGAAAAGCAGCCCTCAGAAACGGGTGAAGGGGAAAGCAGACTCCACCCTCTGCGATTGACAAAAGGGGAAAGACAATCGTGGTTTTGTCCTCCCTCTCCATGTCAAGAGTGCCGTCCACCACAAACGACAGGTGAACATCGTCAGGAATAGAGAAATGGCGTCTAAAGCCAACAATTCGGTCTGACGAAAGGAGGTCTTTCAAATGTTTCGCCATAACCTACTGTCTATAAGAACATGCGACGGAATAAACAAACTAGGAAAAGCTTCAGAGCAGGGGAGAGGAAAACTTACAAAAATGAAGAGAGTATCACAGACGGAAGAATTGCAAGAACGATTCGAAGAGCAACCCAGCAACCAGCGTCATAGAACACGGATTCGAAAGGACATCAGATTTTAAATCATAATAAATAGGCGTGTACGAAGGGTCGGGAAGTTGAGACGACAATTAAAGGGGGAGTAATTAAACGTCCGCGTGATAAGTCTAACCCCCAAACTTCGGTTCAGAGTATTTGAAAATCGGAACCAAGCATTTCACCCAACTGTCATTGACAGAACGCTTGGGGGCAATTGTGGGAGCCGAATAAATAGAGGAACGAAATCTGGTATACCCGAGGAGCCGGGAACTGAACGGCTCCATTCTGCTCAATCGGGACACCGAATACGTTCTTAAGGCCGAATAGACTTGAGAAGGCATATCAGGACAAATGAAAGAATAATAAATAAAAAGTAGACTTTGGCCCCGAGGCCCAGAGAATGGATATAAATACAAGAGCTTCAGATTTGTAAAGGTATGTAAGAATCACTTCTAAAAACTTAGTGAACAAGCTTTCTTGAGTAGAAGAACTGACTTGTCCGTCGGAGTGCTAATTCCGGCACCCCTGACCGGAGTATTTGTATCTTTGCAGGTGACTAGCTGAGGATCATTGGCGTCTTCCAGGATCTGAATAGTATTTCCAAATCACTTCCCCACACGGGCTTTTAATTCTAATTTGAGACCTCGTCGATCTTGTGACTTTATGTCACGACCCAAACCCGCCCCTATGGGTTTAGCACCGTAACCGGACAGTAATCCGAGATTACCAAAGGCCTGCTTAACAGTAATACAGTAAGACAGAGTACAGGGGCATGGCGGAAGCCAATACAGTAAATCAACAATGCCCAATGAGCTGTGACAGTCTGTATGCAAAAAGATTTTTCATACATATATGCAGTCAGAGAGAAAACAGTATGTACATATATACAGTCATTCAGAACAGGGACTTAATCCCTATTTAACAGTACAGTAACAGTCTATACAGTTATACAAAACCGACACAGAAACGGATAGGGGAAATAAAAACACCCCTAAGCCATAGCTTGGCAGGCTCGGAACCTCGTAGTGAGGCACAGTGGTTGGCTCGACAAAACTGGGAGTCTACCCCGACGCTCCTAGCTCCGGTCTGGTGCCTGTACACCTACATATATATATGAGCAGTGAGCTAAAGCCTAGTGAATAACATAATGCGTAAAGGGGTTTAGAATGAATGTCCTTACAGTAATGAAAAAGTTCATTTCAATCAGTATATCAGTTGTTCAGTACAGTAGACAGTCATATGTGGTACATCCATTAGCATAACAGTAAACAGTAGGTCTTAAAAGACCGAACAGTCAATGATGGCCATCAACCAGTAAACAGTAGTGGTTCCAACAAGCGAACCGACAGAGATCTCTGTAACAGTAGCAGTAACAGTAAACAGTAGTTGCTAAGGATGCCACAATACAGTTCAGAATATAGGACATACATTCATTCAGTTAACAGTATCAGTTCAGAAAACAGTTCAGTTAAACGGTCAGAAAATATTCACAGTTGAACATATCTTTACACAATTGTTACTCACAGAGTTCTGGGCTACAGTAAGCTAGAGCGTCTCCTCGGAAAGCCAACCCTACACAGTTACAGATTGAACACACACTAAGTTACACAGTTGGGAAAGATGATAACTTAATCCCTAATTTGCCTCGGTGTGTTCTACATCTATATCCTCATTAAGATGTCTTAAACTAAGCCTAAAAATGCCTAGGATGGGATAAGGATGCAAAGATGTATTCAGAAAACAGTTTCAGAATTTTCAGTGAAACAGGTCCCCGCTCGAGCGCAGGTTAACCCGCTTGAGCGTCAACTTACCCGCTCGAGCAGAACAAAAAAGTACTGGATAGGCGAAATTCACGCTCGATTGGGCGCTCGACACCCGCTCGAGCGTAAGACACACTATCCCGCTCGAGCGTAAATCCTCCGCTCGAGCGTACTGTCAAACAGTGCAAGATACTGGGAGCTCGAATTCCCTGCTCGAGCGGACGACCAAAATCTGGAAAATCTAGATTCGAACTCCAAGTTTAAAACTCATGTTTAAATGCACTAAAATCGATCCTCTTGGGCTGAATTTCTGGAAAACATTTGTAAACACATAGAATGACATGATTTGAAGCTCAATTTATAAAATCAACGCCCAAGGGTGTTTCAAACAAACCCAATTTCAAACCCATTTTTCATGAGCAATCTTCAAACATGACGTGCATGCATTCAAACCAATTTAAAGCTTCAATGCTTGCCCAATTGAGCTCATTTCTTCAAGAACTTGGTGAAATCATGGATTATGATCAAAAGATAGACATGCACGCAAGATTTCCATGAAACCAAACTCGAGACTCTTCAATATACACATGCATGCAAGATTCAAGCTACAAATCAACATTTTTAGACTAAATCATGCCTTAGCTCTACAATTTGACATGAACCTTGTAAGAATCAACCTTAAAGACAACAATGAGTGGTTGAAATTCATACCTAAGTCTTGAATGCAAGATGAACAAGCTCAACTATGCAATCTATACTTCAAATCCTTCAATTTTCAAGCAAATCTACAAGTAAACTCAAGTCTCTCACTTTCTCTCTCTCTTGGTCGGCAATAATAAGAGAATGTGGCTGATGAAATGTTTAGTTCAAGTGTAATAAGGCTCCTATAGATGTTAGATAGTGGCCCACTCAAAATGGCAAAGTTGTAATTAAAACCAACTTACAATTTATCAATATTTAATCTAATTTAATCATACTAAATCAGTTTTCAGATAAATATGCCACAAAATCACATAAATTATGATGATCATAAATCACTAATCAATTTCTGATTCGGCTGCCGATAAGGCCTTCGATTTACAGTTTAACACATAAACATGAACAGATAATCACACAGTCGAACAGATAGAATGCAATTCAAACAGATATACTCAGCCATTCAGTTTCAGTTTCCAGTCAGTCAGTTCAGTAACTCAATCAGTTCAATTATCAATCATAATCAGTCTCAGTTTAGTAGTAATCAGTATTAATCAGTGATCAGTGATGAGGGTTGTTACACTTTACCTTGTTTTTGTATATTTCTTGTTTTAGTTTTCTAAATCCTTTCCAAGCGAAGATTTTGAATTTTTGGACATGAGAATGGAACCGGAATGTAGGAAACATCTTAGAGTGAAATTGTAGACTATCGGGTTTTCTCGTAGTTCGGCCAAAAAGGTCCACACGTGCGGATTTGTACAGGAGAAAATTTGAGAACCTAGGTTTGGTTTTGCAGTGCAAGGATTGGAGTCGTATAAGCAGAGTAGGGATCGCACGTGCGAAGGAGATGAGTTTTTGGCTGGGTTGGTTTTGCATAAAAAAGCACGTATAGGAGGGGAGAACACGTTTCTTCAAAACTTGACCCAAAATTCATTTCCCTTCACTTTTGCACATCTCTCTTTCCATATCTATCTTTTTCTCCTCCATCTCTCTAAAACCTTATCAACTCAAATTTCTCTTTAAGATCTTATAAAATCTATCAAGATTTTGGTAGGGGTTCCTTATACTAAATCGAAGAGGGCGACGAGGGCTACGTTTTCACCAACTGAATCGCATTTCCTTCAAAGTTGGATTTTTGGGCCTTTCTCTCATCTTTCTCCCAAAGCTTGAGATAGGGATTTCTTTGAGTTATATACACATTTTTGCAAGAGGTGTTAATCTTTATTAGTTTTGAGTTAGGATTTGAGTCTTTATGAGTTTTGTGTGTTTCAAAAAGGGTTTTCATGAAATTTCTCCAATCTTTCAAAACACTTGAATTATGTGATAGCTGGGAACTCTATTTGTGTAAAGATATTTCAAAAATGGAAAAAACCTAATTTGATGAAAACCTTAGAAATTGGGAAATTGAGAAAATGTTGAGACATTGTGAGATTATGCTTCGTAAAACATCATTTTGGAATAATAATAGTGAAATTGTTATATTTGTAGCTATTGTCATAATTCCATAGATAAATGAGAGATTAATTTTTGTGAATTGTAAATAGCTTATTGTTTCACTTGTTTTGAAAAGATGAGATTAGAAATGTTGATAATTATCATGTTAAGTATGTTTTTCATTGAATGAGAAGAAAAAGCATGTGACGATACATTGTTATTTATCTCTTGGAATATATATATTGGGTACATATCTATTGAGTAAAAATATGGAACTAGATTCACAATCTGAGATTGTGTTGTTTAGATTGGGAATTGTTGAGGAAATTGGAAATTTTAGTGTATTGATAAATGTATATTGCATTGCCATTTCATTTTCATTATAATTGCTTTTCGAATTGGAATCTTTTAGATTTCTCTTTGAAAGGAATTTGTTTTTTGTGAAAACAAAGATCATTTTAACTTGTTTTGGGATAAATACGTTGGTAAGTCTAGATAGGGGGTCTAGTTGGTCTATGTTAAGTTGGCTTTAGGTCCTTGGTGAAAGTCCAAAAACATATGTTGAATAGGCTCCAATTTCCTTCCAGTTAGAAGCTGGTAAAGTGGCTTTGATAGAGCTTGATATGCTTACTTGCAGACACCAACCTAGGGAATAACTTAGTCGTGTTACCACCCATTGATTACATATTAAAATCATTGAATTGATTATGTTTTCGAACGAGCATCAGATGAGATTTTCAAATGAGAATGAAATGTATTTTGAGCATGGCATGACATATACATTCATTTCATGAGATTGTCTAAATGCATATACTTTATTAAGATTTCTCTATTGGGCTTAATGTTCACCCCTAGTAGATTTGTTGCAGGAAAAGATATTGTGATCTCGCCGAAGTAGGGGCATAGGGAGTTGTTTTGGGAGCACAAGGCTATTTTTCTTTTGTTGATTTATTTTTGACAAGTCAAGGGCTTTACATGTATGGGTTTGATAGCCATTTTGTATAATCAGGCATAAGCCTTGGAACTTGTAATCCATAGGGCATTATCCTATGTTTAATTCTTAGTACCGCATGCTATAGATTCATATTTTAAAAAAAATTTGAATGTATAGTTGCATGTGAAACACTTTTGATGATTCTCTTGAGTACAATGAATACAAGTATAGAGATTTGATGATTAGGTGTTATATTTTGTTTATATATATAATGGAAGTGATTAGTTGGGATCCAAATCATATTGATGGATTAAGCTTGAAGATTATCAAATGTTAATAATTTTAGGAACGTTACAAACAGTCGACGTCTCACGGCCATGTAAATCGGCTTCGAGGTCAGCTTTTCGATTCTCTCTATGTCTAAAGCCTTTTGATTTCAATATGACTAGATCTCCACCTTGCTCAACCGTCGTAAACAAATCTCCACCTTGTCAAAGTCCATTAACAGATCTCCTTTACCATTGACAGTCAAAAGACGAAGTGGAGGTAGTGGCGGAGGTCGATGAACTGATTGGACATTAAGAAATAATGCAGTAGAGAAGTTCGTGATGCGAGCATTCGTGGACAAGAGAAAGATTTTCATATTGTCAATTGATTTGAGCCCTAATTTGGAAATCATCAATTGATTTGTAGATCGCTAACAGTGCATCTTCATTTGATTTGTGTCCATTCATTCAATTCAAATCTATTAATCTTCTTCGTTTTCTATTAGCCTAAATTTATGAGACTCGTGGATGAACTACATGAGCTTGAGAGCATAGTACTATAATTTATTCATTCGTTTTCCTTTGTGTTTCATTTGTGGTAAAAATTGTAATTTTATTTCTTTGATGAGTTCATTGTTAGTTTTGTTTTGATTTCAATAAGAATAAAAAGGATATCTTTTCTTTCTCTTCTCTTATCTCTGTGTGATCTTTGTAATATGGAAAATATATTGATAAATCCATTTCTTTTGGACCCAAATCTACCTAGATATGTTTCAACAAATCAAACCATGGTTGGTTTCAACAAATCATTGTTGGTAAAAAATGAGTAGATAAGAAAAAATTTGGGAAGATAAAAATTGAATAGATAAATTTTGGATAAAGAGAAAAACCCACAGATTTTGAACAGATAGGGAAAAATATAAACAAATCGGGGAAAAAATTCAACAGATAGAACAGATAGTTAAAAATTTTGAACAAATAGATATAAATTTGAATAGATAGTCAAAAAAATTTGAACAAATAGAAAATAATTTGAATAGATAGATATAAATTTAAACATATAGTAAAAAAAAATTCAACAGATAAATTAAGGGGTAAAATTAAAAACAAAATGTCTTCCAAAACCAACAAAATGACTTCTCACCAAACTATTTCATAAAGGACGAACCTCTTACCAACAAAAAAATATTCACTGGATTTAATGGCTTATACCCTCCTCATATTGGATTTATCACCAATTTTCTCAATTAAAATTTGTGATAAACTTGGCATGCTAAATTGAAAACAATTTTTTTATGAGAAAATAATATATATATATATATATATGTGCTCATTTTTAAAATTTCGTTATTTATGGTAGAAATGATTGATTGATAATTAAAAAAATATATAAAAGAGAGACATTTTAAATATTTTAATACATTATTACATTATTGTGTTTAAAAATTAAGTCTTATTTTATGATAGTACGATTGGCTTTTGTTTTGTCATTATAATTGTGAGTCACAAACCCATATAAGAATTTGATAGAATATTTGGTAAAGTTTTTAGAGTCCCTGCATTACTCTATATATAGTAATAACTGACATAGTATTTGTACAAACGAAGGGATGCCACATGCAACAGAATAGGGGATGCCAAGACTCCAAACCAGACAGATGGTCTCTCTAGTCTTAAAATCAATATCAGTCATTGATATTTGTTGGACTATATGCCATCACCATCATTATCACTTTGGCCTTTCATATTTTAAGTATTTTTTAATTTATTTCAAAAATTAATTTATATTTAAAATTAGACATAAAATAACATTTTAATAGTCACGTGATATAAAAATATTTTGTTATATATAACTCACAATTCTGACACAAATTTTAATCTTAATATAGTAATTAGAGTTGTGCAAAATACCACCAAATACGCACCGATTTGCCCGCTAATTCTAGGTTAATTGTATAGCGGCTTGGGTTAAGACCCGAACCTTGTATACTCTTTGATTTGGAGTCTTGTATCCGTTATTGTTGTTTATATCTATTCTAGTCCTTTATTATCCATTGGGACTTGAGAATGTGGTTTTGAGCTTGTTTTGAATAGGTTGGGCTTAGTATTTTCTAGGGAGATTCTGTCAGTTTATTCTTAAGTTTGCTCAAATAGTAAGTTGGTTGCTCGATTGGTCTTTCATTTCTCCTAGATTTTGTGTTTGTAGTCTGAGATTCTGGGACAGGGTGGTCATTCTTCGGTCGAGTGGTGTTTTCTTTGCTCAAGCGGTCTGGTTGTAGTCTAAAATACTGAGAGTTTCTATTTTTTGCTCAAAGGTATTTTGGTTGCTCGAGTGGTTTGTTCTGCAAGGTTAATTCTCTGGGAGTTTGGTTTCTTTTCTCGAGTCAAGTTTTGGTCGCTCGAAAGATGTTCTGTGTCTGACACTCGAGTGGTGTTTTGGTTGCTTGAGCGATCTATTTGTATAAAGATGTGGGAAGAGATATTTTCTTTCACTTTTCTGATCTCTCTATGTCTGTAAAGTGTCTAAACCCATTTTTTTTTTCTCTCTTTATATTTCCTACCTTTAAATCTCTGATTTATCCAAATTCGTGAATCTCGCCATCGTGGTGCTTTAGGATAAAAGGTAGAGCGTGAGGAGGGGATCGTTTTAATCCGATAAAGTTCAAATTTCATCTCCGCCAATTTGGGATTGTTCTTCCCCTCTCTTTCTACTATTGAGGTAGGGATTCCTTTAACATTTTTGATTGATTTTTGGCTTTGTTATATGCTTTTGAATAGAGTTGCATTTGGGTTTGATTTGAACTATAAAAGAGGGGTTTTGAAATGGATTGTTCTAAAAGGTTGTTGAGATGATTTTGTTACTATGTAATGTGGAAATTTATGGAATTTCTCTTAAATGAGGTTTTTTTGAAAGAAACAAATATTGTTTTGGAAAAACCTTGGAATCTTTGGAAATTATTGGTTTTGAATAAGGATGAGAATGATAGGGAAATGTTTGGACCCTTCGGGGTGTTGGATAGTGGAGTTGAACATGTATTGTTACTCCAAATTTGAAATTATTAATTTATATCTATTGCTTGAAATTTATCTTTTGAATAAAGATATCTGTTTTGGGCTATCGTTGGAGGATAGATTTAATTGTTGTATAAATTGCATGGGAACTAGGTTAATTGAAACCACTCGCTCATGCATTGTATTTGAATACTTGTTTCACATTTATACATTGAAAATGTATCGTTTTGAGAAAAATGTATGAATAGCTTGGTGAATCTAGTTAGAGGGTGGTTATGGTTATTATTATGTTGGTCTGTGTGTTCTTAGTGAAAGTCTACAAGCCCTTAGTGAAAGTCTACAAACCCGCACGATTAGGTGCCAATCCTTCCAGTTAGTACTGGTAAAATGGCTTTGGTAGTGCTTGTATAGCTTATTAGCAGACACGTACCTAGAGATTCCCAGTGTGTGCATCCACTGCCCTGTTTTCTGTTTTGAAAGTAATGGTTTATGAATTGAATTATAAACATGGCATTGCATTATTTGAAAGAAGAAAATGCATCGTTTTGGTAAACGGCATTCACGTGCATTCACCATATGGCCTTTTTAAGTATCATACAGAATGTCAAATTAATCTCTACTGGGTGTTAGCTCACCCTTTATGGAAACCAACTTTCAAGTATTGATGATATGTCTCCGCCAAGGAGTTAGCTTGGCAGGACAGTGAAGCTGAAAGCTCGTCCTATTTTTGCTTGTAAATGTATTTTGTACAAGCCTAGGGCTTTTATTTGTATTGGGCATCGACCCACTTTTGTTGTAACTAAGTATCGTCTTGGAAACTTGTAGCAATTAGGGCATAAACTTCTCTTTATTTCTCTATTCCTATATATATATATGTCACATGCTATAGATTCATAATTTAGGATTAATGAATGTATCAATGCATGTGGCGTCTTTTGTAATATTTCAAGGAAATCAATGAATGAATATTAGTTTATGGAAATGATTTCGACTTTGTATGATTAAGACTACGAGCTTCCGCATATATGTTGAGAATTATGATGATGTTTGTTGTTAATTATTTCGGGGTGTTACAAATTTGAATCACGATTTGAAATTTATAATCTGTCTTTGAAACCACTTCTCTCCACTATAGTTAAAATATATGTTTTTTTTATTATTTATTTTTAATTTTTTTATGGGTGATTGACCCATAAATCTCAAAAGGTGAACTTGTAGATCAATTAGTCCCAATTTTATTTTAATGAACACAGAAGTTCTAGTGTATAGGAATTGACACATTTGCCCATGTGGTTTACTATATTAGCCACGTTTGAAAAATACACTAACCACGTTTAGAAAAAATATACTAAGGACTTTTTTTTATTTATTCTGTATTAACCACGTTTGGAAAATACACTAAGGGCCACGTTTGGAAAATACACTAGTCACGTTTCAAGTTTGGAAAAAGTACTAGCCACGCTTAGAAAAGTATACTAAGGATTGTCTTTTGTATTTGTTTTATAACGTTTCAAGTTTAGACCCGACCCATTTGATGTTCTGGATCTGAGTTTTATTATCTTATACGATTGTTCATGTCTTATTTCTCTTTATTCCTCATTGAGTTTGGTTATTGGAGTGTCTTGGTTGCGTTTGGAATAGGTCGGGAGTTAGTTTTTCAAAATGGTTCCTGCCCAGATTTTGGCTTCTTCACTTGAGTGACACTTCTTGCCCTCGAGCGGTCTTTGAGAACTCTCAGTACTTTTGTAGGCCTGTAAAGATACAGGGAGTTGGCATTCTTCGCTCGAGCAGTGTTCGCTTGAGCAGTACTTCTTGAGCTCGAGTGGTGGTCTTCTGTCTGCAAAACTTTTGGGAGATTGTATTCTTCACTCGAGCGGTAAACTTCTTCGCTCGAGCGGTCCAACTTATTGTGTCTGGTCGCTCGAGCACCATTTCTTGCGCTCAAGCGGTCTACGCGTATATCAGTTCGTAAAAGTCATTTTTTGAGTCGCTTTTTCATTTCTCTCTCTCTAAACATTCTAAAAACCCTAGATCTAGACTCCCTCTCTCTAAAACTCACATTCTCTCTACAAATACACCTAGATCCATTGATTTCTTTACCTATGTCCCTTTGATAAAAAGATAGAGCACTCCGGGAGCTCTCTTTTGATCGGAACAAAGTTGGATATCGACGTCTTTGAAGTTTTCCCATTCTCCCTCTTGTCTTCTAAGCGTGAGGTAGGGATTCTCCGCACTTTCTTATGATTTTTGACTTAGTTATTTAGTATTTTTTAAAACAATATTGTGATTTTGAGATTTTTGGACAAATCTAGGGTTTTGGGTTAAAAATTAAAAGAGGGGTTTTCAAATGGATTCTTCGAAATGGTTATGGAATTGTAAATAAGGATGAGTTATGATAAAATGATGTGTTTTTATCCTTGGAATTGATTTATAAAGAAAAGAGAGTTTTGTCCTAAAGATTTCAAATGTTGATTTTGAAAAGATAATGGAATTGATGTTGGAATTGTGAAATTGGGTTGGTATTGATAATGATAGTGAAGTTGGATATGTATTATCACTCACATCTTGAAATTTGAGAAAGTTTATCTTTATGAAAGATCTATTTATTGTTTAGAGATATCTGTTTTGGGCTATCGGTAGAGTATAACTATGATTGTTGTAGAAATTACATGAGAACTAGGAGAATTGAAACTATTTTCTTATCCATTTGTATTGGGTATTGTTGCATATTAATATATTGAAAATGTTTATTATTTTGAGGAAAAGAGGTAAATACTTGGTGAATCTGAGTAGGGGGTGTGGTTACGATATTAAGTTGTTCTGCATGTCCTTAGTGAAAAACCAGAAACCCGCGCGGATAGGTGTTGAGCCTTCTGGTTAATACCGGTAAAAATGAGAAATTAGTCGTACTTGTATGGTCTACTTGCAGACACGTACCTAGAGATTTACAGAGTTATATTCACAGTCCTGCTTTCTATTGAAAAGGAAACGTTTAATGAATTGTGATATAAACTTGGCATTGTATGGTTTTGGAAAGAGATATAAATGTTTGTCACGAGCATTTCATATACATTCACCTTGTTACTTTGCTAAGATTCATAAACTATGTTGTAGTATCTTTATTGGGTTTTGGCTCACCTTATGTGGAAAACCATTTTCAGGTGCTGATGATATGCCTCCGCCAAGGCAATAGCTTGAGAGGACTTGGAGCAAAAACTTCATTTTGTTTACTTTTTGTAATTATTTTTGTACAAGCCTAGGGCTTTATCTGTATTGAGTTTAAAATTCACTTTTGTTGTAATCAAGTATCGTCTTGCAAAAATGTTTTAACGTGATGAAATAATATATTAAATAGAATCTCATAGAAAATGTTTCCGAATAAATAGGACCTACTAGTCTATAATAAAAAAAAAAAGACTTCATGGTATATGGATTTCTAAAGTGAGATTTTCAAGTAATTTTTCTTTTTTTACACGTGTAATGAAATATTAAAGTAAAAAAATTAGTATGAGAGAGATTTAAAAT
Source organism: Camellia japonica (assembly GCA_030407325.1). Classification (NCBI taxonomy): domain Eukaryota; kingdom Viridiplantae; phylum Streptophyta; class Magnoliopsida; order Ericales; family Theaceae; genus Camellia; species Camellia japonica. The sequence goes on along the minus strand of JAPPVO010000010.1, from coordinate 70,394,723 downwards.
GTGAAATTTGTTGTATATTAATACTAGCATATTGCTCGTACTATGCACGTGTATAACTAAATAATCAAAAAATAGTTTTTAAATTAAAATAATGTAAAATTTATTTAAAATATGTTGTAAAAGTCATTTATAATCAATTAAATTTTATTAATTTTTATTAGAGTTACACTAATAGAAGATTTTATTCTAATGCCATTAATTATATTTTATGGTAAATAAAATTTTTGTAATTTATTATTTAAGTTTCATAATTTTAATTTACAATATGATAGTAATAAATTATATTTTTTAATATACTAATTTTTTCTCATTTTGTAAAACCTAAAAATTTATTTACTTAAAATTGTTGTCATAACTCTTATGTGAAAATGGATTAGAATTGACTTGTAGTGTTAGACTAAACATTAGAAGTGACCTGAAAGCTAGTTGACTGAATATTTATGCCAATGTCACATTCACCTAGTTATTAAAAATTTTCTTGATTATTTAAAATTATCTTTCTCTGTTTGTAACCGGTATGGGTTAGTTTGAGAGTTTCAATATTAGATTAAATATTAAAAATGAGTTTAGAAAATTTAGTTCGAGTCGATTTTTTTTCCCAACAATTCTTGGTTAAATCCTATAAGACATCTTATTTTAATAACTCAATATGATAAAAAAAAAAAAAAACAATAATCTTAATGTTTACGGTGCTTTTTGTCAATCAATAAAAATATTTATAAATATTAAGAGAATTACATTTGAACAAATTGCAATATAAATTTTTTACTTGAAAACCTAAGACCTACACATTTTGTTTGATTCTATTTGCATCACTAATCTTTGGAGGTTTTGGGATTTGTTTTTTTTAATGGAATGTTTGTTTGTTATAATATAGATATATAGATTAGAATATCAATGCATATAAAATTATTAAACATCAAGAAAAAAAATCTATGAAAGATGTATATTAATTCCTATATTTTAGTAGTATAAAAATAAAAATAAAAATTTATATTTTAGTTAACTTTCTTTTCAATTTCTAAATTTAAATTTTTAAATAAATTAATTAACTTTATTTTTGAAATGTGTAAATCAGGGCATAAAAGTTTTTTAAATTTTAAATAGATTAACTAACTTTATTTTTAAATTTAAATTTTTAAATGAATTAATTAACTTTCCTTTTAAAATGTGTAAATCAAGGCATAAAATCAATTTAAAATTTTAAATAGATTAATTAACTTTCCTTTCAAATTTAAAATTTTAAATGAATTAATTAACTTTACTTTTGAAATATGTAAATCAAGACATAAAAGCTATTTAAATTTTAAATAGATTAATTCACTTTCCTTTTAAATGGATTAATTACTATCTTTTTAAATGATTCAATAAAAGTTAACCAATAGAATTTTTTTTTAATTATTTAAAAAATAAAAATTCTAGAAAAATAGTATGAGAGTTTTGAACTTCACAAGGGTCTTCTAATTAAAAATCTCATTTTGCTTATCTAATACATACATAGATAAATTATATATATGAAAAATATTATATAAATTAGTTAGTATTAATATATATATATATATATATAATATTATGTAAATATTAGTGTTATATATTACATAAATGGTTAATAATTATTTAAGATTATTTTTTCAATCAACTAGCAAATTCAAACCGCGTAAACTATCCAAATCGTGGTTTGGTTATTTGTCAATTCACCATTCATAATTTGGTAAATAGATTAATTTTAAAACATACCAAACCGCACCACACATCCCTAATAATAATATATGTTTATGTCATTTGACATCTAATATCGCATTTTTTTTTGTGTGTGTCTAATTTGGAACAAAAATTAGTTATAGCAATAAATTAAGAAAAATTTGAAAATGAACGGCCAAAGTGGAAAAATAAAACTTTAAGGTTAAAGTGAAAAAATAACCAAACATAAAGTGGTAAAATGTAATTTACCCAATAAGATATTCAATATTGTTTTGGATTTAATATATCACAATTCAGATTATTTATTCAGAAAAATATTCACAAAGAGCATTCCATGATGGAGACAGATTTTAAAAATGAGTTTCAGTATACAAAATTGAATCTACATCATCAACTACCATTCTATGTAAATTTCTTAGACTGTTTTTCTGAGTCCATAACTTTTCTGTTCTGTATTAGGTTGGTCATATAAATATAATTTATGCAGGTATTTTACAATTTATTTTTTTAATATGTAATGGTGCTTGTGCATATACATGTAAGTGATTTAACTTTTGATTTTGTTCTAGAGTGTTTGAAAGGACTTATTAATAAATTTAAAGGAATTATACTTTTCTTTAATATAAAATACCTACTTTTAAAAAATAAACTATAAACTAATGAACAATTGTCTTTTACTTTTAGCATTCAACTTATTGTAGTAATCTATGGGCTCCTTTGGAACAGACTTTTCTTTTTAGTTAAAATATGGGAAAAAAAATTACTATGTTGGTATTGTTTTTTAGTTTTTTTTGTGAAAAGATATGTAAAAAGTAGAGTGAATGAAAATGAATGTTTGATTTTTTGGTTATTCATTGACTTTTAATTTTTTTAGTGACTATTTGATTTCTAAGCTATTTTGTGATGTTTCCAAACGAGATCTAAATTGATTTATGCATCTTTAAATACATGGAAGAGGGTATGTTAATCTTAGGGAAATTGCGACAGGAATTTCTGTAATTTGATTCTTGTGTCATTTTGATTTGTATAATTTTAATTTGTTCGATTTTGACCATAATTTTATGATTTTGTTTTAATTTGATCCAATTGATTACAACTCTTAACATTTTTTATGAAAAATATACATATCAGTGGCATGTGTCATATTTTTTAAAGTAAAATTATAAATTTACTAACCTCAGTAAGTTAACTTCAACTAATTCAATAATTATTTGCAGTCAAAAACACTAACGGTATTATTGATTGGACCAAATTGACAAAAAAAATTAAAATTAAGGGTTAAAATTGTATCAATTGAAAGTATATTAATCAAAATGACATATTAAACAAAATGTAGAGACCACCAATATAATTTGCCCTTAATTTTATTTATGGTTGTACTTAACTGTGACAGTGTCCAATTTCAAAAATGGTAAATATGATTAATTGTTATTGTCTTACCGTATCTGCCCTACCCCCTCTAATAAATAACATTACTTGTTGAAGATTACTCACATTTAATTTATGAATTATCATATTGTACCAAAAAAAAGAAAGAAAGAGTAATGCTAGGAATATCAAATTTTCTATTAAATAAATAACCAAATGTCTCACATGGGTGTGGGGTCCACACTTTTGTGTACCTCATACCCATGTGAGACATATAACCATTCATTTGGTAGAAAATTTGGACCCCATAGTATTTTCTAAAAAAAAATCCACATGAATAAATGAGTAATACTATACAAATAAATTTTTTATATATAATGACGTGACTCATTATGAATCATTCAATTTAAAACAAAATACCATTAAACATAAATTTGTTTACAATAATGACAATACAAGTTATTCTTATCAAGTTTTTAAGTTTTATGTATATTTAGAATTTTTCTACATAAATTCATTTTGTTTCTCACAAAATCAAGCTCGTCTTTTGTTTTCTAATTGGATTATGCTAACCTTAGGAGTTTGGCCTGGTGGATGAGGTTTAGGATTTGGGGGTGTGCTCCTTCCAAGATTTTAGATTCAACTTCCCTTGTCAACAAAACTCAATCGGGTCACGAATTGCAGGGAATTAACCTGTTTTGAAAAGCTTATTTAAGCTATAGAGACTTAATCTAGTACACGCAAACTAGTCCACTATACCTCACATAAAAATAATAATAATAATAATTGGATCATACTATTAGGCCTTGAGTTATAATGGTATGTTCTATAACTCTCATATGTTATATGTTTATGTTTATTTTTAGTAATAAAAAATATTTAATGTACACATGTTTTAAAAACTTGTTTTTAAAATAAGTGCAAGAAGTGCTTAACAGGAAGTGATAGTCGAAAGTGGTTGTTTATAACAAAAAATGATGGCTATAGATAGTATAGCGATTCCGATTTTAACCCGACCCATTTTTATCTTGGACTCGAGTTTCGTGGTTTCGTAGTGTTGTTCATGTCTTATTCCCCTCATACTTCCTTGAGTTTGGCTATTGGATTGTAATGGTTGTGTTTGGAACAGGTTAGTTTCTTGGTTTTCAAACTTTTGTTGCTCAGAATTTTACTCCATGCGCTCGAGCGGCACTTCTTGCGCTCGAGCGGGCTTTGTGAACTCTTAGTACTTTTGCAAGTCTACAAAACTACTGGGAGAGTGTATTCTACACTCAAGTAGCTTTTCTTGCACTCAAGCGTTGGTCTGTTGTCTGCAAAACTACTAGGAGTGTGTATTCTGCGCTCGAGCTAGACTTCTCGTGCTTGAGTGGAACAACTTATTGTGTGTGACGTTCGAGCATCACTTCTTGAGCTCGAGCGAATTGTGCGTATATCAGTTTGCAGCAGCACCTTTCTATATCACTTTTTCACATCTTTTTCTCTCAAAACCCTAGATCTAAAGCCTCTCTCTCTAAAACTCACACACACACACTCTCTCTCTCTCTCTACATTTTCACCTAGATCCGTTAGTTTCCTTACCCTAGTGTCTTTGGGAAAGAGGTAGAGCGTCTCAAGAGCTCCATTTTGGTTCGAACAAAACTTGGTTTCGGCGTCTTTGAAGTTCCTCCATTGCTTACTTGATCTCCAGCTTCGAGGTAAGGACTTTCTACACTCTTCTATGAGTTTTAACTTAGTTATTTGTTGATATGTAAAGAATATTGAAACTTTGGGATGATTTTGAACAAACCTAGGATTTTGGTTCAAAATCAAAAGAGGGGTTTTCAAATGTATGTGTTAAAAATGGTTATGGGAGTAGAGGTGAGGTTATGTTGTGATAAATTTGTTGATTTTGATACTCGGGGTGGATTTTGGAAGAAAATGGAGTTTGCCCTAAAATGTCTCAAATAGTTATTTTGTATAATTAAATGAAATTGGTATTGGGAATATGAAATTGGATGAATGTTTATATAAATGGTGGAGTTGGATATGTGTTACCTCTCACCTATGGAAATTTGGACAATTTATCTGTCTTGGAGATTGTATATCTATTTAGAAATATCTGTCTTGGACTATCAGTGGAGGATAGCTATGATTGTTGTAGAAATTGTATCAGGATTAAGTGAATTGAAACTAATTTCTTATCAGTTGTCATTGAATATGACTATGTCTTTGATACATCGTAAATATATGATGTTTGAGAGAAGAAAGGGGATGTACTCTATTGATTAAGTTGGCCTGTATGTCCAGAGTGAGAAGTCCTGAAAACCGCGCATATACATGGGTGCCGATTCCCGCGGACGAAATATTTGTAAAATGGCAAAATGGAAGTATTTGTATAATGGTTGTGCTGGTTAGAGACCCACCGAGTTGTACCCTCAATTTGGTTGTCTGAATGAAATGGTGAATGGTTTATGAATTGAGATTAAATAAATTGAGATATAAAGTTTGACATGGCATTTTTAAATAATTTTATCATTGGCATTGGATATACTTATCATACTTATATCTTTGTTAAGATTCATACATTGTGTTAGATTGTTTCTACTTGGCTTTGGCTCACCCTATTTGGGAAAAATCATTTTCAAGTGTTGGTGATATGCCTCCGCCAAGGCAGTAGCTTGGAGGATTTAGAGCAAGAGCCTCTTTTTTGTTATATTTATTTTGTATAGCTAAGGGCTTTAATTGTGTTGAGCTAGACTCATTTTGTTGTAACCAAGTAATGACTTGGAAACATGTAAGCCTATAGGGCATTTATTAAGTTAAACTCTTTTGTATTATTAACTCTCATGAAATGAAATAATATTATACTCTGATTCATATTGTTATTTACATATGGTCTTGGAAGGCTTTTATTTCGGGGCACTACAGATAGTTGTCGATTGCCAAAATTAGTTGCTAGAGGTAATTGTCAATTATTGCAAATGGTGATCGGAGGTCGTTGATGGCGTTTGAATGTAGTTTCCTGCTAAAGGAAGTTGTCAGCGGTAGCTGTCACCAATCACAAATGGTAGCTATAGATGGTAAGTAGAGGTGATTTTTGACAATAGGTGGTGGCCAAATGTAGTTGTCGCCAATTGTAGATGGTGGCTATAGGTGGTGGTGATTGGAGGTGATTTTTGACAAGTGGTAGTGGCCAAATGTAGTTGTCGTTTGTGGAAGGACAATGGCGAAGGCCATAAGTAGTTGCTTGTTACGTGATGGTTTGGCTGGATGAGGTCAATAGTGGCAATGGCAATGCCAATGACAATAGCCGAATGTGGGGTTGACTAGAAGGAGTTAAGGAAAGATAAAAATTACATCACACTCCTTTAAGTTTCTAATTACATAAGAAATGACCTATTTGGTTAATAAATCATCAAGCCAATTAACTATTTTTAATGATGTTAGAAATATATTTGCAATCAACGGTTCAGGTAATTTTATTATTATATAGGAGAATAGATAGGAATTTTATTTTTCAGTTAATTTTGTTCAATAGAAAAATTCTTGCAATGGAGTATTTGTAATTTCCAAAACTTAGGTGGCAATTCATATTTTGAGTAAATCTCAATGAGTGTATTTGTAATTTACCTATTTTTTTAGGGGCATTCAGCTACTTATTTCAAATTATTTTTTTTATGTTCCAATAAGTCTTATAGCGACATAGTTACCAAAATACTCTTAATAATAATAGGGTGAATCGCGTATTAATCTTTGTATTGATAGTGTGAATGTTCTGTGATGTAAATATTCACACTATCAAATATGAATGTTCATATTACCAAGTTATTAAGGGTTCAAAAAATATTTGTAAAGGTAAAATTGTCTATAAAATACTTTAAATGATATTAAGATTTGGTGGATTAAATGTCTAAACAATAAGACTTATTAGAATACAAAAATATATTATGGATTAATTGAGATACAAATATTTAAAAGAGAATTTTCTAAATTTTTATTTTATTATTTATTTATTTATTTTATTTTTTACAAACGAGTAAAATCAATTTTTTTTTTGCCATTTATAGTTTATAAGGATTAAATAAATTTTGTAAATTATTTGCAAAAAGTATAAAATTAATAATAGTCTCTTTAGTAGGGAGACAAACTCTCTTGTATACAACTATTTACCATATTTGATTCTAGAAAATGAGTTCACTTTTTAAAAAATTGAGTTATTTATTTATTTTATTTAATTTGTGTTTTTAGTGAATTTTTAATTTTTTACGTAACTTTTTTTTTTTGGATACACCTAATCTAAATACGCTTAAAAAGTCTAATATTTGCGAAAAAAAAACTTTTAAAAATTCACTAAATACAAAAAATATAAAAGAAATACAAAATTTAGTTCATTTTCGTGTTTTGTTGTGTTCAATGATTTTTTAATATATATATATATATATATATTTTACTTTTTAAGTAAGATTAAGTGAATCTAAAAAATTTAAAAAAATGATTAAAATATTTAAAAAAATATTAAAATACAAAAATAGGAATTAAAAACTCAAAACATTATTTTTGAAAATTCAAAACCAAACATTTTTGTGATATTATTATTCATGTTAAGAAATCTGAAAGTTTAGCAGCAAGCTTGGTGTTTGATTTTGCTTTAATTAAGCAAATTCGATATTATTTATTGGATTAGGTTTATCTAAAATTCAACTTTGAACCTAATGATCCAAATTATTCAATTTATAAATTGTGAGCATATATAATTCATGGAAAAAATTAAATCGACCCTATAATCATAACCTATTCATTTTATCGCATTTGTCTTCGAAAAAATGATAGCTATACTTTTAAAGATAAAACATTCAAATTATTATTTTTTATGTTCCAATAAGTCTTATAGCGACATAGTTACCAAAATACTCTTAATAATAATAGGGTGAATCGCGTATTAATCTTTGTATTGATAGTGTGAATGTTCTGTGATGTAAATATTCACACTATCAAATATGAATGTTTATATTACCAAGTTATTAAGGGTTCAAAAAATATTTGTAAGGGTAAAATTGTCTATAAAATACTTTAAATGATATTAAGATTTGGTGGATTAAATGTCTAAACAATAAGACTTATTAGAATACAAAAATATATTATGGATTAATTGAGATACAAATATTTAAAAGAGAATTTTCTAAATTTTTATTTTATTATTTATTTATTTATTTTATTTTTTTACAAACGAGTAAAATCAATTTTTTTTTTGCCATTTATAGTTTATAAGGATTAAATAAATTTTGTAAATTATTTGCAAAAAGTATAAAATTAATAATAGTCTCTTTAGTAGGGAGACAAACTCTCTTGTATACAACTATTTACCATATTTGATTCTAGAAAATGAAGTTCACTTTTTAAAAAATTGAGTTATTTATTTATTTTATTTAATTTGTGTTTTTAGTGAATTTTTAATTTTTTACGTAACTTTTTTTTTTTGGATACACCTAATCTAAATACGCTTAAAAAGTCTAATATTTGCGAAAAAAAAACTTTTAAAAATTCACTAAATACAAAAAATATAAAAGAAATACAAAATTTAGTTCATTTTCGTGTTTTGTTGTGTTCAATGATTTTTTAATATATATATATATATATATATTTTACTTTTTAAGTAAGATTAAGTGAATCTAAAAATTTAAAAAAATGATTAAAATATTAAAAAAATATTAAAATACAAAAATAGGAATTAAAAACTCAAAACATTATTTTTGAAAATTCAAAACCAAACATTTTTGTGATATTATTATTCATGTTAAGAAATCTGAAAGTTTAGCAGCAAGCTTGGTGTTTGATTTTGCTTTAATTAAGCAAATTCGATATTATTTATTGGATTAGGTTTCTCTAAAATTCAACTTTGAACCTAATGATCCAAATTATTCAATTTATAAATTGTGAGTATATATAATTCATGGAAAAAATTAAATCGACCCTATAATCATAACCTATTCATTTTATCGCATTTGTCTTCGAAAAAATGATAGCTATACTTTTAAAGATAAAACATTCAAATTATTATTTATTTATTTTTTTTAAAAAAAATGTCATAAAACGAAAAAGTTATAATTATTGACCGATTTAATTTTTTTAAGAATGATATACATGAAAATATCCTACAAAATAAACAATTTGAATAATTAAAAATGGTCTTGTGGTGAGCTCCAAGGCCTATCATGTTCTCTCTCAAGTTCAAAAATCCAATCCTATTTATTTAATCATATTTATTATAAATTATTATAAATTACACTTTACACCCTTTATATGTAGTCACTTTTTCACTTTGCCCCTTAAAATTTACCACTTTTTTACTTTGACTATTCATGCTTCACGTTTTCCACAATTTACTCCTAACTAACTTATATTAAAAATTAAATAGAAAATGACATATTAATAGTCACGTGATATGAAAATATTTTATTACCTATAATTAACACCTTTAACACAAACTTAAACTCTAATATAATAAAACATTTTTTTTATATTATGTGACAGTAATGTGATATTTTCTGTCTAATTTGGAACAAAAATTACTTTTAGAAGTAAATTAAAAAAAAATTGAAGTATAAAGGACTAAAGTGAGAAAAAAACAAACTTTAAAAATCAAAGTAAGAAAGTGATCAAACATAAAAAAAAAGAAGGGTGTTTGGGCCAAAAATCCAAAATTGATTTTTTTAAGTCCAAAAGTCGGGAAATTCTATTTCCACACACATAGTTACCTCAGTGCACATCTTTTCTCAGTGCACACACTTAGTAGTTTGATTATTAATTTTTGTTCTCATTCCACACACCAATTATACCAATCATATCCTTAACTCATATATTGTACACACACCATCTCAATCCTCTTTCCACACCCTAACCCTTTTTCCACACACCTATTCAAAGTTGAAGAGCAACGTCTTCTCTATTTCGGTTCACAGTGAAGACTTCAACAGTGAAGAGAAACTCCATTGAACAAAATGAGGACTTGAGACACTCCATTGAAGAACCTCCATTGACAACCCTCCTTCTCCATTCGACACTCTGATTTTCCAAAATTTATTTTTTAATTCAACACTTACTTTCTGAATAATATTGATATTTTCAACACTGTAGTTCCGAAATATATTATTTTTTCGACACTGTGGTTTCGAAATAAAATTTCCAATTCGACGGTTGAGATTCAAATGTTTTATAATATTCGGTACTACAAACCGAATATGTTTTACAAATGGTCAATATCTCAATCAAGTCAACAATTACCATTCAAGATTAGGGTCGTTCTCTTTCGAGACAGAGTTAAGGACATCATGGGTAGCAGTGTAGCAATTCTGGTTTAGACCCGAACCATTTGATGTTTTGGATTCAGGTTTCATTATCTTATACAGTTGTTCATGTCTTGTTTCCCTTATTTCTCTTTGAGTTGGCTATTGGGATGTTTTGGTTGCGTTTGGAACATGTTGGTAGCTTGGTTATCAAACTATTGTTGCCCAGAATTTTGCCTCTTCACTTGAGCGACACTTCTTGAACTCGAGCGGTCCTTGTGTATTTTCAGTATTTTTCAAGTCTGCAAAACTACTGGAAGTTGGCATTCTTCGCTTGAGCGAAGCTTCTTGCACTCGAGCGGTGGTCTTTTGTTTGTAAAACTTTTGGGTGATTGTATTCTTTGCTCTAGCTAAGCTTCTTGCACTCGAGCGATGCAACTTGTGGTGTCTGGTCGCTCAAGCGACACATCTTGTGCTCGAGCGAGCTGCGCGTATATCAATTCGTAAAGTCATTTTTCTTAGTCACTTTTTCATCCCTCTCTCTCTAAACATTTCAAAACCCTATTTTCTCCCACACTCTGTCTCTAAAACTCATCTATTTCACTCAAATCTGCCTAGATCCATCAATCTTTTCACCCGTGTGCCTTTGTTAAAAAGATAGAGCTCAACGAGGGCTTCGTTCTAATCAGAGCAAAGTTGGTTTTCGGCATCTTTGAGTTTTGTACTCTCTGTCTCTCATCTTCTAAACTTAAGGTAGGGATTCTTCGCACCTTCTATGAGTTTTAACTTAGTTATTTACGATTTTTAAACAATATTGTGATTTTGGAGATTTTTGAAACAAATCTAGGGTTTTGGGTTAAAGATCAAAAGAGGGGTATTTACAATGGATTCTTGAAAATGTTTATGGTGTTAGAAATAAATTTGAGTTGTGATAAAATGGTTGATTTTGATACTTGGGATTGATATTGGAAGAAAAAAGGGTTTTGCCCTAATAATGCCAAACGTTGATTTTATATAAATTATAGAATTGGTGTTGGGAATATGAAATTGGATTGGTTTTGATGAGGATGGTAGAGTTGGATATGTATTATCACTCACATCTTGGAAAGTTTATCTTTAATGTGATTTAAGTATCTGTTTATTTGGCGTTATCTGTGGATGATAGCTATGTTGTTGAAGAAATTGCATGAGAATTAAGGGAATTGAAACTATTTTCTCATTCATTCGCATTGAGCATTATCTCACATTTATACATTGGAAATGTTTATCATTTTGAGAAAAGTGGGTGAATTTGGGTAACATGTGTTGTCTCGTTGAAATAAGTTGGCTTGAGTGTCCATGGTGAAAGTCCTAAAAACCGCGGGTATGCATGAGTGCTGATCCCGTGGATGAAATATCCGTAAAATAACAATATTAGTGCTTGTATAGCCTACGTTTACATGGGTGCCGGTTCACGGTTTCCCGCGGATGAAATTTCTGTAAAAGGTTGCATTTGTTTGAGATTTCCAGAGTGTGATTCACTGCCCTATTTTCTATTGTAAAAGAAATGAATTATGATATTAACATGGCATTGCATGGTTTTGGAAAGAGAAATAAAATGTTTTGGCACAAACATCACATATGCATCCACCTTATAGCTTTGTTAAGATTCATATACTGTGTTGGATTATTTCTATTGGGCTTTGGCTCACCTTATGTGGGAAAACATTTCAGGTGTTGATGATATGCCTCCGTCAAGGCAATAGCTTTGGAGGACTTGGAGCAAGAGCTTCATTTTGTTGATTTTTTGTATATGTTGTGTACAGGCCGAGGGCCTTTAACTGTATTGGACTTGAATTCCACTTTTGTTGTGTAACGCCCCGAAATAAACACAATATACCCATCTCATAATAACTAATAGATTGCAACATAAATGAAATGATAAGCTTTCATTAATCAGAGTTTGCCATACAAAAGGTAACACATGCGATATACATTCATAAACAATACATCTTGAATCTACAACATGTGTTACAGGATAGTGAAAAGAAATGAAATCTAAACAGATAACCATGTGCCTTAATGGCTTACATCTTTCCAAGTCAATGCTTGGGTATATCAAAAGTGAGTCTTAAGCTCAATACAGATAAAGCCTTAGGCTTGTACAAAATTTAAATACAAAATAACAACGATGAGCCCTCAACTCCATAGTCCTCCCAAACTAAGTCCTTGGTGGAGGCATATCACCCGCACTTGAAAATGGTTTTCCCACATAGGGTAAGCCAAAGCCCAGTAGAAATACTACAACACAATGTATAAAAATCTTGACAAAGCCATAAGGTGAATGCATGTGCAATGCCCATGTCAAAACGTCTTACATTTCCTTTAAAAAACCATGCCATGCCAAGTTTATATCACAATTCATCAAATCATCTCTTTTACAATAGTAAACATGGTAGTGAAGTACAACTTCAGAAATCTCAAACAAGTACAACCTTTCACGAATATTTCGTCCACGAGAATCCTTCAAACGAGACCCATGTAAATGTAGTCTATGCAAGCACTACTATTGCCATTTTACGAATATTTCATCTGCAGGATCGGAGCCCATGTATACGTGGGATTTTCGGGACTTTCACCCTGGACACACATGCTAACTTAACTTTGGTGTTACACACCTTCTTCCCAAATTCACCCTATTTTTTTCAAAGTCATATACATTTTCAATGTATCAATTAGTATGCAACAATGATCAATACAAAATGGATTGGAATTTTGTTTCAGTTCACCTAATCCTCATGTAATTTCTACAACAATCATAGCTATCCTCCACTGGTAACCCAAAACAAATATCTCTAATAGATAAATAAATTTTCATTAAAGATACACTTTTTCAAAATCTCAAATGGGAGTGATAATACATATCCAACTCCACCCTCATCATTATCATCAATTCAATTTCACAATTTCCAATATCAATTCCATGTTCTCTTTATAATCTCAACATTTACATTTTAGGGCAAAACCCCTTTCTCTTTGAAAATCCATTTCAATGCAAGAAATATCTCATTTCAATATGTATCAACCCCGAATCCATAATCACAACCTTTTTCAAGAAATCATTTGAAAACTCCTTTTTTACATTTTGATTTCAAACCCTAGGTTTTTGCCAAAAACCCCAAACCACTATTATCTTTTGAAATAGCAAAGGCAAAACCCATACTAGAATGTGGAGAATCCCTACTTCGAAGCTAGGAGACAAAGGAGAGAGTGGAGAAATCTCAAAGAAGCAAAAATCCACTTTTGTTAAGATGAAAAAAGAGCCCACAGAGTGTTCTACCTTTTTAACAAAGGGAGTAGGGTGAAGAAATCACTAGATCTTGGTGTTTTTGTAGAGAGAAGGTAAGTTTTAGAGAGAGTGTGTCTAGATCTAGGGTTTTTGGAATGTTTAGAGAGAGACAGTGAAATGAAAAAATGACGCAAAAAGGTGGTTCTGCGATTTCATATCCGTACAGTTTGCTCGAGCGCAAGATGTGTCGCTCGAGGAACCAGACACAATAAGTTTTACCGCTCGAGCACAAGAAGTTTGGCTCAAGCATAGAATACAAACTCCCAGTAGTTTTACAGATAGAGGCCGTCACTCGAGTGCAAAAAGGTTTGCTCGAGTGAAGAATGCAAACTCCCAGTATTTTTGCAGACCTGCAAAAGTACTGGATGTTTACAAAGACCGCTCGAGCGCAAGAAATAGAGCTCGAGCGAAGGAACAAAAATATGGGTAGCTAAAGTTTGAAAAATAAGCTACCAACTTGTTCCAAACGCAATTAACACATCCCAAAAGCCAAACTCAAAGTGAGATAAGGGGAAACAAGACATAAATAACTATATAAGACAACAAAACCCGGATCTAAAACATACAAAGGGTCGGGTCTAAACCAAAAACGCTATATATTGTAACCAAGAACTATCGTGGAAAGTTGTAAGCCTTTAGGGCATTTATTATCTGTTTTATTCTCATATCTTATCTCTTGTTGTAACATATGCTATAGATTTAGGGTTAGACTTGTGAATGCATATCTACATATGTTATCTTTTTGTACAAGTAATTGGGATTTATAGAAGATAACTATTTCATTGCATGTTATGACGTAATTAATCTTGTGGATGGTTTATTGTAATTATTTTGGGGTGTTACAACTTAGTATCAGAGTGTACCGGGTTTGAATACTTTGGGTATGTGGGAAGTGGTTCTTACCACAATAGGTTAATCTCACTTGATAGAGATATTTATATGTTTGGTACGCTGTGTGATAACATGTTTATGTGATTATATGCGTATGAGATTTAATTTCTAAGATATTGATTGGCTATTTCTAATTGGAACTCTGCGTTACTGCAGGACAATCATTATCTAGGAAGGGAATTCATATGTGTTTATGTGACTACGTACTTATGTGGAATGAATTACTGCTGTCCATTGCCTTAGGACGGGAGTGAGTTAGCTTTAACACATTTGTAAATGTGGTAATCCCTTTTGTTACCTTCATTAGGATGTTAGGATGTGGACGTGGTAGTGGTAGGCGTAGTAGGCCTAGACAGCATGAAGTGCCATTACTAGATAAAATTCTGACGCAAGAAGAAGGGGTGGATCAGGCCAATGTGGCTAAACTAGTTGGTCAGCAGGCCATGGGTACTTTGGCCTGTGAAATTGCTGGAGCTTTACAAGAATCTATGGACATTCTCAGGGCTGAGAATCAAGTCTAGGCCCAAGTTACTGAAGCAGGGCCATCATTCTTGAAGAGGGAGTTCTTTCGGTCTAATCTGGACTAGTTTTTGGGTGATCCTAAGGAGCCACTGAAGGCAGATGAGTGGTTAGAGCAGATGGTGAAAACGTTTAGATACTCGGCATTGAAGACGATGGGCTGAAAGTGACCTTGGCATCCTTCTAGCTGAAGGGAGATACGGATCAGTGGTGGAAGTATACATGTGGGCGTATTGGGATGACTTGGAAGACTTTTGTCAATGCCTTCCAAGAGAAGTTCTTGCCTCCCATTGCTAGGGAGAAGTTGAGGGACCAATTCTTGAAGCTCAAGCAGCTTAGTTTACTAGTAGCCGAGTTTGAGGCAGCTGTCACAAGCCTCTCTAGATTTGCTCCAGAACTCATGGCGACAGAAGAACGCCGTTGTATCGAGTTTGAGAAGAGATTAAGGACTGGTTTCTTTTCAAAGTAGCTAGGTCGATGATTAGAGACTATATACGCCTTGTTGAGGCAGCGGCTCATCTTGAGACCATGGTTCAGGCAGAGGAAGAACGGATGAGGGGCTTTAAGAGGAGTTAGAAGGTTCAAGGGGAGAGTTGGGACTGTAAGAAGAAGAGGGGTCCCGCTCCATAGCAGTCTCAAGTTGCACAGTCTAGATCCACCTTTCATGTGCTGAGTTCAAGTTCAGGGAGAGGTAATTCAAGGGGGCTTTTCTTATTTTAATTGTGGCCAGTTGGGTCACAAGTCTCCAGCTTGCCCACAAAGAGGAGGAGGGCAACAGTTTGCACTATCTGCGGCTCGTTCTCAGAGCCAGAGTTAGGGGACAGGGCAGCCGCCTACCTGTTATCAGTGTGGGTAGTTAGAGCATGTGAGGAGGTTTTGCCATCAGTTAGGTAGCACACCTGGTGCGTCTAGATCGAGGCAAACATAGAGCCACCAGCCTGCATAATCAGCACAGGCCTTAAGGGCCAATTAGGGAGCTTGTTCGGCTTAGTTAGTGCATCAGACTTATGCTTCGAGGGGTGAGCCGGTGGAGTAGAGACCTACGGGGCACGTGTATGCTGTAACCACGCCAGATTTAGTGCCAGCACCTTCAATTGTGAGAGGTACTTTCTTGTTATGCAATTCTATTGCCAATGTGTTGATTGATATAGATGCATCCCATTCTTTTATCTCTTCTGTATTTGCATCGGTATTGGGGTTAGAAGTGGCTCGGTTAGCATCTCTACTCAGGGTAGAGTCTCCTGTGGGTGGTGAAGTTATTTTGGACTAGGGGTGTCGAGGTTGTGATATAGAGGATGTCGGTCGCCGACTTCCTTTTTTATTTACATTGATTGACATGTAGAGTTTTGATGCTATATTGGGTATGGACTGGTTGTCATCGTATTAGGCTATCATAGATTGTTACCGTCAGATAGTTACTGTATGTACCTCAAGTGGTTGTTTTCATTTCATGGGGGACAGAGTCGATAGAGCCTTATTGTCTGTGTGTGATCCATGTGGTCGAGGTGAGCTTAGTCTCCTTCTTGCTACATTCTTGGGTGTTGAGAGTGATATGATCCGAGTGGAGTTGTCGAGGGTAGTCTGTGAATACTCAGACATTTTTTCGGAGGATCTCACTAGTTTACCACCTCACCGTGAGATTGAGTTCTCTATTGATTTAGTGCTTGGCACATCATTGATTTCGATGGTACCGTATAAATTTGCACTTGTCGAATTGAGCAAGTTGAGGATTTAACTCCAGAAATTGCTAGCTAAGGGTTTTATCTGCCCTAGTACTTCGTCATGGGGAACATTGGCTCTCTTTGCCAAGAAAAAGGATGACACGTTGCGACTTTGTATAGATTATCAGAAATTGAACCAGGTAACTGTTAAGAAGAAATACCCAATGTCTCATATAGATGATTTATTTGATTAGTTGAAGGGGTCTTATTACTTTTTTAAGATAGACCTAAGATTGGATTATCACCAATTAAAGGCGAAGGAGGAGGACATCTAGAAGACGACATTCCGTATGCGGTATACCATTATGAGTTCCTAGTGATGCCTTTTGGGTTAAACAATAACCATATTTATGGATTTGATGAATCGAATCTTTCTTGAATTCTTAGATTGTTTTGTAGTCGTCTTTGTTGATGACATCTTGATTTACTCTGAGGAGGAGCACGGGGAACACTTGCGAGTGGTGTTTGAGTTGCTTAGAGCCCACAAATTGTATGCTAAGTTCGAGAAGTGTGAGTGTTGGTTGAAAAAAGTGAAGTTCTTAGGCCATGTGGTATCCGGGGAAGGAGTGACTGTAGATTCATCTAAAATAGAAGCAGTACAAAATTGGGAACAACCTAAGAATGCCTTTGAGATTTGTAGTTTCTTGGGGTTAGCCGGTTATTACCGTCGGTTTGTGAAGGATTTCTCTAGATTAGTCTCACCATTGACTAGGCTTACGAGGAAGTGGGTTAAGTTTGTGTGGGGTGAGACTTGTGAGGAGTCTTTCCAAGAGAGTAAGGTTAGACTTACCACAACTCCAATGTTAATTATTCTGGAGAGGGGTTTGGGCTATTCGGTATATTGTGATGCTTCACGGGAAGGTTTGGGTTGTGTCTTGATGCAAGAAGGGAAGGTAATAGCCTATGGCTCACATCAGTTGAAGACACATGAGAAGAACTATCCCACCCATGACTTAGAACTAGCAGTCGTGATCTTTGCTTTGAAAATTTGGAGGCATTACCTTTATGGTGAGAAGTTTGAGGTGTTTTCTGATCATAAGAGTTTGAAGTATCTATTCTCATAGAAAGATCTGAATTTGAGGCAAAGAACGTAGATGGAGTTTATGGATTACGATTTTGAGTTGCATTATCATTCGAGAAAAGCTAATGTAGTGTTCGATGCCTTGAGTAGAAACTGCTTTAGTAGTGTAGCAAGTATTGCCATCCGGGAATGGGAGATGTTGGGTGCTATTGGCGAGTTTGACTTGCATCTTGGTGAGTCTGTTGAGTTGGCAGTTTTATTTTCAGTAATTGGACAACTTACACTTGTGAGTCGAGTTATAGAAGCACAAAAGGGTGATCTTGAGGTAGAAACCCCCGGGAGAAGATCTCTAGTGGAAATGTAGAGAAGGGCCTGAACATATATTCTGACTCTAGTGTTAGATACCTTGATCGCCTTTTTGTGCTAGAGTCTAGTCGAGAGGAGGTACTCCAAGAGTTTCACCATTCACGCCTTGCGGTGCTTCCGGAAGACACAAAGATGTATCACGATCTTAGTTGCCAGTTTTGGTGGAAGGGGATGAAGAAGGATGTAACCGTGTTTGTGTCGAGGTGCCTTACTTGTCAACAAGTAAAGGCTGAGCATCAAAGGCCAGCGGGTTTGTTGCAACCCTTGCCTATAGCAGAATGGAAGTGGGAGCATATCATGATGGATTTTATTGTGGGTCTTCCGAGGACTCAATGGGGTAATGATGCCATTTGGGTGGTGGTTGACTGATTGACCAAGTTAGCACACTTTGTACCTATGTGCACGAGTGACTCGGTAGATTATCTAGCCGACCTTTACATTAGGGACATAGTTCGACTTCATGGGGTTCCTATGACTATTGTTTTGGATAGAGATCTGCGTTTTACGGCTCGGTTGTGGCAGAGCCTGCAAAATGCCTTGGGCACTAGGTTGACTTTTAGTACTGCCTATCATCTTCAGACTGACAGGCAGTCAGAGCATACTATTCAGATCCTTGAGGATATGCTTTGAGATTGTGTCCTTGATTTTAATGGGTCGTGGAAGAGGAACTTTCCCTTAGTAGAGTTTGCCTATAACAATAGTTTCCAATCAAGTATTGGTACGGCACTGTTTGAGGCCTTGTGCAGCCGACCGTATAGATCTCCTATGTGTTGGGCCGAGGTGGGTGATGCACCTATGATAGGTCCAGAGTTAGTTCGGGAAACGACGAAAAAAATTACACTTTTCTGTAAGAGGTAGGTTACAGCTCAGAGTCGTCAGAAAGCTATGACGACTGTAGGTGGAGATCGTTATCCTTTGAGGTAGGAGATCACATCTTCTTGAAGCTATCAACTAGATAGGGCTTGATGAGGTTTGGTAAGAGCAGGAAGTTGTCTCCTAGGTTTATTGGGCTTTTTGAGATCCTAGAGCTGATTGGGGAGGTAGCTTATCGTTTAGCCTTGCCGCCACAACTTTCCAGGGTTCATGACGTGTTTCATATCTGTATGCTCCGGAAGTATGAGCCGGATCCATCACACGTATTGGATTGGATGGAGTTAGAGGTAGACAAGGATGCCTCGTATGAGGAGAGATCGGTTAGAGTTTTAGACACTCGAGACCAAGTCTTGTGAGGCAAGACGATTTATTTAGTAAAAGTATTGTGGCGACACCACGGGGTTAAGGAGGCCACTTGGGAGCGTGAGGTTGAAGTCTGTGAGAAGTATCCAGACCTATTTGTTGATGTTTGAACATGTATTGAAAACTTTGTTGTGCTAATGTAATATAAACATTGTATATGTTTTGGGAATGTGAATTGTATATTCAGTACTAAAAACTCGTTTATCATGTTCATGAGAAAGGATGACCGGTGGATGGGTCATGGTGATGAGTTTAAATTACTATCATTGTTGTGATTGGTTTAAACCTGGTTTTAATGTTTGGTTTAAAAATTTTAGGGACGAAATTCCTTAAGGGGGAAGGTTATAGCGATTCTGGTTTAGACCCGAACCATTTGATGTTTTGGATCCGGATTTCATTATCTTATATAGTTATTTATGTCTTTCTTCCACTTATTTCTCTTTGAGTTGGCTATTGAGATGTGTTGGTTGCATTTGGAACATGTTGGTAGCTTGTTTTTCAAACTATTGTTGCCTAGAATTTTGTCTCCTCGCTCGAGCGACACTTCTTGCGCTTGAGCGGTCGTTGTGTATTCTCAATATTTTTGCAGGTCTGCAAAACTACTGGAAGTTGGCATTCTTTGCTCGAGCGGTGGTCTTCTGTTTGTAAAACTTCTGAGAGTTTGTATTATTTGCTTGAGCTAAGCTTCTTGCGCACGAGCAGTGCAACTTATTGTGTCTAGTCGCTCGAGCAACACATCTTGCGCTTGAGCAAGTTGTGTGTATATTAGTTTGTAAAGTCACTTTTCTGAGTCACTTTTTCATCCCTCTATCTCTCTAAACATTTCAAAATTGTATTTTTTCTCGCCCTCTCTAAAACTCATCTATTTCACTCAAATCTGCCTAGATTTGTCGATCTTTTCACTTGCATGCCTTTGCTAAAAAGATAGAGCTCGATGAGGGCTTCATTCTAATCGGAGCAAAGTTGGTTTTCGGTGTCTTTGAGTTTCCTACTCTCTCCCTCTCATCTTTTAAACTCGAGGTAGGGTTTCTTCGCACTTTCTATGAGTTTTAACTTAATTATTTGTGATTTTTAAACAATATTGTGATTTTGGAGATTTTTGAAACTAATCTAGGGTTTTGGGTTAAAGATCAAAAGAGGGGCTTTTACAATGGATTCTTTGAAATGTTTGTGGTGTTGGAAATAAAGTTGAGTTGTCATAAAATGGTCGATTTTGATAATTGGGATTGATATTGGAAGAAAAAGGGGGTTTTCCCTAATAATGCCAAATATTGATTTTATATAAATTATGGAATTGGTGTTGGGAATATGAAATTGGATTGGTTTTGATGAAGATGGTGGAGTTGAATATGTATTATCACTCACATCTTGGAAATTTTATCTTAAATGTGATTTAAGTATCCTTTTATAAATATCTGTTTGGGGCTATCGGTGGAGGATAGCTATGATTGTTAAAGAAATTGCAAGAGAATTAAGGGAATTGAAACTATTTTCTCATTCATTCACATTGAGCACTATGTCACATTTATACATTGAAAATGTTTATTATTTTGAGAAAAAAGGGTGAATCTGGGTAACATGTATTGTCTCGTTGAAATAAGTTGGCCTGAGTCTCCATGGTGAAAGTCCTAAAAATCGCCTGTATACATGGATGCCAATCTCGCGGACGAAATATCCGTAAAATAACAATAGTAGTGCTTGTATAGCCTACGTTTACATGGGTGCCGGTTTACGATTTCCCCGCGGATGAAATTTCCGTGAAAAGTTGTATTTGTTTGAGATTCCCAGAGTGTGATTCACTGCCCTGTTTTCTATTGTAAAGGAAATGAATTATGATATTGGTATGGCATTGCATTGTTTTGGAAAGAGGTATAAAATATTTTGGCACAAGCATTACATATGCATCTACTTTATAGCTTTGTTAAGATTCATATATTGTGTTTTGGTTCACCCTATGTGGGAAAACATTTTAGGTGCTAATTATATGCCTCCGCCAAGACAGTAGCTTGGGAGGACTTGGAGCAAGAGCTTCATTTTGTTGATCTTTTTTTTTTTTTGGTATATGTTGTGTACAGGCCAAGGGCCTTTAACCGTATTGGACTTGAATTCCACTTTTGTTATAACCAAGCACTGTCTTGGAAAGTTGTAAGCCTTTAGGGCATTTATTATCTATTTTATTCTCATATCTTATCTCTTGTTGTAACATATGCTATAGATTCAAGGTTAGACTTGTGAATGTATATTTGCATATGTTATCCTTTTGTACAAGTAATTGAGATTAATGGAAGATAACTATTTTATTGCATGTTATCACGTAATTAATATTGTGGATGGTTTATTGTAATTATTTTGGGACATTACAAGCAGACATTAAATAACCATCATCAGCACCGGTGGTGATGTTTGAGAAGCCATTGATGAACCTGACTCTCAAGGACTTGATTGCACCGATGGTTCAAAATTGTGGGTTTTGTTTTACTGGATTTGCAAGAGAGAAAGACAATATTTGGGGTACTAAAGTCAGAATGTAAATAGAATTGAAGGTGGAATGTGATCATAAGACTTCATTTTTCGTGGAAAAGAAAAAAAGAAGACAAAATCAAAGTAATTGAATTGAATGTTTTGAGTTTTAGATTTTTGGGTATGACTGTTTGGAACTGGGTTGTGTGTGTGTGTGTGTGTGAGAGTGAGAGAGAGAGAGAGAGAGAGAGAGAGAGAGATGAGAGAAAATGGCGAGAGAAAATTTCCAAATGGAGCCATGTGATGTTCTTTGATTTTATTGATACTCATGATGAAGTTAGGGTTTTTTTTTTTTTTTTAATTAAAACTCTAAAAGTGTACATTGAGATTTTTTATTTTTATTTTTAAAAGATGTGTACAGAAAATATTTTTATATAATATTATGGTTGTTGGTGGATGTGTACAGAGAGTTACAGAGGCTTGCCAACATTTCGACACTAAAAAACTCATTGTATCTAAATCTCGAACCCGATTCAGAGCCATGTGCTGGTTTTCTAGAACGCGACGATTTCTCGACAGAGATTATCAAGAGTATATCATCGGAGGATCTCCAACGAACGGTGAAGATATGTAAAGATCGATCCGAGTGAGCTACAGCGGCAGACAGTGAGGAGGTTTTTGGAAGATCTTGGATTTGTGAGTGGTGAGGAGAGAACTGCGATTGATGATGTGTATTCGTTGGATCTGAAGTCTGTTAGGGTATTCATGTTCCATTTTTCTGCGTCCTCATCTTCTTCTTTGAGATCGCTTAATCCTCCAATGATTCTTAGGTTCCATTCACTTTTCCTCATTTCGTATATCATCCAATTAACAAATTCAAATCTCAATCTCTTCTCTCTCTCTCTCTAATGTTCATGTTTGATTCTTCGAACGATAGGTTCGATGTAGCAAAACATTGGTTGTAGAGAGTTGTAATAGTTGGAAGATCAAGAGGGTTTGGATCTGGGTTGTAGCAGCGAAGCCTTAGGATTCGGTGGTCGGCCACAACGATAAATTTGAGGTTTGAATTATCTGAGGTGATTTTGATGATCCACTGTGTTTCATGCATTTGAATCATGGTGAAATGGATTTGGAAATGCTTCTTCGATCCAGTCAGACCTTTGAGATCCTTGAGATATCACCTGAAGTAGAAAAGAACACTCCGGTCGGTGGTGCCGGAATTAGCACTCCGACGAGCAAGTTAATATTTGTTTTTATAGCCCTCTCTTCTTTCTTAAGGTTTTCATATTTTATCACACATACCTCTTGTTTTAGCTCGCCTTTCCCTTTTATCTTGCTATGTCCTTTTCATTACTTCTAGGCCCACTTCTCTATATTGGACAGCTTGGCTTCAATATGGGCCTGTCGTTTGTTCATTCTATTTCGGCACCCATTAGGATTATCCCTACTTATTCGGCTATGTCTTATGGGCTAATGGGTTTTTATAACACTAGGCCGTCGAGCTCTTTATCCACATTTCATCATTTATTTGGCTCCCACAACTGCCCCTCAAGTATTCGACTAAATAACATAGTTGATATTCTCGGCCGTTAAGAGCTTGTTTTACTCGGCTCGAGTTGTCAAAACATCTTGCAATTCAGGAATACGACGCATGCACACCTTTTGTTGCTAAGTTGTCAATGGGGAGGCGATGTGAAATGATTGCAGCTTCCTGCCCTTCGTATTTTCCATTCATTTAATACGATTTGAAAACTCTCCACCTTTCCATCTTTCGAAAGGTTTCTATCCTTGGTTCATCTCTTGCAACCCTCCATCTTCAAGACTTCGTGCACTTTACTCCATCTTCATATCTGCCATTCATCTCTCTTTCATTTTATTTTGTAAGTCTTCTAAGCCTTCTTTCTTTACTTTTCTCATATAATATCAGTCTAGCCTTCTTTTATTCATCTTTGCTTTTACTGTGGTCTTCCCATTCCGTTGTTATGGCGAAGCATTTGAAAGCTCTCCTTTCGGAGGATCGAGTTACCGCCTTTCATCGTCATTTTTTTGATCACAGGCGACATCCGATTGACCCTCACTAGGAACGACGTGGTTAACATGGAAAAGGAGGATATGAACACAATCATTTTCCCTTTACTATCGATCGCTGAGGGTGGAGTCCGTTTCCCCCTCCATTCCTTTCTTAGATTAGTCCTGCACTATTGGCGTTTAATCCCTTCCTAACCTAACATAAATTTCTACCGAATAATAATGGGTATAATATAATTAAATCATCGACTTCAACTTAACTTAGGACTCCCCATTGTTCGGCTTTGCTACATCTTGGCCAAATGGTCTGGCCAGCAAGGCCATTATTTTTTGAGAGTCAAAGACATAGATCACCATTTAGTGACTATGCTTGCCAGTTATGGTAAGAGCATTAATGATGTCATGGTCGCTGTCCAGGGTAATTGGAAATTTGGCGAATGAGAAGATCGTTTAGACCCGTGCCTAGACGGAAAGATGAACCAGGTGGCCGAATAGATCTTTTGCCACTTATGCCAATTCAATTATTATTCGACTTAAGTCCTGTAATTTGATCATTTTTCTTTTGTGCAGGCAATGACCTAAAAAGATCCTCACTTCGGCGGACGAATTTGTGCTCACTCAAGTGAAGACTATTCTTAGTTTCGTTGGTCGTTTAAATCTTCAAGGATAAGGGCGTGCCGCTCATTTATTGTTAAGATATGACCCCACATATGTGACCTTTTCGGCGGTGGATCATATTCCAGTTCTAAGAGGTGAACGGCAGCTCAAAGCTCTAACATTCACAAGTTTCACTAATCTGAGGGATATTGGACTTGGGGAATCTTCTGCCAGTGAACAGGGAGAAGAAATCGGCAACTAAGGTGAACAAGGCGGTGAACAAGGCATCGAAGAAACTTAACTGGATCTCGCAGACTTAAACATTCCCACTGAGTTGGAGGTCCGTTCCAGAGGAGCATGAAGTTGATAGAGAAATTGGTCGAGCCCTTGATCAAGTCGAACTTGAAGAAAGAGTTGGTACTCCATCTTCTTCGGGCCGAGTAAATTTAATCTCTCGCGAAGAAGAAATCTTTATTGATTTAGAAGACTTGCCTGGAGCCAGTTTTAAAAATATGGTAGGAGAATTGCTTGGGCAGAAATTACAGGGACAAGTCAAGAAATTCCTCCGCCGACAGTGGTCCACACGAAGACAGTTGCCGAAACTGTACTTGATGATCCGGCCCATCAGTGTGAGGAATCAGCAGAAATCATGGCTGAGTAAAGAGGGAAGAAGTGCCCTGCCGAATTCGCTGAAATTACGGCTGAATCATCTGAGCAGCTGATCGATAAACGGCTGAGAGTTTTGCCTTCGCCTGATCTTACTGAGCTGTTTACAATCCAACCAAAGATGAATGGATCTTTGGTCCCTATTAGAGCGTCGACAATCAAGGATCCTGCCGTAGCGCTAAGTATAGTTTCGACAATTTCCTTTCTGTTGGATAGGGAAGCATTCTGTGCCGAGCCAAACGTAATTTCCATTGCTTTGGCTGCCTAATCAGCTATCCTGGTGAGCATCGTTTCTTAACTTCTTAGCATCATTGCCCTTTACACATGTTCATTACTTTAATGTTTTGGTTTCCTTTCTAGGCGACGGAGTGGATTGCCGAAATTGGCCGCCATCATTACGATGCCGTCGAGCTAATTGGCTCACTCAAAGTAGAGGTTGAAGCCGAGAAAAATAAGGCTAAATCAGCCACTGCCGATTTGGCAATTGTGACAAAAAAAGTTGAGGCTGAGGCAAAGAGAGCTGAAGAAGAGCATGCAAAGGCCGTTGTTGAAGAGAAAAAAATGAAGCATGTTGACATGGTTGAGGAAAGGGCCAACATTACAAAAACCGTTCTCATGAAGGCCGATCTCCACGAGGCTGAGAAGGCAAAGGAACGAGTGGAGTCGAAGTTAGCCAAAGCTTTTGATGTTGGAGAAACAAAGGCTATGGAAAAATACATCGATGAAGCCTTGAAGTTTGAAAATCGAAGCTTTAAACATGGCTGGCTCAAAGCTTTGGCGGCTACAAAGATGATGCTTGACATGCTGATTCCATATGAACAACAATAAGTAGAGCCACTGGAGTCGGATCTTGAGGAACTCTGAAGCCAAGTTGGACGAGGAGCAAAAGTAGAACGTTTTGTATTAGTTTATACTAGGTGGTTGGTTTTGTTTTAGCCAAGTATTGTAATAGGGCCATTTTCATGTATAAAGTGAAACGTTTGTTACCGTTCAATTTATTAATGAGAATGGTCTTATTGATCAATGAAAATAGTCTTATTGAGTCCTATTATGTATCAAAGTAAATAATGTTGGTTAAATAAGACTATTCAAATAGTTGTTAACTGGCAGTTGTGTAACGGCTGGAATGTGAGTTTAGATTTGATTGTTTATTACTAATGATGCCGAATAGATTACTAGATTCATGTATCTACCCATACCCCAGTTGAGACTAGTGGACGGATGACGCTGAAGAGGTCCAAAGGAAAGGCAACACTTCAAAGTTCTCAAGTGGGGTCTAGTGTGGCAACTCGGTCGTACATATGATTGTTCATCGCTAAGGATGCCACTAATGCGATGCTGAATAGATTCATATATCTGCCCCTGTCCCAATTGAGACTAGTTGACGGACAACGCCAAATAGGTATGGAGACAACGGCGTCCGTGGTCGCTTTTGTGAAGGGTGCATCCGTAATTAATAGATAGCGTAGCCTGGCATTAATAGCCTGGATGTTTTAAATAGATGCTGCACAAGTGACGATGGGATAACATGTCTAGAAGGTGATTCTTCATTTTGTTCATCGAGAGGCTTTCCTTTTCAGCGAGGTGAGTAAGGTCTCATGTCTGGAAGGTTATTTTTCAACAGCAAAGGAGAAGTGAAGAGTTTGACAGAACTGGATACAAAGATGCATCATGGGGTAAATGACGAACCTATATGCGTGGGAGACATAGTGTTGGAGGAGCGAGAGAGATGTTGATCGCCTAGGCATCGAAGTAGGTCACCTAGAAGAAGTGAAACATAGAGATCTCCCAGAGATGGGATCAAAAAGAGAGGAAGCACGCGAGCTGCTAGTGCTCAGGCTTTTGTGCGAAGTGAGCCGAACAGACTGCCGCGGCCCTTGAGCTATTCAGTCTTCATTGGGAATAAACCCATGATCGAGGCCAACTCAATTGTTTGTGACCCAAATGTGGCGGTCGAGTTTACTCGACAAATATTTTCGCCTGAGGTTCAACAGTCAATGGTTGGTAGAGGTGACTATGAAGTCTTTAGAGAAGGAATCCATGTGTCCATCAAGGGACTTCATAGTACATATGAGATCAGCATGCGCCTTCTAGTGGCTCAGAAAGAGATTGATCATAAGGATGGGCACATTCGGAATTTAGAATGCCGATTAGAAGAGGCAAAAGACTAGGTGGTGAATGGGGCTCGAAAAGCCAAGTCGGTAGATGTCCAGCTAGTGGGCGTAATGGATTCGATTGTGAGAGACGTAGTTACTCGGCGGTTAATAGACCATGCAATAGCTGATTGTGAGACTGCCAGTATTTTTGCCAGAGAAGCGATAGAGTCTCTTGCCTATAACAGGGGAATCCTCGAAGGACGAAAAATTGGAATCGATAAAACGAGGGAGAAATTGGCAGACGATGTTTGCTAATAGGAGAACCATGATTTCAAACATGGATGGATCAAAGCTTTGTAAGCAGCATGAGTGGATTCGGCATCCGCCTTATACCAAAATTTTGTAATGCCGTTTGAAGCCTATGATGCCGAGAGGACAGATGATGAAGAGGAGGCTACAAACTTGGAGAAAGCCTGAAGGTGTAAAATCCCATGCTTTTTAACTATTTGTAAAGATAGAGTTGCAGTCAGCCTTAGAAGAAGTGTTAAATGTAATTCAGTTGAAGTTGTAATGATGTTTTCTTTAAATTAAAAAACAATTCCAACTATAGATATTTAATTGTTTGCTTATTTCAAAATTGGAGTCCTTTCTTTAGATGGTCAATCATGCCAAGCACGAAGGGTGTTCCAAATTCGGAGGCTTTTGGCCAATCGTGCCGAGCACAAAGGCTGCTCTGAATTCGGAGGCTTTTGATGGCTAATCGTGTTGAGCACGAAGGGCACTCTGAATTTGGAGACTTTTGATGGCCAATCGTGCCAAGCACGAAGGGTGCTCCGAATTTAGAGGTTTTCGGCCAATAGTGCCGAGCATGAAGGGCGTGTAACAAGCTGAAAAAAAGACCAAGTCATTCAAGAGACGAATGATGAAAAGTGATATAATGAGTTATATTGCTCAACGATGCTATACATGCAAGTTAGAGCGATGGAACCAAACATAAAACTAAGGTAATAAAAACACGTTAATGGTAAAACTTGCGTAAATAACTTGAATTCAGTGGTTGGGGTAATCTTTTGCCATTCATATTTGACAGCTGGTATGCCTTCGTGCCAGCAACTGAATCAATTTGATAGGGGCCATCCTAGTTGGGGCCGAGTTTACTACTGGTAGGATTCTTGGCTGCGGGTAATACCTTCTTGAGGACTATCTCTCCAGGGGTATATTGGCATAGCTGCAGTCGCTGGTTATATGTCAAGAGGGCTCAGTCTCGGCATTCCTCGAGTAAATTTAGATCGAAGGCCAGCATCATGTTGTTTCGGCCTGTATCAAAAGTTGTCAATTTAAGGATTGGCAAGCCAATTTCCAAAGGGATGATGGCTTCAGTGCCAAAACATAAAGCAAACGGTGTCTCTTCGATAGATCGTCTTGGCATAGTACGATGAGCCCTAACCTACTTGCCCTTGACTTTCTCCGTGCACTTCTTAATACCATCTAGGACCACCTTGTTAGAGGCACCTTCCTGACCATTGCTTTGTGGATAAGCCGTAGAGGAAAAATAGGGTAGAATACCATACATGTCGCACAAGTCCCGATATACGCCACAATCAAACTGAGTACCGTTATCAGAAATAAGTGCTCTAGGTATACCGAACTGGGTAATAATACTCTTCCACACAAAATGTTTAACATCCACATCGCGTATGTGTGCCAGTGGTTCTGCCTCGACCCACTTTGTGAAGTAGTCCGTTGTAACACTTAGAAACCATTTATTTCCCTGTGCTCTTGGCAACGGCCCGACTATGTCCAAACCCCATTGAGCAAAGGGCCAAGGATTGGTCACTGAATTTAATTCTTTGCCGGGCAAATGAGTTAGAGGGGAGAACTTTTGGCACTGTTCACATTTCTTTATGTAGGTTTCGTCATCGGTTCGCATAGTTGGCCACCAGTAACCCTGAGTAATGGCTCGATAGGCTAAGGATCATCCTTCAGTATGGGCACCACAGCTGCCTTCATGTATCTCAGCTAAGAAATCTTCTACTAGATCCGGATGAACACATTCCAAGTAAGGTCCAGAGAGAGATTTCTTATAAAGTTTGTTGTGGGGGTCAAAATAATATCGCAAAGCTTTGTTTCACAGCTTGTGGGCTTTTTTTTTTATTTTTTATTTTTATCTTCTGACAGTTGTTCTGAAGAGAGAAATACAATAATTAGATCCATCCAATCTTTCAATGGCGTTCACAGCAGCAGAATTAGGGATGTCAATACTTGGTTCTGGAACGAAGCCCATTTTAATGGTTCGTTTAATTTCTGAGTTTACTGCTGAAGCCAAATAGGTAAGAGCATCTGCGTGTGTGTTCTGGCCGCGGGTAATTTGATTTAGTTCATGGTTGTCAATTTCACGAGTAAAGAGCTAGCTAGCTTCATATAGGCCGCCATGCGATCATTCTTGGTCGTGTACTCCCCTTTTAATTAGTTGATAACCGATTTAGAATCGCAAAAAACCTGTAACCTTTTAGTACCCAGTTGTAATGTGTTTCAAAGGCCGATTAACAGAGCTTCATATTCGGCCTCGTTGTTTGAGGCGGCAAAACCTAACTTGACCGACTGTTCGATTATTACTCCCTCATGTGCCATAATCATGACTCTTACCCTACTACCACGCTGATTAGATGACCCATCATAATACATCTGCCATATATCCCCGACATACATTCTCCAGTCCTGCTGAGGTATGAGGGTAGACCGGTCAAGATTTGGCTCATGGCACCTTGTGAATTTGGTAACAAAGTTGGCCAACGCTTGCCCTTTAACGACCGTTCTTAGTGATAACTGAAGATCATACTGGCCAAGCTCTAATGCCTACTTCAAAACTCGCCTTGGCGACTCTACACTATGGAGTACTAAACAGAGGAGATAATCTGTCAGTACTTTGATGGCATGAGCTTGAAAATAATGCATCAGTTTTCTGGCAGCTACTACAAGAGCCACAATGAGCTTCTCTAGGTATAAATATCGAGTCTCGACATCTACCATTGCCTTGCTAACATGAAAGATAGACTTTTGTTCGCCGAGTTCCTCCTTTAATAATACGGTGCTTACTGCTCACTCGGACACTACCAGATACACAATGAGCACGTCACATGGAGATGGGGTTGCCAAAAGTGGGATAGAGCTAAGGTATGTTTTCAACCCGTCTAGAGAGGCCTGGCATTCAGGGGTCCAGTTAAATGCTTTTCCCTGCCGAAGCGTGTGAAAAAATTATCTACATCGGTCCAAAGAACGACTGATGAACCTATTAAGGGCTACAGCCATCCTCATCAATTTTTGTACCCCTTAGCTGATCCTGGTGAGCCGAGTTCTAGGATGGTCTTTATTTGCTTTGGGTTAGCCTCTATCCCACGATGATTTACGATATAGCCTAGAAACTTGCCGGACCCGATACCAAATGCACATTTTGAGGCGTTGAGCTTCGTTTTGTATTTTTGGAGAATGTCGAAGGTCGCAGCTAAGTCGGCTAAGTGGGCATTCTTCTCTTTGGATTTTACCACCATATCGTCGATGTATACTTCAATGGTTTGGTCAATTTTTTCTTTGAACATAGTGATGACTAGTCGTTGATATGTTGCCCAACATTTTTCAGTCCAAAGGGCATGTATAACAGTCGGTTCCCCTTAGAGTGAGGAATGTTGTTTTATCCTAGTCGGTTGGATCCATGGTGATTTGGTGATAGCCACGATAAGCATCTAGAAAGCTCATACGTTGATGTTGGGCAGTTGCATCCACGAGTTGGTCGATTTGGAGAAAAGGAAATCAAGCCTTGGGGCAGGCTTTGTTTAAATCGGTGAAGTCCATACAAACACACCATGATCCATTTTTATTACCACGGTGTTGGACAATCATGTGGGGTAGGCTACCTCCCAAATTGCCCTAGCTTCCAAGAGTTTGTCTACTTCATCAACTATGGCCGAAGCATGTTTGGCGGTCGATCGGTGGTTCTTCTGAACTATTGGCTTGGCTTTTGGGTCAATATGCAAGCTGTGCATGGCGACATTGAGGTCCACCCCTTGCATCTCGTAAGGTGTCCATGAAAAATATCAATGTTGCCGAGCAAGAAGGAGACCAACTCTT
Source organism: Camellia japonica (assembly GCA_030407325.1). Taxonomy (NCBI): domain Eukaryota; kingdom Viridiplantae; phylum Streptophyta; class Magnoliopsida; order Ericales; family Theaceae; genus Camellia; species Camellia japonica. The sequence continues at coordinate 70,363,338 of JAPPVO010000010.1, read as the reverse complement.
ACCGCTCGGCTATACTAAGATAGGTGCCGACCAGGAAGAACTTTTCTGGGTCATCATTGATGTCGACTCGGCCCAAATCCTCTGTTGGCTTTTCGGTCTGGGTCTTACCCGCATCCTCCAGGCTCTCTCGATCTGAGACTTGGACTGAGTTTACTTCTAGTTCCCTGGGCTTCTTTGCCAAAGCGATGAGATAACAATCTTGATATAACTTCTGAGAGCCCCAAATCTGTTCGATGCCATGCTGAGTTAGGAAACGAAGAAGCTGATGATAAGTGCTTGGTATGACCTGTATCGCGTGCAACCAAGTTCCTCTCATGATCATATTGTACAGTGATGGAAGCTTGACGATTAGGAATTCCATATCCAGTGTTTTGGTGCCTGCACGCACTGGTAATGTAATCTTTCCCAAGGGGTACTCAGAATTTACGTTGAAGCTGAATAAGGGATAATTAGCCGGCAGAAGATCTGAATCATTAAGGCTGAGTTTGTGGAACGTCTTGTAATATTTTATCTCAGAAGTGCTCCTTTGATCAATCAGGACGCATTCGATGGCGAACTTATTTACTCACAATTCGATTACAAGGGCATCATCATGCGGGAGGGCCATTCCTTTGAGGTCGGCATCAGAGAAACTAGATTCATTTGTCGAACGAGGCCGCTTGGCCAGCGCGTATGGCTTAGATGTGGTTGAATGTTGTAGTTGGATTGTATTTACTTCGTTTGGATACGGTAAGCTATATATCATATGGATTACGCTGAGTGGAGGCGAAACATTCACATATTTAGGCAGTCGGCCATCTTGGGCCAATTCCTTGAGGTGATACTTCAAGGCATAGCATCTATCGGTCTCATGTCCATGATCTGTGTGATATTCAGAGCTCTAATCCCTGCATCTCATGTTAGGAGGTCTGATCATCTTAGCCAACCATTTAAAGAATGACAGGTACTGGATTTTGGGCAAGATCTTACTGATCGGCTTTGATAGCTCTACGTATTTCTTATTCGACTGCCTTGGGCGCCTATTTTCCACCTAATATTGTTGATTCGGCTGACTAGATTCTCGTCAGCTCTCCTTTCTTGACCAGCTTCTTCACTCCAGACTTCTCGTTCTTTCTGGTGGGGCGGTGCTTAATGGCTGTACCAGGGTAGGTGTTGCCATTTCTAAAACTTGTAGGGCAGCCTTTACTAGGATTGCATCATCTTCCACTATGCAGTACTCTTTAACCTTCTTCATCAAGGCCCAAACTGTCTTGGGAGGCCTTCTAGTCAATGAACTTCTAAGCGGGCTATTAGGATGTAATCCCATTTCAAAAGCGGTAATGGATATGGAATCGTTGCAGTTGTCATCAACCAAATTAAAGCACTCCCAGTAGCGCGCCGAGTATTTTCGCAAAGTTTCATCCGACTTGATTTTCAGCACCCACAATGAGTCTGCTTGCCTTGGCTAAGTCTCATTGGTGATGAATCGTGCCCTGAAAGATTTCTGGAGTTGGTGGAAACTCTTGATCAAAGCCGGTTCGAGTTTTTAATACCATCTGACGGCTAGTGGTCCCAAGCTACTGGAAAATATCCAGCACATGAGTGCTTCGTCGTCTGTGTGTAATGTCATTGCTTGTTTATAATGAGGAATATGATTTGTAGGGTCCGACATGCCATCATACAGAGTAAACGTAGGTGCCTTTAACGTTTTAGGGAAAACGACTTTGGCAATGTGTCATACGAAGGGATCATGTTTGTCTTCTAAATCCGAATCATGACCTCCCTTCTAATGCCCACGTTGCACATGTGGAGTTCCTTCAGACGAACTCAAACTGTCCACTCAACCCTTCTTTCTGGGCCCTAGGGACGATGAATTTGATGTATCATTACTATCACGTCTCCGATGTCGGCGTTGTTGCTTGACTCCCTTTTTTAGCAATCGGCCTCGATTGCGGCGTGGTGGATTCTACTGGGACTTTTCCAACTCCTAACGTAGTTGCGCATTATCCGCCACCACGTCTTCCAGTCACTGTTCATTTTGTCTTGCTTGGTCTATCAAAGTTTGCATGGTATCCTCCACCGAAGTCAATCGATGGATCTTGAATAAGGTCTACCATGGATGAATATAAGTATTCCCACAGATGACATCAATTGTGGTGAAATGGATTTGGAAATAGTTCTTCGATCTAGTCAGACCATCAAGATCCTTGAGAAGTCACCTGAAATAGAAAAGAACACTTTGGTCGGTGGTGCCAGAATTAGCATTCTGACGAGATGTTTTTCTTCTCTTTTAAGATTTTCATATTTTATCACACATACCTCTTGTTTTAGCCCGCATTTCCCTTTTATAGTTCTTCTTGCTATGTCCTTTTCATTTCTTCTGGGCCCATTTCCCTATATTGGATAGCTTGGCTTCAATATGGGCCTGCTGTTTGTTACTATCTATTTGGCACCCGTTAGGATTATCACTGCTTATTCGGCTATGTCTTATGGGCCAACAGGCTTTTATAACATTGGGTCGTCGAGCTCTTTATCCACATTTCAACATTTATTCGGCTTCCACAAAATTGAACATCAATCATTTATTTTTATTTTTAAAGATTCGTCTTTGACATGAAAAGAGAAACAAAAACAATGAAAAATAGTAGAAGATGTTTATGTTGTGGTGTCATATTTGATGAACTCTGAAATTTGGTCACAGAGAAAGAATGCAATGATATGATGAATATTATGAATATTGAAGTTTTAGATAAACGAAGAAGATTGAAGTTGCAATCAATTAAAAAGTTATTGGAAGAAAGCAAAGAAAGTATTTGAATAGATAACAAGAGAGAACTGGGTTTGTGGAGAGAGAGAAAGAAATTATGTGAACAGATAGAGAGAGAAGTGGGTTTGTCTTAGTGTTTTTTATTTATTAATTTATTAAATTCTTGTTTGTGATTTTGCTTGACCAAATATATGTATATTATATGTATATGTTTCAATATATCAAGTTTGTTTGAACAGATAAAAAATTTGAAATTTCTTAAATAGATAAAAATTTAACAGATAGAAAAATTTGTACATATAAAATTGAATAGATAAATTTTTTTCACAGATTTTAGATAGATTTTAGATAGATTTTAAATAGATAGGGAAAGAAATTCACAGATTTTAAATAAATAGAGAAGAACCCACAAATTTTGGTCAGATAGGAAAAAAAATTCAACAGATAGAAAAAAATAAACAGACAGTCAAAAAAATTTGAACAGATAAAAAATAATTTGAACAGATAGATATAAATTCAAATAGATAGATATTTTAGACACCCCATTTTTGACCACCCGCAAGACTTGGGCGCTTTGTCTTGTGCATTTGATGATGAAAGTAACATTGTATATGATTCGAATTCTCAATGGAGAAATGTAAGCTCAAGCTTTGAAATAATCCCAAAACCTTCATATTTATACTATTCTCACCTCAAAGGTCCTTTTTTGAACATTATGCCACCCTACACTGAGCCTTAAATAGAGGAACATGGGAGCACATTGGCGCTCAGCCATGTCTCATTGATGGTAGGTTGTGCCTTTTTGGCAAGAAATACTGATCTGGGCAGGAATCAGCTAGCTGTCTATTTTTGAAGATATTTTCAACCTATTTTTCTCAAATTCTATAAATACGAACTGTGTTAAGGGTTAGAAAAATTTTAAAGAAGCAAAAACTCCCTTGAGAGCTCTTTCTTCCTGTGCAAGCTAGCTTTGAGATATTTTATCATCCTTGAACTATATCTATACATCATATACAACCTTAGAGTTGAGCCTTAGAGCCTTGGTTGAGACTTGTGAATCACAATTCAAACTTGAGAGTGCCTTGGATTGAGTTTGGTTTACACCAAAAGCTTGTTCTCTTCCAGAGGTATAAGCTGACCACCTTTTCTCTTGCTTTCATTTTTGTCTCTTTCTATCTATTTCTTGTGTTTTTGTGTTGTTTTGGATCCATTCCAAGTGTAGGAACTTGGGGTTGAATAGCTACCAAAGGTAGAAAGGCTTGACACCCTTTCTTGCACCTTAATTCATAGCTCATACCCTTTGTTTTCACACTCTTTTCTTTGACTTTCAAACTGATTTCCAGAGTTGGAAAAGGCTAAAAAAACATGGTTTAAAAGTCTCAAAAGTGGAAGGGTTAGCCACCCCTCCTTGTTCTTGCTTATTAGTTTTGGTATCTCATTGTTATTACCTATCTTTTTGTGCTCTTTAACATAAGTTTTAGTTGCCTTTTTTTCCCACATATTATGGGCTGTTTAGGGTTGTTTTAATTCATTTACTTGGTTTATGCTTTGAATACTTTGCTTGTTGTATTGTACGTCCTCATGGCTTCAGTTGTTTAGGTTTTGGACACCGAGTCATTCGAGTTGATAGCCTTCTTTATCTCATTCTATATAATCAATCTCGCATAATCATTTCTACAGCCTCCCTCCTTTCTTCTTTTCTTTTGTTTGAGAGCTATTTCAAACGATCGATTGTTATTCAAGGCATGAGAAAGAGACCTAGGCTCAATGGCTTAATCTCTATAGAGGTTCATTGCCAAGGTGTAGTCTCTCTTTCATGTTATGGATCACTTCTCGTTTGACATGTCTTCTCATTTAGTGGACTTAACTCTCATTATTGGACAAATTGATTAAGTAATGGAAAGGTAAATTGGAAAGGGTTAATAAAATTGACTTCAAATCAATGAAATCAACCTAAAGAAAATGTCTAGAATTGGTTGGATTCGGCTGGATGTTATGCCGAGTCCATCACTTCTAGAATTGTCACTTATCAATGCATGATATTTTGACGAAACTTGAGGTGTGTCAATCTCCTTCTTCGAGCACCCATGATAAGAGGGAGGGGTGGTCGTCTTCATTGCATTTATCAATTGTCTTGTCCAAATTGTGTTCGAAATCATCAAGCCATCAACTTGTGCCAATTGATGGTTTCGGACTCGAATTCACTCTTCTATTGAGTTTCATGATAGAGGAGAGTAGAGGGGACAAACATGGCTTAAAGTTGCTCTGTCTGCACTGTTTTCACCCTAGAGCACAAAAATAGATTTTTGCAAGATATTAGGGTACAGTTGGCCTCATTTGGACCTGACCGGTCCTCATTAGGAGTCGGCAGGGCTCCAATGTTTGGTAAATAGAGTATTTTGGCAGAAACAAGGGGCAGTGGCTGAGGGTGAAATAAAGCAGATTCTCAGGAAGGCAGACAAAGTAGCTTCTGCAGACTGTCCGTATGAGCGGGCATTCGATCCTTGTGTATTTTTTTTATTATATATATACATCATTGTTGTAATTACTTTTCATATTATTGCTGTAAATATGCTTGTTGTAATTATATTGTTGTAATTAGCATTATGGTATTAGTGTTGTAATTATTATTGTTATAGTATCCTTGTAATAAATTAGATAGCTTGTTATTCATTTAGTATGCATTTGAATTTGTAATACTTAGTTTAATCCGAACACTTGGGCGCTCAATCGAGCCCTCTTGCACGAGGGCAAAATATGTAATAATTGTGTATATCTTCCAACCCCCATTTCTTTCTCCCTTTTATTTACCTGCTTATAATGGTAGCATCATATTTACTTAGCATTTTCCATGATTCACATACACTCGTCTCGCATGTATAAGGTTCGGCTCATCATACTAATTAAATGTTGTAGACACCCCATTTTGACCAGCCCTAAGACTTGGGCACTTTATTTTGACCACCCTCACCAGAAAAATCAAATTGACATTTTAATCTCAAACCTCACCTACTTTGGCCAAATTTGTAATTTGTAGTATTTTATAATATTTTATAATTTGGTGTGTGTACATATATTTAGGTGTGTTTTATGTAAATTGATAAATATTATAAACTAAAGAAAAAAAAATAAAAAAAAGAAAATAAAAAATGAAATAAAATAATGTATTGTGATTGGGGCTTTGAGAATATGAAACATGATGATGATGGGTTGAGGTGGAGAATATTGTTTTTGAAAAAGAGAGATAAAAGAAAGGAGTGAGTGGGGAGGTTGGGGGATAATCATAGAGGGCACTTATCAAAGAGTGGACAAACACACAGAGAGACACGGGTGCATGAGCTGGCTTGGGAATTAAAAATTTGAAGCATGGGTTCGAGGTGGTGGAGAAATGAAGAATAAAAGGAAAAGGGAACTCTCGATCGCGAGGAGAGAGGCTCGGCAGTGAAAGAAAAGAAACAGGGGGAGGGGGGACTCACCATTGACAGAGGATACACAACACAGGCAGAGGGAGAGATACACGGGTTAGGGGCATATAGAGAACACACAGACAGTTTAGAGAGGGAGAGGTTAGGGAGAGAAAGGTGAGAGAGGAGAGAGAAGACACCCACGGCAGACCAAACACAACTCTCTCTCTCCTCTCTCACCAAACACACCAGCTGCTAACAGCCTCAGACACACACACAGAAAGGTGGTGAAACACACCCACGGTGGTGACACACACATGCACACACAACACAGCACCACCACCGTGGCCATCACACACCAACACACACAACACAGCAACACCCACAACTAACACACACCATACTCTCGGCACCTCACAACCCACCATACTCAACACACCCTAACATCACCAGGGGAGAAACAGATCCAGGGACTACAACTCAGACACGGTTTTGAGGGAAGAGATACACACACAGTCGAGACACATTGACATACATGCATACATATTGATAGAGTTTTCACACACCCAGGGGGACCGAGATACACACCACCCAGTACATGCACACATGCAAAGACACACCCACACACTCTCTCTCTGCACCTGATCTCTCTCTCTCCCTCCCTCACGACTCCATGGACACACACACAGATACACGGTTGAAAGAAAGAGGGCACTGATCAAGGAGAACCGAAAGACACACACACAGACACGGGAGAGAGGAGAAACACATGCATGCACTCTCAACACTCACGGCAGCACCCAGACAACCACAACACATCCAACACTCTTACACACCATACCCAGCACATGCACAACCCAGCCCTCTCTCTTCTCTCTCTAACATACAACATAAACCCAGCACCACGGCACATGGACCCAACACTTCAACAAACACATGCATACACACCCACGGCATAACACACACAGTCACACACACACGGCACACACAGCTCTCTCTCTCTCTCTCTCTATATATATATATCAGCAGCAGTGGTATTAAGGAACGGTGGAACATGGGCACCAGCTTGGCTCTCTCTCTGAAGCTGCCTGAAACCAGCTCTCTCTCTCTATGACTCTCTCTCTGGGTTTCGGTGGGATGAAGAAAAAGCAGCGGCGGCAGAGTGGCGTTTGTGAAGGTGTGCATGCATGAGGCTACATGTTTAACATAGAGTTGGTGATGCATGATGTTGGGCTTGGTACAAGTTAAATGGAGATGGGTCTATTCTGATTAAAATGGTTGGATGTGGCTGAAACAGTGGGCTAGTGTACAGCTATATGGCCTTGTTGAATTTTATATATGTGAGTTTGTTTGGCCCATGGGATGTTGGCCATTGGACAGTGGTTTCGGTATGGGCTAGTCATGGGTTGTTTTGACCATGGGCTGGTTTATGATAGTTTTCCATCCACATGTATTCAAGTGAGTGTGCTATTTGGGATATAAATATGTGGGCTATTAAAAGAAAAGGGGAGTTGATATATTGGACCAACATGGGTACTGTGGCCCTTATCCATATGATTATGGGTGGTGGGCCTTGCTTTTGAACTTGAAATTTTGGCTTGTGCTTAAGCCATCTCTGTCATGAGTGATTAAGGGGTCGATGTTACAGGAACTCTCAAAATACATGCAATTCTTTATTTTATTTTATTATTTTTATTTTGAGTGTTTTGTGAGATTTTATTATTCTCCTCTCTCTCCCTCCTTTGGATATGTAATAATTTAGGTGTTGTAATAATTCCTCCACCCCGCTTCTTTCTATCCCATTCTTTTATTGCTTTCCCTAACTGTGTGTATGTATATATCTTGACATGTCATGCATATCCCTGCTTTACATCCATGATCCATGCATAAGATTTGGCTAAATTTGTATCTTTATGCTTCAATTGATTATCCCATGATTCTGTGTGCTATCAGATGTTTTGAGATGATTCACATGCCATATTCTAGAAAACCAAATCTTTAGTGCATCTCATGAGTGAATTGCATTAGGATCCTGTATATAAGATCATGCATATTTTACTAACTTTTGTTTTGTAGTTGTTCGAGGGACGTCGGTCAATCTGTGAGTTTTTATGCTTTAGCATCCCGTTTGTGTGTGTTTTTCTTATTATGTTTAGCATCCTACCATGAGGCTAATTGATTAAATGATAAACTGTTTGCATACCTGTGGATGAAGGCTTTTTGCCTGAATTGGAATGATTCAACGACTATACGTTTTAAGCCCACTTTGTAGTGGCAAATTCACAAACTTTAAGCCCACTTTGTCAAGTGGCAAATTCAAACCCTTTTCGAAAAACAAACATGAAATTGAATTGTTCCAATTTGAGCAAACTAGTCTCTACTTGTATGCTTCACATAGTAAATTTTAGGATTTACTAAAATAATCAGAACATGAACATATAAAGAAAATAAAAGTCATATCATGGTTTAGTAGAGGCCGATCTTTTGATCGGGTGAGCGGGGGTTCTCATTATTGACCTTCCCCTCTCATACCTAAGGTTCCGAGCCAAGCATCCTTGGTTACGACGAACAGTGGCCTTTGGCACCGAGTCATGAGTTTCCTAATTTCCCAAAATATTAGGTGGCGACTCTGAGTTCTGATGACGCAGTCCATTTTTGACAAAATTGCAATAAAATGGATTTTCAATAAAAGTTGCCAAATCTGGACTCTCATCTACGTTTCACATTGCACTCGTGAGACTTGAGATCAAAGAGATCTCGGGAGTCCGAACTGTTTAACGAGCACGGGTACCCCCCGGGCATGTTACAAATGTCAATTTCAAAGTCATTGCTCGAATATGTGAATTATCCCATGTCTTGAATTGAATCAAATTCCATGCTAGTAGCCGAACTTATCATTCGCATAATATGTTCATTAGTCATATTGCATCATTTAAGAACATGCATTTTTCCTAATTATTTTGTTTTGTTTGGCTTGCCTTGGAGTACTAGGTGAGCATTTCTTGTTTTATCATATTGCATTGTATGTTTGTGTTGACATGACGAGCATACTTTCCATGAGGCTAAATGCTTAAGTGATGTACATGTTTGAATGCCGGTGGATGAAGGCCTTTTTACTTAACTTGGAATAATTTGATTAATGTAAATACGAGCTCGCTTTTTCCAAGTGACATGTATTCAAAACACTTTTTTAAAATAAAACATAAAAATCAATGCATTCCAAATTTTGTGAATTGGTCTATATTTGTGTGCATTACCTAGTAAAATTAACATAATAACCGGAACAAGAGCATATAATGTAAATAAAAATCACATCATGATTAGTAGATGTTGATCTTTGATCGGGTGAGTGGGGTGCTCAAATCATGACCTTCCCTTCTCATACCTAAGTTTCCGAACCGAGACACTTTGGTGATGATGGACTAATGGCCTTTAGCATGAGTCACGGGTTTTCTAAATTTTCGAAAAATATTTAGGTGGCGACTCTGTAATCTGGCAAATCAATCCATTTTTGACATTTTGATTCAAAATCGATTTTCCAAAAGAATTGCCAGATGTGGACTCATTTGTGTTTTTTTATTTCACATTGCATTTGTGAAATCAAATTCAGAACCACGGGAGTCCGAATTGTAGGGCTAATCGTATCCGAAAGGAGTACAAAAAGCAAGCTATAGATATAAATTTGAACATATAGTAAAAAAAAGTCAACATATAAAAATAAAGTCAACAGATAAATTAAGGTGTAAAATTTAAAATAAAATATCATTCAAAACTAATAAAAGGACTTTTCACGAAACTATTTTACAAAAGTTAAACCTTTTTGAAATTAGATTTATCATCAATTTTCTCAGACAACAAAGTGTAATTTATCTATTTGTTTAATGATATTTATTATAATAAACTATGATCCCTCAGGGGCCATAACTAAATTGGCAACAAACAATAACGTCACAAAGTAGTAGATTAGATTGGACAAAATTGATGAGCCGTGCTGTTCTCCACAGAGTGTATGCTTCACGCTGCTGATGAACAAATTGTGGAATGGGCATTGGACTGTACCTAAATGGTTTGAAGGTTTGGTTTTGAAGATTGTACTTATATTGCACAACTCGACAACGATTTCTGTTCCACACACTATATTAAAAAACCATATTTAATTTTCAGATTTGAAAAAATAGTTTTCAGAATTTTAAATTTTTTTAGCAATTTTTGTAACAGGATTTATTATAGTTTTTATCACTAAACTATCATCAAATTGTCTACTTAATTCCTAAACTACCGATTGAATCTATTTAGTCCGTAAATTATATAAATCAAAATATATTTAATCCCTAAACCATTGATTGAATGTGTTAAGTCCCTAAAATATATAATCAAACCTATTTACTCCACGAAATAATTTAAAAAATAAAATATAAGTAATTTAAATTAATAAAAAGACCTTAGTTAAAATTTTATTCAGAAAAATATCTTAAATTTCTATTTTCTCATAAAAGTGCTTTTTTTTTTTCGTTGTATGTTTAAATTAATATCGTAATTTAGTTTCTCGGCCTTACCAATAAAATTATACAAATATTAGATCTATTAAAGAAACAAAATTAAATAATTTAAGTAATAACACCACTACAAATAATAATAGAACAAACTAATGCATTAGAGTAATATTACAAATCTAGACTTAACTATCCAAAAATTATCCAGAATTATTATCTTATGGTTTAAATTCATTCTACACGCACTACAAGAAAATCGGGTTTTGGCGACTAAAAAATGAAATTTAGTCGCTGAAAATAGGACAATCGGCGACTAAAATGGTTTAGTCGCCAAAAGTGCAGATTATTGGCTACTAAAACAAATTTAGTAGCTAAATGGAGGGTTTTGCCGACTAAACCGAACTTTAGTCGCCAAAAGTGGTATTTTTGGCTACTAAAAAAAATTTAGTAGGTAAATGGAGAGCTTTTGCCGACTAAACCTAAATTTAGTCGCTAAAAGTTCTGTTTTTGGCTACTAAACAGAAATTAGTAGCTAAATTGAGGCCTTTTGCCGACTAAACCTAACTTTAGTCGCTAAAAGTCATGTTTTTTGGCTACTAAACAGAAATTAGTAGCTAAATGGAGGCCTTTTGCCGACTAAACCTAATTTTAGTCGCTAAAAGTCATTTTTTTTGGCTACTAAACAGAAATTAGTAGCTAAATGGAGGCCTTTTGCCGACTAAATCTAACTTTAGTCGCTAAAAGTCATTTTTTTTGGCTACTAAACAGAAATTAGTAGCTAAATGGAGGCCTTTTGCCGACTAAACCTAACTTTAGTCGCCAAAAGTGCCAGAATTTTTTTTTTAATAAATAATATATTTTTTAATTAATTATATTGAATTAAAATAATTATATTTGTATATATTATTATTTTATATTAATCCGAATAATATAATATATAAATAATATATATTGCGTTTTTGTACATGTGAAGTTATGGTGGCATAGTGGAGGGCGGGTGTTGCAAAAAAGGCGTGGAATGTGAATGGTTGGGGTTCGAAACTCAGCAGAAGCAAAAAAAAGTGGACTTTTTTTTTTTCGTCGGAAACACCTTTGGCGACTAAAAATTTAGTCGCCAAAAGTCTTTATTTCCAAAACTGAAAACCACTATTGGCGACTAATTTTTAGTCGGTAAAGACCTATTTTTGGCGACTAAAAAAACCACTATTGGCGACTAATTTTTAGTCGCTAAATGTATTATTTCCAAAACTGAAAAACACTATTGGCGACTAATTTTTAGTCGGTAAAGACCTATTTTTGGCGACTAAAAAAATTTAGTCGCCAATACCCTCCGCCGACCACAAATATGCGACTAATATAGCGACTAAAAAATTTCGTCGGAGAAGGTGAAATTTGGACTTTCGGCGACTAAAAGTAGACTTTTGGCGACTAAAAATTTAGTCGCCAAAAGTCATTTTTCTTGTAGTGACGTTGACTGCACATTATACAAATTCACTTCCAACCACACAATCTCTTTCGGAGTAGATTCGGGGTAATTAAGATAGGGTACATAGAATTATTCAATACATTAATGGTGTTTGGTGTCTGTGTAACGCCCTAAAATAATAATAACAATAATCCATCTCATGATATTCAATAGTAACATCACCTACGAAATAATAACCTTTCATTCATATTCTTTTATCGTACAAAAGATAACATATGCGAGTATACATTCATAAATCTTAAATCATGAATATGTAGTATATGCCACATATGAGTAAATTGAAGTAAAAGGTCATACAGATAAATTAATGCTCTAATGACCACATCTTTCCAAGACAATGCTTGGTTACAAAAAAAGTGAGTTTTACTCAATACAGTTAAAACCCAAGGCTTGTACAAAATAGTTACAACAAGAAATAAAAAATGAGCCTTCGGCTCCACGGTCCTCCCAAGGTAAGTCCTTGGTGGAGGCATATTATTAACACTTGAAAGTTATTTTCTATGTAGGGTATGCTAAAGCCCAGTAGAGATACTTTAACACAATATATGGAACTTAGCAAAGTTATAAGGTAAATGCACATGCATGCCATTTGTCAAACATTATACTTTTCCATCTTAAAACAATGTATTGCCTTTATCAATATATTTCAGTTCATGAAAATATACTTTTATATCAGAAAACGAGGTAGTGGATACAAAACACTAGGAATCTCTAGATACGTGTCCGCTAGTAGGTTATACAAGCACTACCAAAGCCATTTTACTGGTACTAACCGGAAGGATCGGCACCTAACCGCGCGGGTTTCTAGACTTTCATCAAGGATATACAAGCCAACAATATAAACCACAACCACACCTCCTAACCAGATTCACCAAGGTAACACCCATTTTTCTCTAAAACAATACATTTTCAATGTTCAAGTATAAAAAAATGTTCGCTGCACAATGTATAAGAAAGTAGTTTCAATTCAACCTAATCCTCATGTCATTTGTACAACAATCAAGACTATCCTCCACCGATAGCCCAAAACATATATTTCTACTCAACAAATAATTTTCCAATAACTGATAAATCTTATAAATTTCAAAACGGGAGCGATAATAATATCCAACTTCACTTTCATCAGCAACATATACATTTTTCTATATCTTTCAAAACTCAACATCTTTTCTTTTCCTTTCATAAAATTAACATCAATAATTTTAAGACAAAACTTCCTTTATTTCCAAAAATCACTTTCAAAGAAAGATTCTCCCATATTTCAACACAATCCATCAATATACACACATGATATAACCCTTTGCAATCATTTATTTGAAAAATCCCTCTTTTACTTTTTTACATGAAACCCCAGGTTTGATCTAAAACCCCCAAATCACCAAATACTTTTCAAAGAGCAAATAGCTAAGCTAAGAAATATACGAGAGGTTGAAGAAATCTCTACCTTAAGAGTAGAAAAGGAGGAGAGCAAGAGTGAAACTTTGGTAGAACCAAAAATGAGATTCTGTCCGATTAGATTGAAGCTTATGAGGAGCTCTACTTTTTTCTCCAAAGAGCAATGTTGGAGAAATCAATGGATGATGGAGTATTTGAGATTTTAAGAAAGAACTAGAGAGAGAAAGTGATGAAACTAGGGTTTTGGAATGTTTTAGTATAGCGATTCTGGTTTAGATCTGACCCATTTGACGTTTTGCATCGGGGTTTCATTGTCTTATATAGTTGTTCATGTCTTGTTTCCCCTACTTCTCTTTGAGTTTGGCTATTGGGATGTCTTGGTTGCGTTTGGAACAGGTTGGTAGCTTATTTTTTCAAACTATTGTTGTCCAGAATTTTGTTCCTTTGCTTGAGCATCACTTCTTGTGCTCAAGTGGTCTTTGTGATTTTTCAGCACTTTTGCAAGTCTGCAAAATTACTGAAAAGTGGTATTCTCCACTCGAGCGGTGTTGGCTGGAGCGGCCTTTGTTGCTTTAGAGCATTGGTTTTCTGTCTGTAAAACTTCTGGGAGTTTGTATTCTCCGCTCAAGCGAAACTTCTTGCGCTCGAGCAGTGCAACTTATTGTGTATGGTTGCTTGAGCGACACTTTTTGCGCTCGAGCGATCTGTGCATATATCAGATCGTGAAATACCACTTTTGAGGCACTTTTTCATATTTCTCTCTCTTTAAACTTTTCCAAACCCCAGATCTATACCTTCTCTCTCTAAAACTCTACTTCTCTCTACAAATACATCTAGATTTGGCGAGTTCCTCCTGAGTGTCTCTTTGTTAAAAAGGTAAAGCATGCCGTGGGCTGCCATTTGATCCGAACAAAGTTAGGTTTCGACATTTTTGAAGTATCTCCATTCTCTCTCTCGTCTTCTAAGCTTGAGGTAGGGATTCTTTACACCTTCTATGAGTTTTAACTTAGTTATTTGTGATTTCTAAAACAATATTGTGACTTTGGGGATTTTGAAACAAATCTAGGGTTTTGGATTAAAGATCAAAAGAGGGGTTTTTACAATGGATTCTTGGAAATGGTTGTGGAATTGGAAATGAGACTGAGTTATGATGAAATTGTTGGTTTCGTGGTTTAGAATTGATTTTAGAAGGAAGAGGGGGTTTTGCCCAAATTATGTTAAATGTTGATTTTATATAAATTATGGAATTGGTGTTGGGAATATGAAACTGGATTGGTTTTGATGAGGATGGTGGAGTGGATATTTATTATCACTCACATTTTGAAAATTTATCTTTAACGAGAATTATGTATCTGTTTAGAAATATCTATTTTGGGCTAACGGTGGAAGATAACTATGATTGTTGTAGAAATTGCATGAGAATTAGGGAATTGAAACTATTTTCAAATTCATTTGCATTGAGCATTATCTCACACTTATACATTGAAAATGTTTATCGTTTTGACAAAAAATGGTGAATCTAGGAAACATTTATTGCCTTGTTGAAACAAGTTGGCCTGAATGTCCATGGTAAAAGTCCTAAAAACTGTGAGTACACATGGGTGCCGATCTCGTGGACGAAATATTTGTAAAATGACAATAGTAGTGCTTGTATAGCCTACGTTTACATGGGTGCCGGTTCATAGTTTCTTGCGGACGAAATTTCGGTGGAAGGTTATATTGTAGCCTACGTTTACATGGGTGCCGGTTCACAGTTTCCTGCGGATGAAATTTCGATGAAAGGTTATACTTGTTTTAAAATTCCCAGAGTGTGATTCATTGCCCTATTTTCTATTGTGAAAGAAATTATTTATGAATTATGACATTAACTTGGCATTGCATATGCATTTGCCTTACAGCTTTGTTAAGATTCACATATTATGTTAGATTATTTCTACTGGGCTTTGGCTCACCTTATTTGGGAAAACATTTCAACTGTTTATGATATGCCTTCACCAAGGCAATAGCTTGGGACGACTTGGAGCAAGAGCTTCATTTTGTTGGTTCTTTTGTGTGTGTGTGTGTGTGTGTTTTGTACAAGCCAATGGCCTTTAACTATATTGGACTTGAATTTTACTTTTATTGTAACCAAGAACTGTCTTGGAAAGTTGTAGGCCTTTTGGGCATTTGTTATATGTTTTATTTTCATATCTTATTTCTCGTTGTAACATATGCTTTAGATTCAGGGCTAGACTTGTGAATGTATATCTGCATATGTTACCCTTTTGTATAAGTAATTTGGATTAATGGAAGATAACTATTTCATCGCATGTTATTATGTAATTAATATTGTGGGTGGTTTATTGTAATTATTTTGGGGCATTACAGTTAGAGAGAGAGAGAGGAATGAAAAAGTGATTCAAAAATCTTTTTTTCCCGAACTGATATATGCACAGACCGCTTGAGCGACCAAAACACCACTTGAGCGTAAGATACAATAAGTGACACCGCTCGAGCGACCAAGAACACTGCTCGAGCACACAATGATCCCCTTTCAAAAGTTTTACAGAGCTGTAGGGTTTTGGAATGTTTTAGTATAGCGATTTTGGTTTAGATCTGACCCATTTGATGTTTTGGATCCAGGTTTCATTGTCTTATACAGTTGTTCATGTCTTGTTTCCCTTACTTCTCTTTGAATTTGGCTATTAGGATGTATTGGTTGCGTTTGGAACATGTTGGTATCTTGTTTTTTCAAATTGTTGTTGTCTAAAATTTTGTTCCTTCGCTCGAGCATCATTTCTTGCACTCAAGTGGTCTTTATGAGTTTTCAACACTTTTGAAAGTTTGCAAAACTATTGGGAAGTGGTATTCTCTGCTCAAGCGAAACTTCTTACGCTTGAGCAGTGTTGGGTGGAGTGGCCTTTGTTGCACTAGAGCGTTGGTCTTCTGTCTGGAAAACTTCTGGGAGTTTGTATTCTTCGTTCGAGCGAAACTTCTTGCGCTCGAGCGACACTGTAACCACGCCCGCGGGGGACCTCGGCTACAGCTCGGACTCTCCTCCGTTTTGTTTGGATGGTGCGGTTCTCAATCTGAACCAAAGAGTCCACCTCTGGCAAATCGTTTTGAAGAAAAACAGATTTTTTGAAAAGTAGTGCCAAACATGGACTGCTTTGCCAGATTACAGAGTCGCCACCTAAATATTTTTTAATGGGGGAATTTAGGAAACCCTGACTCGGTGCCGAAGGCCACGTGTCCGTCATCACCAAATGTCTTGGCTCGGGAGCTTGGGTACAATCGGGGAAGGTCAGCTATGAGCACCCCCTTTCGCCCGGTCCGAAGACCGGCCTCTACTAACAGTGATATCCGATTTTGAAAACTTTATGCGTTCTTATACCGATTATTAACCTAGAATTACTATGTGATGCGCACAGCACAAAAGTATAGACTAGATTGCCTAATTCGGAAATAATCATTGCATATCCGTTTTGTCTCGAAAAACGTGTTGGTTTTTGCTACTCGCAAGTAGGCTAAAATACGGATTTCAACGAGTTGTTCCAACTTAGGCAATCCAACCTTCACCCACAGGCATTCAAGCAGTTATAAACATAAGCATTTAGCCGCATGGCAATCATACTGTCATGGCAAACATTCACACGCATGCGATATGCTAAAGCATAAATACTTACATAGTACTCCAAGCCAAAACAGAAGCTTATCAGAAATCCATGCATGGACCTAAGCATACTGAAATGTCTAATGCAACACATGCAAAGTTGTAATCTAGGCAGGCTCGGCTATCCTAGACATGGCATGTGAAATGCTACAACTATCACGTATTCAATTTGGAATTGAAAGTGCGATGCAGTTTGTATGATGTACCGAGCCCGGTGCATGTAAACAAATGCATGAATGCACGCATGCATTGCATAAGGTATGCTAATTTAGATGTGCCCTAATCTACCATCATAAGCAGGTAAATAAAAGGGAAGAAAGAAATGGGGATTGGAAGACATACACCCACTCACACACACTTATTACAGATACGCCGTCGCTCGGAGGGACCGAATAATACAGACTAACTAACTACGCAAGCTAATTAAAATATTACAAATCAACTAAATTAATTAAATAAAATAATTAACCTAATTAAACAGTAAATCACCTCGGGATGAGGGCCCAATGCAGCACGCGCTCGGGACGACTCGGAATCGCACTGTCATGCATGATTTGCCTCTGTTTCCTCTGCTCTCCTCTTCAGAAAATTACCAAAGTCTCAGGAGTGCCTCTCAGGGCACTAGGGAGTACCACCGGCTGGGGTAGAGCACCACCGGCCGAAGAAGGAGGTCACCGGCACTAGATGAAGTTATCGGCTGTAAATTGACTGCCGGTCGGCACTAAATAGTGCCGGCCGGCACTTAACACCTGCAGAACCTGCAACTCACAGCAGCAGAGGACAACAACATGCATGGCAATGTGATTCAAGGTATTTATGCACTATACACACCCCTTATCATGCTATTGACTCAGAAGGGCATGTGCCTCGATTCCCGGATCACCAATCGCGCATTTCTATGCATGATGGCCCGGAGAACCAAGTATGCAACTTTAGTTTCAAATGCAATGCAACCAAATAAACACACAAAAGTGCCCAACCTCTATCACATTTCACTTCAAGAGGCCAAGCATGCATGCTCATGTGATGCAACTCTAAGCATGTTATCTAACATGCAACATGGATTATGCAATATACCTATGCAAGCATACAAGCAAGCATACAAGACAAGCATGCAAACCAATGAAAGAACGATCTTACACATGACTTAGGCAACTCAAATAGGCCTAAAATCAGTGGCCAAAGCGCCTAGTCATGAGGACTAAACAAACACACACACACACAAGTGTTATGATCCAAACCTTAAGCATGAACATGGCAACTCTCAAACACACTTCAAGATACCAAACATAAATAATGAGCATGCATTGTAAAGCTCTGAAATACATGCAAAACATGGTGCCAAACCAAGTTGAAGATAGACCAAGTAAAGCATGCAAATGGTCTAAGGCTTAAAGCTAGTCAAAGAGGCTTTGAACCAAACTTATGCAAGGCGATTATGGCATGCACTAAACAACTAAAACAGGTTTTTAGTATGTCAAAACAAAGCCAAAAGGCTACTTAGATGGCATCTAAGAGGCTTGAAATCGAAGGCATGCAAAATGGCCAAAACATGGGGGCATTCAAGACATGCTTTCAAAGCATTAAAGAGGCGACTAAGGTGAGCATACAGGCACACCAAAAGGTCTGAAATAGCATGCTAGGTGGTTCCAAACCATCAAAAATGAAGCAAGCATGGCATGCTACACATTCATGCTCTTGAGGCCAACAGGCCAAATGTAAAGGGGCTATATGATGTATGCCAAGATTGACCAAAACAACTTAGGACAGAGCTAAAACATGTCAAAATAAGCATACAAGCTTCATGGATCTAGGCCTAAAACATGCTAGAAAGAAGGCATACAAACCTAGAGCAAGTTAAGGCAATACAAGGCATTACAAAGCATCTATGCGAAGCATGCAAGGAGTGCTAAAACCAACTTAAAACAGAGTTTAATCATGGCATAATAGGCATGAAAAACAGCCAAGACATGCTCAGAACACAACCAAACATGGTGCTCCTTTGGAGGCCAAAATTTGCCCTTTTCAAGGACATCAAGGAGAGGGGGTGGCCCTCTCCTTTTGGAGACTTCAAGGCACCATCTCCACCATTGAAATCCCTCAAGATTTCAGTGGTGGAGAGGCCCAAGCACCAAAGTCTCGGAGCTCTCACAAAATGGCCTAAAAATGACCTTTTCAAGGCCTAAGGGTGGTCAAACCTACCCAAAGTGCAAAACACTCTTGATAAACAATAAAGAGGGTTAAAAATCAGAACTTTTACGTGCTATGGACTAAGCACAAAAACAACTCTAAGCTAGGTAAAAACAAGGTGCAAAAATGGGATAAATAAAGTAAGTTTTGTTACCTTTGAAGACCACCTTCACAAAGGTTGGAGTTGTTGGTTCCTTGAGCTCCAAACCAGTCAAGAACTTCAAGAACAAGCCCTTAGCACCTCAGTTCCAAGAGGAAGGTGAAACACTAGGTGTTGATGTGCAATAGTAAGGCACAAACACCTAGTGTACAAAACAAGAAAGAAAGAGAGAGATAGGATAGATACACAAAACCTAACCTAAAACCAGAGCTTCTCTCCTTCCTAAAATGTCTAACTCTCTAAAAATTCTCCCCCCTTTTTTTGAGCCAAGAGAAGAGGCTTCTTGTATAGGCACACAAAGCTTACAAGTTAAGGCATCAAAAGGGCTCATCCCTCCATACACGTGTATGGAGGGGAAACAAGCACCAGAAAGCTGTCTGAAAATATCTCCAAAAACAGCTGTAAAGTGGTCGGCAAGGAAAAATGGTCATTTTGCCAAAAAGAGTGCCGACCGGCACAAAATAGTGCCGACCGGCACAATATAGTGCCGATGGCAACACCAGCCAGCCGGTGGCCTCTAGCCACAGCCGGTGGTATGTGGGGATGCCTCACAAAGCATTCCCTGCCCTTCCAAGGCAAAACACAAGTGTTTGGTGCAAAACCAGACACAAAACAGTCAAGTTCGGAGGTCCTGAGGCAGGGCGCGTAGCCGAGAACTCCGGGGACTCCAAACAAACACAAACATGGATGATCACCGAGTGTTCAAGCGGTGACGTCCA
Organism: Camellia japonica; assembly: GCA_030407325.1. NCBI lineage: Eukaryota > Viridiplantae > Streptophyta > Magnoliopsida > Ericales > Theaceae > Camellia > Camellia japonica. Next base: position 70,343,093 of record JAPPVO010000010.1, on the reverse strand, counting down.
AGTCTTGAGGACGGTCAAAAATGGGGTGTCTACAGACACTTCTTGCACTCGAGTGATCTATGCATATATTAGATCGTGAAAAGCCACTTTTAAGTCACTTTTTCATATTTCTCTCTCTTTAAACTTTTCCAAACCCCAGATCCACACCCTTTCTCTCTAAAACTCTACTTCTCTCCACAAATACATCTAGATCCGGCGAGTTCCTCCTCCGTGTCTTTTTGTTGAAAAGGTAGAGCACACCGTGGGCTTCCATTTGATTCGAACAAAGTTGGGTTTCGATATTTTTGAAGTATCTCCATTATCTCTGTCATCTTCTAAGCTTGAGGTAGGAATTCTTCACACGTCCTATGAGCTTTAACTTAGTTATTTGCAATTTCTAAAACAATATTGTGATTTTGGGGATTTGAAACAAATCTTGGGCTTTGGATGAAAGATCAAAAAGGGGGTTTTTACAATGGATTCTTGGAAATGGTTGTGGGATTGGAAGTGAGATTGAGTTGTGATAAAATAGTTGGTTTCGTGGTGTAGAATTGATTTTAGAAGGAAGAGGAGGGGTTTTGCCTGAATTATGTTAAATGTTGATTTTATATAAATTATGGAATTGGTGTTGGGAAAATGAAATTGGATTGGTTTTGATGAAGATAGTGGAGTGGATATTTATTATCACTTACATTTTGAAAATTTGGAAAGTTTATCTTTAATGGGAATTATGTATCTTTTTAGAAATATCTGTTTTGGGCTGTCGGTGGAGGATAACTGTGATTGTTGTAGAAATTGCATGAGAATTAGGGAAATTGAAACTATTTTCTCATTCATTTGCATTGAGCATTATCTCACACTTATACATTAAATATGTTTATCGTTTTGAGAAAAAAAGGGGTGAATCTAGGAAACATGTATTGTCTCGTTGAAACAAGTTGGTCTGAATGTCCATGGTAAAAATCCTAAAAACTGCATGTACACATGTGTGCCGATCCCGCTTACGAAATATCTGTAAAATGGCAATAGTAGTGTTTGTATAGCCTACATTTACATGGGTGCCGGTTCACGATTTCCTGCGGACAGAATTTCGGTGGAAGGTTGTATTGGTTTTAAGATTCCCAGAGTGTGATTCACTGCCCTATTTTCTATTGTGAAAGAAATTATTTATGAATTATGATATTAACTTAGCATTGCATAGTTTTGGAAAAAAATATAAAATGTTTTTGCACAAGCATTGCATATGCATTCACCTTATAGCTTTGTTAAGATTCATATACTATGTTGGATTATTTCTACTGGACTTTGGCTCACCCTATTTGGGAAAACATTTCAAGTGCTGATGATATGCCTCTGCCAAGACAATAGGTTAGGAGGACTTGGAGCAAGAGCTTCATTTTGTTGGTTCTTTATTTATTTAATTATTTATTTTTAATTTTTTTTGTGTGTGTGTGTGTATGTTTTGTACAGGCCAATGGCCTTTAACTGTATTGGACTTGAATTCTACTTTTGTTGTAACCAAGAACTGTCTTGGAAAGCTTTAGGCCTTTTGGGCATTTGTTATTTGTTTTATTTTCATATCTTATTTCTCGGTGTAACATATGCTATAGATTCCGGGTTAGACTTGTGAACGTATATCTGCATACGTTACCCTTTTGTATAAGTAATTTGGATTAATAGAAGATAACTATTTCATCGCATGTTATTATGTAATTAATATTGTGGGTGATTTATTATAATTATTTTGGGGCGTTACATTTAGAGAGAGAGAGAGAGAGAGGAGTGAAAAAGTGATTTAAAAATCTTTTTTCCTAAACTGATATATGCACAGATCGCTTGAGTGACCAAGAACACTGCTCGAGCGCATAATGATCCATTTCCAAAAGTTTTGTAGACCTATAGAAGACCGCTCGAGTGAAGAAAAGACCGCTCGAGTGAAGATCGTATTACTTCCATAAGTTTTGTAGAGCTGCAAAAATATTGGGAGATCTCAAAGATCGCTCAAGCGACCACAACACCGGTCAAGCAAACAAGAAGAAAACTAGACATCAACTATTTGAAAAACTAACTGCCAACCTGTTTCAAACACAACCAATAACCCAACTTAACTACTAACAAGACAATAAAGGATATGAACAACAGTTAAAAGTATGGAATCCCGGATCTAAGAGTATTAAATGGGTTAGGTCTAAACTAGAACCGTTATATTCTTCCTCCCTTAAGAAATTTTGTCGCCGAAATTTAAACTAAACCAATAACCCCTGCGGTTTCAATTCCATTGATCACCAACATTAATAAAGATGATAAAACAAAGTCATCTAGTACCAAACACTACAATTCAAATTCCCAAAACATTTACAGTGTTTTACATATTACATTATGAATAAGATTTTCAATACAAGTCTCATATATTAACAAATAGGTGCAGATATTTCTCACGGACTTCTGCCTCACGTTCCCAAGTCGCCTCCTCGACTCTATCGTGTGGCAACAACACATTGACCAATGGGATGGTCATGCCACTCAAGACTTGATCCTCAATATCTAACACCTGAACTGGTCTCTCCTCATACGAGATATCCTCATTTACCTCTAACTTGGTCCAATCCAGCATTTGTGAAGGATCGGGCACATATTTCTAGAGCATACAAATGTGAAACACGTTGTGAACCCCAAAAAGTTGGGGCAGCAAGGCCAAACGGTAAGCTACCTCTCCAATGTGCTCTAAATCTCAAAAGACCCAATAAATCTGGGAGACAACTTCCCGCTTTTCCCAAATCTCATCAAACCCCACCTTGGTGATATCTTCAGAAATACGCGATCCTCCACCTCAAAAGACAAGGGCCTCCTTCTATGGTCGGCATAGCTCTTCTGGCAACATTCAATTGAAACTAACCTCTTACGAATAAGCGCAATTTCTCGGACTAACTCTGGACCTAATATATCTACATCACCCACATCAACCCAACACACAAGAGATCTACATGGTCTGCCATACAAGGCCTCAAAAGGTGTCATACCAATACTCACCTGAAAACTATTATTGTAGGCAAATTCCACCAAAGGCAAGTGCCTCTCCCACGACCCTTAAAATCAAGAACGCAAGCCCGAAGCTTGTCCTTTAAAATTTGAATGGTGTGCTTGGACTACCTGTCAGTCTAAAGATGATAGGCGGTACTAAGTGTCAACTTAGTGCCTAAGGCACCTTGTAGGGTCTGCCACAACCGAGCCATAAAATGTGGATCTCTATCCAAAACAATGGTCACTGGAACCCCATGAAGTTGCACTCTATTTCTAACATAAAAGTCGGCAAGATAGTTTACTAAGTCACTCGTGCACATGGGTACAAAGTGTGCAGATTTGGTCAACCAGTCGACCACTACCCATACCGCGTCATTACCCTGTTGAGTCCTCGGAAGACCTACAACAAAATCCATCGTGACATGCTCCCACTTCCACTCAGCTATAGGTAAGGCTTGCAACAAACCCGCTGGTTGTTGATGCTCAGCCTTCTCTTGTTAACAAGGCATCTCGAAACAAAAAAGGCTACATCTCTCTTCATCCCCATCCACCAAAATTGGTGACTAAGGTCGTGATACATCTTTGTGCCTCCTGGGTGTAGCGCAAGGCGTGGATGATAGAACTCTCTGAGTACCTTTTCTCTACAAGAGTCTGGCACAAGAGGGCGGTCTAGGTACCTCACACTCAAATTAGCATAAACGTTTAAACCCTTCTCTACCCTCCCACTAGATATCTTTCCTCGAATGGATTCCACTTCGCGATCCTCCAGTTGTGCTTCTAAAACTTGGTTCACTAGAGTAGGTTGTGCAACTACAGTGATCAAAATAGCTGACTCGATGGACTCGCCAAGATGCAAGTCAAACTCACCCACTACACTCAACATCTCCTATTCTCGTATGGCGATACTAGCTACACTACTTACAGATTTCCTACTCAAAGCATCGACCACTACGTTGGCCTTTCCTAGATAATAATGTAACTCGAAATCATAATCCTCCATGAACTCCATCCACCTTATCTGCCTCAAATTCAAGTCCATCTGTGAAAATAAGTACTTCAAACTCTTATAATCAGAAAACACCTCAAATTCTCCCCGTATAGGTAATGCCTCTAGATCATCAAGGCAAAAATCACTGTGTAGACACCCCATTTTTGACGGACCTTACGACTTGGACATCATTGCATGCACACTCGATGATGAGTTTATATGCTCGTCAAGTGCTCGAAGTCCTCAGCGGAAAGCCGTAGCTTTGAGCCTTTCAAATCCTGCACATATGTTGCCCTGTTTTTGGACCAAACTCTGTGCCTTTCAAGCTTGCAGCTTCTGGTGGCCTGCCGGCCATCACTTTTTGGCTGCTGACCACTGATGTGTCTTGCCAGCCACTAGTTTCTTTTGCAGATATTTTGTGCCAGCTGTGCCAGCTATTTGCATAGGAGCATACATCTACCCCCACGTATAGGGCTGGATATGCTTGAGGAGAATTCATGTTTTCTATATATAGAGGGCCTCACTCTCATGTTTGAAGGTTAGAAAATTTTGAGATCAAAATTTTTCCTCTCTCTCTACAATTCTCTCTCTCTAGCAAATTCCTACACTTTTGCCTACAAATCCTTAACCTTTGCCTATACACCATTAACCAAACCTTCTCATCTTTGAGATGAGGCATTTTTGAGCTTGGTTTGAGCTCTTGAAGGGTGTGTTGTCTTAGTTTTGTTGCTTGAATTGTTTCTTCTCTTTAAAAGGTATAAGGCTTTGCCTATTTGCTTGCTTTCTCTACTATTATTCTTGCTATTTTCCAACTATTTTGGGCTATAAAACTTTGTGTTTTGGGGTTGAAGCTTGGGTTTTAAGGCCATTAAAGGTTGAGGGGTGATCCACCTTTCTTTGTAACTTGTTTTGGAGGCCTTTGCCCTTGTGTTTCCCACCCTTGCATCATCTATTTCTGAGCTTTTAAACACTGATTTTTAGAGTTATTTTAGTGGTCAAAATCATGTTTTGAAGTCCAAATTTGGAGGGGTTAGCCTCCCCTCCGTGTGTCTTGCTTACTAGCCTAGCTTGTGCCATGTTTTAGCATATTAATTTAGCTATTGTTAGCTTAATTCCAGCATGTTTTAGAACTTATTTTAGACTTTTTTAGCACTGTTTTGAGCTATTGGTTGCATTTGATCTCTGTTTTGCATGTTTGTAGTGTAATAATCCTCATGAGTTTGGTGTTCTAGGCCTTAGACACCATCTCCTTTGAGTTGATAGCATTTATTTATGCTTTTCTCACTCATTTCAGTACTAATAATCTTTGCAACCTCCCTCATTTCTTGGCTTTTGTTTTGCTTTGAGAGTTGTTTCAAACCTCTTGTTCTTTTAAGCATGAGATTGAGGTTGTCATGGTTAATCGTTTAATCCCTTTTAGGGGTTCATTATCAACAACATGACATCTCTTTCATGTCTTAAGTTAACTCTTGGTTTGGTATTTCACTCCACTAGAGGACTTAAATTCACCATTTGGACTCAATTGATTAAAGAATGGTTGGTAATTTGAAATGGAGTAAAATTGAGACTAAAATGGTACAAGACAATAAGTGTTGTGTTCAATCGGACGTTAATTAAACACATGGAACTTGGGCCATTTCATACTTGTTAGTGATGAAATGATTCAAGTCTCCGAGGTCATCACTTCCCTTGATCTTTCATGATAGGGAGGTGGTTTTTGAGAGTCTCATTTCATTACAGTTATTGAACTTGCACACTTGGTTTCACAAGCCATCATGTAATGAAATTGCATCCATTGATGGTTTGTGAACCAAACTTGCTACTCCTTTGATTTGTTTATGAAAAGGAGGGGTGAGTTGTGCAAACAAACCCTTGAAATAACCTGTATATGCTCTGCTCTGTTGTAGCAAGGAGAACTGGGTAGCAGTGGCCGACAGACCACTTTTTATGGCTGGCAGGTGGCCGATAGACCACCTTTGATGGCCAGCCGGTCATCACTGGTGGTCAAAAACCTTCATCACTGGCCGGCCGGCCACTGATGCAAAATTCAGCAGCATGTTTGTAAGGCAGAGCAAAGTTATTCTGGAAGTGGGCAATAGTGTTGGTGTTCTATTGTGCAACAGAGGTTCTTCGGAAGCAAAATAGTGGCTTTTCGGGTGGAAATCGAGCACATGCATTAGCATTCCTTGCATATCGCACCTATTTAGTTTAAATACTTAGCTTAGCCATTTGTTGTAATTCATTAGTTGTAGCTAGTTAATTTTGTAAAGTGTTATAACTAATTAGTTAGTTAATTAGTTATTCAATTTCGTTTTGTAATTAGTTAGTTAACTAGAATAGTTAGTTGATTCATTTGCTATAATAATTAGTTAAGTAGCTTAGATATTTACTCATTTTGTTTTGTAATAATTAGCTTAAGCTTTAATTAGTTAGTTAATTAACTTAGTTTATTCGGACTCTCCTTCGTGAGAGCGTAATGATGTAATAACGTGTATGTCTTCCAACCCAAAGTCTTTCTCCCTTTTATTTAACTGCTTATGATGGTTAGTTTAGGGACATCATATTTTGTTTAGCATACTTCATGTTTGCATTCATTTGTATTGCATGCACCGAGGCTCGGTTCATCATTCTAACTGCATTGTTAGTTTAAATACTTCTTTGAATACGTGCTTAGACCGCATGCTACTTAATTGCTTCACATATCATGTTAAGTTGCCAAACCTAAGTAATTGCATATTGCATGCGTTGCATTAGTCATATCGCATAGTTAGGAATCATGCATTTTTCTAACTCATTTCTCTTTTTGGCTTGGAGTACTAGGTGAGCCTTTCTTCGCTTTAGCATAATTGCATGAGTGTGATTGTTACCATATCTAGCATGCTTGCCATGAGGCTAATTGCTTAATTGCTATAACTGCTTGAATGCCTGTGGATGAAGGCTAGTTGCTTGAATTGGAATAATTTGAGTAATGTTCATATGTGATCACTTTTTCAAGTAATACATATTTCAATACAATTTTCCAAAGAAACAGGAATCGAGATGTTCAAATTCTTGCAAAGTTAGTCTATACTTGTGTGTGTGCATCACAGAGTAATGCTAGCCTAATAAACCAGAACAAGAGCATATAATGTGTAGACACCCCATTTTTGACCGACCTTAAGACTCAGATGTCATCGTTTGTGCACTCGATGATTGCGCATGTTTGTGCTCGTTTTGAATGCCCGAAGGTCTCGGCTGGGCGCCTTGTCTTTGAGCCTCTAAACCCTCTTTGTTTTGTGCTTGTTTTTGGACCAAACCTTGGTGCCTCTTGCCTGGAGGGGGAAAGGGCCTTGTCGGCCACTTTTGGCACTTGTCGGCCACTTTTCTCCCTTGTCGGCCACTTGAAGTGGTTGGTCGGCTAGGAGAGGTGGCCGGCCGGCCACTTGAAGTGGCCGACGGCCATTTTTCTCCTTTTTCAGATATTTTATGTGCCAGCTCTGCCAGCTGTTGATCACTGAATGCCATCTCCATACACGTGTATGGAGGGATGAAAACAAGCTCTTGGCTTGCATTTCTATATTAGGGGAGGTCTCTCCCCCTTTTGAGGGGTACAAAATTTTGTGAGCAAAATTTCCCCCCTCTCTTCTCTCTCTCCCTATTTTGTGCTTGAAAGTGAGAATTCTCTACATATTTGCATACAACCCCTTGACCAAATACCTTCACCTTGGAGCTAAGGTATCTTGGGACTTATTTTGGGCTGTTGAAGGGTTATTTGAGCCAAGAAAGTGGCTGTTTAAGTGCTGTGCTTCAAAGGTATAAGTCTTACCTCTTTTAAGATCTTTGTACGTAGTTGTTTTGTCATCTTTTTGTGCTATTTTGAGCCTAGTTTTCAACTACAAAAAGTTCTGAATTTTGGGCCTAAACATGTTGGTTTAAAGCCATTTTGTGCTAAGGGGTTGTATCTCCCTTTTTGTTGCCTATTTGTATGTGCCTTTGTATCATCTCTTAACAAGTAAAAGTCAAATTTTTGGGCCTTTAAAACACTGAAATTCAGAGTTATTTCAGTGGTAAAAAGTGTGTTTTGAAGTCCAAAAATGGAGGGGTTAACTTCCCCTCCTTATATCTCTCTTCCATGCCTAGTTAGCATTGCAAAGTAGCAAGTTTTTGTGGCTTGTGTTAGCTTATTTCAAGCATGTTTTAGGTCTTATTTCGACATGTATCAACTCTGTTTTAGGTTGGTTGGAGCACTTGTTTCTTGCTTATTGTACTTGTAGTGCAATTATGCTTACTAGTCTAGCATGCCTAATGATTTAGCCTATTATTCTAGCTTGTGTTAGCTTGATTCTAGCACATTTTAGCTACTGTTTTGACATGTTTCAAATCTGTTTTGAGTCGGTTAAGTCTTTCGAGGCTTGGTTTGCATGGCTATAGTGTAACGGTCTTCACTAGTCCATTGCTTTGAGGCCTTGAGCATGAAGTGTTTAAGTTATTTGCATGTCATAGCCTCATTTTGCATGTAACTTCAGCACCATAACCTCTGTCATGTGCGCATGTATTTCACTCTTTCATTACTTTTGAGAGTTACACTTTGAGCCTTGCTTGCGAGCTAACAAATGAGCATGTTTTTCTTGCCTTGCTACCAACTCAGCATGTTTTAGCCATTGTTTTGGCATATTTTAGCTCTGTTTTGAGTTGGTTTGGTTATTTGAGCTTGATGTTGCATGCTTCTAGTGTAGTGCTTTTCACTAGTTTCATGCTTTTAGCTTTTGAACATGTTGTGCATGTGTTGCTTGCATGTTTTAGCATTATTTTTCATGCCATTTCAGCACTGAGAAGTCTGCAACCTCCCTTATTTTTTTCATTTTTCCATTTGTTTTGAGGGTTGGTTAACCTTATGATTGTGTTTAAGCTTGAGATAGAGCTTGTGCTCAATGGCTTTAACCCTCTTATAAGGGTTCCTCCTAGCCAAAGGCATGATCTCTCTCATGTCTTAAACCATCTTTTGGTTGACCCCTCTCTCATTAGAGGACACTCATTTTGGACTTAACTGATTAAAGAATGGCTTGGTAATGCTAAAATGTGTAAACAAGAATTGGACAAGTAAAACATGACTAAGATAAGCATTTGTGTTGCATTGCATGTGTTTGGATTGGACGTTAATCCAAACACAAGAAATGTAGGACGTTTCATACTCAAAGTGATGAAACGTGTCACGTTTCTTGGTCGCTGTCACCCTTGATCATGCATGATAGGGTGGTGGTACTTAGAGTCTTATTTGTGCATTCATTGACTTTGTACAAGCTTGGTTCTTTGAAAATCATGCATGAAAATGCTCGATTGGTGGCTTGAGAGCCAAGTGCCATACTCCTTTGAGCTTGAGAAATGATAAGGAGTGTGAAGTACACACATTCCTTGAAAAATACATTGCTATGCCTCTGTTGTTCTCTGTTGCAGCAAAAACAAAAGTTTGGAAAAGTAGTGGCCGATCGGCCACTTGAAGTAGCCGACTGGCCACTTAGACTAGCCGACTGACCAGTTAAAGTGGCTGATAGCCACTTTTTGTGGCCGACCGGCCACCATTCCATTCTTGTGCAGAAGTGTTCCTGTTTTGGAGCAGAGGTAGTCTGGAAGCTGGTACAGTGTTCAAAGATCAAGGCGAGTGCAAACAGAGGCAACAGAGATCATGGCGATGTTTTTTCGGGAGGACGCAACCGAGTATGCATGTCTCCCTCGCCTACGGGGCCGTTTACTCGCTTTATTTAAATTGTTTGAAATAGCTTAGCATAGCTAGTTATTTAATTTGTTCTGTAATATCATAATTAGTTTGTGTAACTAGTTATTTAATTTCATTTGTTGTAATTAATTAGCTTAGAATAAGTTAGTTAATTAGATTCAAATTGGTTTGAAATAATTAAGTAGCTTACCTTAGCTATTTCTTTATTTTGATTTGTAATAATTAGTCTAATTAGTTTAATTAGATTAGTTAGTTAGCTTAGCTCAGTGTAGCTTAGCTTATTTATTCAGACCCTCCTTCGAGAGGGTGCAATGTTGTAATAAGCGTGCATGTGTGTGTGTGCATGTCTTCCAACCCCACGTCTTTCTCCCTTTTATTTAATCGCTTTTGATGGTTAGTTTAGGGCACGTTTCAATTAGCATACCTTATGCTTGCATGTTTGCATCATTCATTTGTCTTGCATGCACCGAGGCTCGACGCATCATTCAAACCGCATCGTATCTTAATACTTCTTTGAATATTTGTATCAAATTGTTGCATTCATATGCCAACTTAGATAAGCCGAGCCTATTTAATTGCATATTGCATGTGTTGCATTAGGCATTTTGTATAGTTAGGATCATGCATATTTCTAACTAGCTTTTGTTTTGGCTCAGAGTACTCTGTAAATGTTATGCTTTAGCATACTTGCATGAGTGTGAGTGTTGCCATGATCGCATGCTTGCCATGAGGCTATTTTCTTAAGTGATTAACTGCATGAATGCCTGTGGATGAAGGCTTTGTTGCTTGAATTGGAACAATTTGATGATTGTGGGTTTTAAGCCCACTTTGCGAAGTGGCAAATCATGTTTTTTAAGCCCACCTGAGGGTGGAAAATCTACGTTTTAGCCCACTTGCGGGTGTCAAATTCAAACCATTTTCGAAAGCAAACATGAGTTGAATTCGTTCCAAGTCTTGCGATTTAGTCTATACTAGCTTGTGCGCATCACATAGTAAAGTTAGCTAATAACTAGATAAGAACACATGAGGTTTATAAAACAACATATCATGCTTAGTAGAGGCCGATCTTTGATCGGGCGAGTGGTGGTGCTCATGTCATGACCTTTCCCTCTTGTACCCAAGTTGCCGAGCCGAGACAACTTTGGTGATGACGGACACGTGGCCTTTGGCACGAGTCAGGGTTTCCTAAATTTTCCAAAAATAAAATATTTAGGTGGTGACTCTGTAATCTGGAAAAGCAGTCCAGTTTTGGCATTGTTTGATTCAAAATATGATTTTCCAAAATAATTTGCCGGATTGGACTCTTTGGTGTTTATTAGTCTCACATTGCACTTTGTGACATTAGATTCAGAACCGTGACAGGAGTCCAAACTGTAGGAGACCAATTCGACTGCTCCGAAAGGGGGGGCGCGAAAAAGTCGAGCTACATAATGTACATAAGATTCATATCATGATTAGTAGAGGCCGATCTTTGATCTGGTGAGCGAGGGTGCTCAAATGCATTCATGACCTTCCTCTCTCGTACCTAAGTTTTTGAGCCGAGACAATCTTGGCGATGACGGACACGTGGCCTTTGGCATGAGTCATGGGTTTCCTAAATTTTCCAAAATGAAATATTTAGGTGGTGACTCTGTATCTGGTAAAGCAGTCCATTTTTGACAATTTGATTCAAAATTGATTTTCCAAAAGATTTGTCGGATTTGGACTCCTTGGTGTTTATCAATTTCACATTGCACTTGTGAGATTAGATTCAGAACCGCGGGAGTCCGAACTGTACGGCATATTTTGCCTTCTGAAAGGGGGCACGAAAAAGTCGAGCTACAGTTTCTGGCGACTCCACTGGGGAAATTAGAGAACTTGACTTCAACATTATGATATGAAATTTTATTTACACTTATATGTTTCTTTGCATTGCATTTACATTGGTGCGTTTAAGTCACTATGTTTGCCATCTGCTATTCTTGGATGGTTTGTCGGAGGCTTGCCTGAAAAGCTTGCCAAAAGGCTGACCGGTCACGGGCTTTGCCACGATGGGAACACAACACTTGGATCTGGACTACTGCTGTACCGTTTGATCCTCCTTTCACTTCTCGGTGTTATGTGCGAGAGGTATATTAGGTAGTCTTGCTGAGGTACCCCTTTTGACCATTTGGCCTAGTTGTATATCTAAAGCCGTAGAGACTGTTCCAAACCAGGACAGGATGCTCACCCGAATACAAAATTGTGTGAAACCACTTTGTTTGAATAGTGAACCCTAGTTCCCACCGAAACTAGGACAGGGTAACCCTACCCCCTCATAGGGCTCTTTTGGCTCTTAATTAACTGGTATGTGCTTTATAGTGAAATTGTACAGGAATGTGCATATCAGTTGCAGGTTGGGTATTAGTTTTAAGGGCAGAATTCAGTATTGAGTGCAGTCCTACAACTTTTCATTACATCTGTGTATTGTTAACATTTGAGCTGAGGTGTTGTGCGGTTTCTGATTACTGCTTTCCTTTTGCTTTATTTCTTTTTTTTAGGTAGTAAAACACCATAGCTTCGGATAATTCGGATATCCCCCAAGCACTTTGGACCCGTGTCAGAAGGCTTTACAGAGCCGGAGATCTTGTTAGGTGGTAGCTCGTGTTTACTTCTCTCTCGCCGGTTACTAGACGGAGGAGGGTAAGGCAAAGTTCACTGGTTCCATTTCTACAACAGTCATTCCTCATTTCACCTGCATCTAGTCAGACTCAGTCTTCTACATTTAGTCCAGTATGAGATCACTTGCCCATTCTGATGGCACAGTAGCCCCCAGTCAGCTTGGAGGACTTGATTTACTAACTTCAACAAACAGTTGAAACCATACAGCAAGACGCTGCTCATCAAGCCGAGGTCACAGCACGTCAGGCTGAGGTAATAAACATGCTACATTAACAACAGCCACAGTCGGCAGTAGCTTCTGCATCTTATGCACCTTCTACAGGTATCCCAGCACTCGGAGCCATTGTCCATGTTGACAATCAAGGTAATCCAGCAAAGCCAATCCCACCACAAGCCTCCAAAGCACCTATGTATCAAACCGAGGCTCCATTTGAGTTTGAGGATGACTCGACTATGCTTAAAGTCAACAAACTAAAGAAGCTCTTCAAGAGGGCACAGGGTGTTAACTCTATCCCCGATATAAAAGATGTATATACCGACTCTACAGTGACATTGCCAGATCGGTTCAAAATGCCACACATCGATAGGTTCGATGGCTTTGGAGATCCCATGGTTAATCTTCGACTATTTTCAGACATTCTGCGGCCAATGGGACTGACCAGACTGCAGAAGCTCTCACTCTTTGGCCAAACCATGTTGGAATAGCAGTTATATGGTATGCAAAGCTAGAGGATTCTGTGAAGTAGAGTTGGGAAGAAATGGCTGAGGCCTTTGTTGCACAGTACTCGTATAACACGCAAATCGAGGTCACGACATGTGATCTTGAGGCAACGCGCCAGGAGCCGAAGGAGGGCTTCTTAGAATTCGTGACAAGGTGGATGGCCAAGGCTTCAATGATAACCACACGACCTTCCGAGAAAGATCAGATAAGGATGGTAGTCTACAATCTGCACAAGAAATTATTGCAGAAAATGATCGTCCTACCTTTGTTCACATTTAACGAGCTCCGTGAGATGGGGGTTTAGATTGAAGACACCATGAAACGAGGGCTGATTACTGATGAGAAGGAGCAGGCCAAGAGGCCTTTTGTGCACAATTCTAATGTAGCTACCAGCAGTAGCACAGCTGCACGACCGTCAGATGTGAGCGTTGTCACCACCGCGACCAAGACCGCCAATCCCTTCGCCAATACAGCTCCACAAACTTCAAATAACCCCGCCCGATTCCAGAGGACCTTTACCCCACTCTACATGCCTTTATCTTAAGCCACGAAGGTGTTGATCAAAAAAGGACACCTCAAACCATTAGAGCCACATCCACTACCCGATCCTCTTCCACCCAAACATAACCCAACCAAGTACTGTGCATTTCACCAGTAGCACGGTCACGACACCGACCAATGCTTCAGGCTGCGTCATGAGATTCAAGACCTCGTTGACAATAAGGTGATTGCACCACCCCAAAAACAAAATGTCACTACCAACCCTCTCCCAGCCCACAATCAAGTTCTCCTACCTCACAATCTAAACGTAATCCATACATTGGCCATCCCCTACGACCTCAGTGCATATATTACCCCTTCCCACCTACCCAGACCGACAGTGTTCATTTCTGAAAGCACAGATTTGTGCATGATGGATACCTCCCTGCTACAACCTAAACTTGTGGTGGTGACAATTGGCGTAGAAGGGAGGCTGGCCTTAGAGGAGAGTACGAGTCCGTTGCCTGAGTGCTCTGAGGACTTGTCTGAGGGGGAGTATGATCCAAGCTACTACATTGTGCCGATTAATCAAGTCAAGCTAGAAGCGGTATTGCCAACAGTAGTAGAGGTCAATGTGGTTAGGGAGGATGGTCTGAGCCAAGGTTTGGATGATCTGGCGGAGCTAGAGGAGGACTTAGACAACCTGCAGTTCTTTGACAAACAAGATCAAGGAGATGTGCAGATTGACTGGTTCGATTTGAATGGATCAGCGGACAACTCTGGGTGGTTGAGTGATGAACTGGATAGAGAGGAAGGAACTGTAACAAAACCGGAAGGAAAGGGAGCAAGAATTGCTGCAGTGGCCAGAATGGCCGACGAAAAAGGGAAACACCAGCATGAAAATTTTAGCTCAGGAACTGGGCATTGTGAGTACTGTGGACACAGAACAGGAAGCTATGCTGAAGTAGTTTGCACAAGAGAGGGTTGAAGACAACCGGAAAGCTGTAATGGCCCAATACCCTACGGAGGAACCTTGCGAAGTGAAAGTGATACAAACGGAGTTTGATAACTATTTGTTGGTTGATGGAGGTGTATGGTGGGAGAATGACGATCTATTTCTGGCTCAGATCGACGAGGACTGGGGTGAGTGCCTCCCAGATAACAAGTGGTACGCTAAAGAGATTGATCATATGATAAGAAGTGGGCAGTATTTCAAGCCACCGCACTGAAACCAGGCTGAGGCCTCTGGGAAAGATAGAGAGGTTGAGAAACAGAAAGAGAAACAATTGGAAGGAGAGGTAGTGTTGAAGCAACTGAAGAAAATCCAAGCCGACATCTCAATCTGAGGTCTTCTTATGGCCTCTCGGGTGCATTGACAGGCTGTATTATCAGCAATGGACAAAGCTAAGTTGTCCATTGACACTACCCCTAAACAGCTTATGGGATTGGTCTTCCCAGGTGGTGCCAGGCCAACCCTAACCTTTTCTGATAAAGAGCTGCCGCCGGAGGGCTTAGCTCACAACAAACCCCTATACATATCCGTTGAGTGTAGAGAAAAATGGGTACCGGTGGTGTTGGTTGACACCGGTTCAGCTATCAATGTCTGTCCTTCCCGCACAGCTTACACTATTGGCGTTAGACCAGCAGATTTCATGCCCACAACCCAAGTAATTTGGGTATATGATAATATAAGCAGGGAGGTTATGGGCACGGTGCAAATCAGAGTCTAGGTAGGCCCAACTCAGCAGGATGTCGAGTTCCATGTCCTGGATATCTCGGCCACCTTCAACTTGCTGCTAGGGAGGCCTTGGCTGCATCTGGTGAAAGCAGTCTCCTCTACCCTCCACCATTGGCCGATGTGCCGCATAATCCGCATACATTTGGGCAGGGCTATGTACCCACCAAAGACGATTGGGTCAGGAAAAGGGAAGAGATGGCAGGCAGAGCCCGAGCCAAGTAGGCTGGGAAACACTATGAGCTCGTTCACAGGCCAATCCTGGAAATGCTGAATGACCATTTTGTTTGGGAGGGTGAAGACTTCCCCTTTTGCAACTTTCCCGAGCCCTAGATGAATTCTGCGAAGCAGCGTGTTCCTGGCTTCGAAATCTTCTTCAATCTACAGTTATAAGAAAATGATGCCGAGAAAAAGGCTGAACCAATTGTTGAAGCTGAAAAGAGCATGGAATGTGACTCGAACAACAGCGAGCTTGGAGTAGGGGCAGCATTGGCATGTCTCCTTACAGATCCTCCGACCGACTTAGAGAGCTTGGGGGATAACCTTACCATCTCCATGATTGGGGACCAATCGGGTACGAACCCATCTAGTAGCATTTTCGATGCATCTGAAGCACCATCTCTTATTTGGAAGCTAAAGGAGGGCTACCTATCTAGTTCTGAGTAGGGTAATGAGCTAGAATATGATTCCACAAAGTCTGTGGAGTCAGAATCAGATTCCGATTCTTCAGTCGGAGTCTGGTATTCTTAGAGGTGATAACCTGGATGCCAAGGTCTTGTCCAGGTCCTCTTTTTCTTTTGCTTTTGAGTCGGTTGTAACCAAAGTGCTAGACCTTATGAATGAGAATGCCGCTGCTGATTCTTAGTATTTCTCTGTGCCACTTGTTTATTGCATTGACCAAGATTTTTAGAATTTTAATGAAAACGAAGAGGAAGGAATTCCCCTGGTTTTGAAAATTTTGATTAATCGAGAGAAGGAGAGGTTTGCAAAACCCTGCGTTGATGAAATCATTGCTATTAATGTAGGTACTGAGAAGATCCACGTCTGGTCTAGATCGGGTCCACGTTGTCTTCGGAGGAGCGCGAGTGGTTAGTCGCTTTATTAAAAGATTTGAAAGATGTTTTTTCGTGGTCCTACGAAGACATGCTTGGAATCGATCCTGAGATTGTACAGCATCGGATCCCTCTTGACCCCAAGGCCTGACCCGTTAAGCATAAGTTGCACAGAATCCGTCTAGATTGGGCGTTGAAGATCAAAGAAGAGGTCACCAAGCAGATCGAGACAGGTTTCTTGTTAGTATTTGAATATCCGACTTGGTTGGCCAACATCGTCCTAGTACCGAAAATGGATGGTAGAATCTGGGTATGTGGGGACTTCCAGGATCTGAACAGAGCCAGTCTGAAGGACGACTTCCCTTTTCCGCACATCGATGAATTGGTGGACTTCACTGCTGATCATGCATTGCTATCCTTTATGGACGGGTTTTCCAAGTGTAACCAGATTCTGATGGCGCTCGAGGACAGAGAGAAAACTGCATTTACTATGCCGTGGGATACTTGCTGCCATCGGGTTATGTCGTTTGGGCTGAAGAATACCAGGGCTACTTATCAGAGGGTTGCAACCACCATTCTGCACGACATGATCCACAAAGAGGTTGAGGTGTACGTAGATGACATGATTGTCAAGTCCAAAGAAAGAGAGGACCACTACACCGCCTTGAAGAAATTCTTTCAATGGATTAGAGAATACAAACTGAGGTTGAATCCGCAGAAGTGTACTTTCGGTGTAACAACAGGGAAAATACTGGGCTTTTTTATCACACAGAGAGGCATCAAGGTAGATCCTTCCAAAATCAAGGCCATCCTAGAAATGCCACCACCAAGGACTAAAAAGGGGGTGCGAGGCTTTCTAGGTAAAGTGCAAATCATAAGACGGTTTATTTCTAAATTAACCTTGAATTGTGAACCACTTTTTGGCCTCCTAAGAAAGGAAAGAAATTCTGATGGGATGATCGATGTCAATTCACTTTTGAGCAGCTTAAACAGTACCCTCAGAATCTACCTGTGTTGTCGCCGCTAGAGCCGGGGAAGCCTTTGATTTTGTATCTGTCAGTGACAGACACCACAATGGGATGCAATGCTTGCTCAGGAATCTGAGGATAGGGTGGAGTGAACCATTTACTCCTTGAGCAAGAAAATGCTGGATTATGAGACCCGCTACACTCCGTTGGAGAAAGCTTGCCTAGCCTTCGTATAGGCTACTAGGAAGTTGAGGCACTACTTGTTAGCTCACTCTGTAATTCTGGTTTCGAGATTAGATCCCATCAAATATCTCTTTAAGAAACCAGTGCTTACGGGTAGGATAACCAGTTAGTTGTTTCTCCTCTCCAAATTTGATCTCAAGGTTACCCACAAGTCGGTCAAGGGGAGAGCTGTAGCGGAGTTCCTGGCAGATCACCCAGTAGAAGGGGATGAAGCAATGGAATACCTGTTCCAGATAAAGTCATTCTGCAAGTTGAGGAGGACACTTGGACGATGTACTTTGACGGAGCATCCAATTAGTATGGTTATGGGATAGGTGTGTTGCTGATAGCACCTGACGATTCCCATATACCTTTAGCCTTCAAACTCTGGTTCAAGGTGTCCAATAATGAAGTGCAGACACCCCATTTTTGACCGACCTTAAGACTTAGACGCATCGTTTGTGCACTCGATGATTGTGCTTGGTTGTGCTTGTTTTGAGCACCTGAAGTTCTTGGCAGAACGCCTTGTCTTTGACCCTCTAAACCCTTTTTGTTTTGTGCTTGTTTTTGGTCAAACCTTGATGCCTCTTGCCTGGAAGGGGGAGGGGCCTTGTCGGCCACTTTTTGGCCTTGTCGGCCACTTGAAGTGGTCGGTCGGCAAATTGAGATGGCCGGTCGGCCACCCAAAGTGGCCGATAGCCATTTGTTTCCTCTTTCAGATATTTCTTTGCCAGCTGTGCCACCTGTTGTTCACTGAAGGCCATCTCCATACACGTGTATGGAGGGATGAATACAAGCCTTTAGCTCGATTTTCTATATATAGCGAGGTCTCTCCCCCATTTGGAGAGGTTAGATAATTTTGAGCAAATTTCTCACTGTCTCTCTAGAATTCTCTCTCTCTCCTCTTGTTTTATGCTTGATAGTTAGAATTCTCTACACATTCGCACACTAGCCCTTAACCAAATTGGACCACCTTGGAGATGAGGCCTCTTGGAACCTATTTTGGGCTGTTGGAAGGTTGTTTGAGCCTAAGAAAGTGCCTGTTTTGTGCCGAGCTTCAAGAGGTATATTGCTTACCTTGTAGGATTAGTTTTAATCACTTGCTTGGCCATCTTTTTATACTATTTTGGGCCTATTTTTCAACTACAAAAAGTTCTGATTTTTGGGCCTTAACATGTTAGTTTGAAGTCATTTGTGCTAAGGGGTTGTTTACTCTTCTTATTGCTTATTTGTGTGAACCTTTGCACCATCTTTTAGCATGTTAAAGTCAAACTTTTTGGGCCTTTAAACCAATGAAATTCAGAGTTATTTCAATGGTAAAAAGCATGTTTTGAAGTCCAAATTTGGAGGGGTAGGCCTTCCCTCCTCGTGTCTCATTTCCATGCCTAGTTAGCATCACATGATAACATGTTTTTGTGGCTTAACTTAGCTTATTTCCAGCATATGTTTGCCTCTGATTTGGCATGATTTAGCTCTGTTTTGGGCTACTTTGGTCATGTGGCCCTAGTTTTGTATAGTTGTAGTGCAAATGGCTTCACTAGTTTGGCATTTTAGGCCTCTAAACATGTTTTGATTTGAATGATTGCATGTTGTAGTGTCTTTTAACATGTAATTTCAGTGTATATAGATCTGTCACATGCTCATTTATTTCACTCTTTCATTGCTTTTAAGAGTTGTGTCTTGAGTCTTGTTTGCAAGCCTTTCATGCCTTAATCTCAGCATGTGTTTAGCCACTGTTTTGGCATATCTTAACTCTATCCAGAGCTGGTTTAGTCAGTTGAGGCTTGCATTGCATGGCTATAGTGTAATGGTCTTCACTAGCTTAATGAGTTAGGCTCCTGAACATGACTTGCATGTGTTACTTGCATGATTTAGTGTCAGTTTGCATGCCATGTCAGCACTGTAACATCTGCAACCTCCCTCCATTCTTCACTCCTTACTTTGTTTTGAAAGTGGCTTTGAGCCTCTTGTCAGCTTGAGTGTGGAATTGAGGCTTTCATGCCTAATGGTTTTAATCCTGTTTTGAGGGTTTCTACTAACCAATAGCATGATGCCTCTTTCATGCTCAAGGCACTTGTGGTTCAAGCCCTCTTTCCAGTAGAGGATAATCACTTTGGACTTAATTAATTAAAGGACTAATCGATAATGTAAAATGTGTAAACAAACTGAACAAAGCAAAAGAGGCAAGATAAGCATGTTGTGTTGCATTGCATGCGTTTGGATAGGACATTAATCCAAACGCAAGAAAAATGGGACGTTTCATACTCAAAGTGCTGAAACGTGTCATTTTTCTTGGCCACCGTCACCCTTGATCATGCATGATAGGGTGGTGGTTGTTTTGGTCTTGTTTGTGCATTCATTAACATTGTACAAGCTTAGTTCTCTAGCCATCATGCATTGAAAATGCTTGGTTGGTGGCTTGAGAGCCAAGAGCTATACTCCTTTGAGCTTGAAAGATGATAAGGAGGGTAGCAGTACATACATTTCTTGAAAATGTATTGCATTGCCTCTGTTTTCTCTCTGTTGCAGCAAAAGTAGAAGTCCAGAAATGGGGGTGGCCGGCCGGCCACTTGAAGTAGCCGACCGGCCACTTAAACTCGCCGACCGGCCAGTTGAAGTGGCTGACAGCCACTTTTTGTGGCTGACCAGCCACCAGTGAATTTTTGTACAAATGTGTTCCTGTGTTGGAGCAGAGGCAATCTAGAAGTTGGTGCAATTTTCAGAGATCAAATGAATGCAAACAGAGGCGTCCGATGGCAAGGCAAAGGCATTTTCGGGTGGAGCAAACAAGCATGCATGCATCCCTCGCCCCGAGGCCATTTAATCATTTTTGTTTGCTTAGAAGAAGTTAGCTAATTCATTCATACATATGTTGTAATTAATTAGCTTAATTCATTTTGTAATATTTTAATTAGCTTAGCTTAGCATAGCTAGTTATTCAATTATGTTGTAATAATTAGTTAACTAGAATAGTTAATTAATTCGTTTTGTAATAGTTAGCTTAGCTTAGTGTAGCTTAGCTTATTCATTTGGACCTTCCTTCACGAGGCGTAATGTTGTAATAAGTGTGTGTGCGTGTGTGCATGTCTTCCAACCCCGTGTCTTTCTCCTTTTATTTATCCATTTTCGATGGTTAGATTAGGGACACGTTTTGATTAGCATACCTTATGCTTGCATGTTTGCATTCATTCATTTGTCTTGCATGCACCGAGGCTCGGACATCATTCAAACTGCATTGTCGTTTTAATTACTTCGATGAATACATGTTTAAAACCATGCTATCAAATTGTTGTAAACAAACATGTTAGGTAGCCAAGCCTATCTTAATTGCATTATTGCATGTGTTGCATTAAGCATCTTGTTAGCTAGGATCATGGATTCTTTCTAACTAGCTTTTGTTTTGGCTTGGAGTACTCGGCAAGTTTTACGCTTTAGCATACTTGCATGAGTATGAGTGCTGTCATGTTTAGCATGCTTGCCATGAGGCTATTTGCTTAAATGATTAACTGCATGAATGCCTGTGGATGAGGCTTTGTTGCTTGAATTGGAACAATTCGATAAATGTGCATTTTAAGCCCATCATGTTTGATGGCAAATCCGAGTTTTAGCCCACTTGAGAGTGGCAAATTCAAACCATTTTTGAAAATAAACACGAGTTGAATTCGTTCCAAATCTTGCGACTTAGTCTATACTTGTATGTGTGCATCACATAGAAAAGTTATCTAATAATTTGAATAAGAACACATGAGGTTTATAAACAACATATCATGATTAGTAGAGGGCGATCTTTGATCGGGCGAGCGGGGGTGCTCATTTCAGGAGCTTCCCCTCTCGTGCCCAAGTTCCCGAGCCGAGGCAACTTTGGTGATGACGGACACGTGGCCTTTGGCACGAGTCAGGGTTTCCTAAATTTCTCCAAAAATAAAATATTTAGGTGGCGACTCTGTAATCTGGCAAAGCAGTCCATTTTTGGCATTATTTGATTCAAAACTAATTTTCTAAAATGATTTGCCAGGTTGGACTCTTTGGTGATTATCAGTTTCACATTGCACTTGTGAGACTAAATTCAGAACCGTGACAGGAGTCCAAATTGTCGAAATCGCTTGCTTGCGTAGCAAATCCCTAGTTCCTGACGAAACTAGGACAGGGAAACCCTACCCCATCATAGTGGTGTTTTGGCTCTCACTTGCTTGATATGTGCTTTTAGAGTGTGACTCTGCAAGAATGTATGTATCCATTGCAAGTCAGGGTATCAGTTTGAGGATATCAATTTTGAGGCAGAAATTTAGGGCAGAAATCAGTGTTAGAGTACAGATTGTCCAGCTTATGATTTCAACTGTGTGTTGTCCTTGTCTAAGCCAAGGTGCTATGCATTTGCTGATTGTTGTTCCTTTTTTATTACTTTATTTCTTTTTGCAAGGTAGTATTTCACAATTGCTTCCGATGAGGTAGTTTCCCCCCGAGCACTCCAGACTTAAGTCAGGAGGATTTACCGATCTGAGGATCTTATTGGAGGACAACCAGTGTTTGCTTCGCTACCCCCGGTTACGAGACAGAGGATAGTCAGGCATAGATCACCGGTTCAACAGTCGCTAATTCAGCGGTCACTATCTACGTCACTTGTGCGCAGTCGGGCCAGTTTTTGCTTCCACCTCAAAAAGAGAGTATACACCAGTTCTGATAGATTAGTACCCCTCAGACAACATGGAGGATATGATGCGCCAACTTCAAGAAACCAACGAGGCCATGCAGCTGGACGCTGATTGCCAAGCGGAAGTTATCGCTTGCCAAACAGAGATTACAGCCTAGCAGGCTGAACTGATTGCTAGGCTTCAACAGCAACAGCAACCACAATAAGCAGCAGCTTCTGCTTCGCATCCACTCCCAGTCAGGGTTCCAATACCCGGGGATACAACTAATGTCTAGGAGAATGCGGACATTCCGGTAGGGCCGGTCCCACCTCAGACTTCCAAAGCACCAGTTTACCCAACGAAGGCACCGTTTAAGTTTGAGGTCGACCCTACCGCTCTGAAAGTGAGCAAGCTTGAGAAGCTTTTCAAATGAGCTCAGGGTGTCAATTCAATCCCAGATATAGAGGACGACTATACAGATTTGGCGGTGACATTGCTGGATAGATTTAAAATGCCACACATAGACCGCTTCGACGGCTCGAGTGATCCCATGGCCCACTTGCGGCTATTTTAAGATATTCTACGGCCGATGGGCCTGACTAGACTGTAGAAGCTATCCCTCTTTGGCCGAACCCTGTCAGGTATCGCGGCTATTTGGTATGCTAAACTGGAAGATTCTGTGAAGAGGAGCTGGGAAGAGATGGCTGAGGCCTTTATCGCCCAATATTCCTATAACACTCAAATAGAGGTCATAACTCTTGATCTCGAGGCTACTCGACAAGAGCCGAAGGAGGGCTTCTTTGATTTCGTCACTTGGTGGAGGGCCAAGGCCTCCATGATGACAACCCGACCAGCTGAAAAGGACTAGATAAGAATGGTCGTTTGTAATCTGCAACCAAGGCTGCTGCAAAAGATGATAGTCCTACCTCTACCTACATTTGTTGAGCTTCATAAGATATGGGTTCAGATAGAGGATGCGATGAAACAGGGTCTGATTGACTATGAAAAAGAGCAGCCCAAGAGGGCTTTGACACACAGTTCAAATGCGGCTACGAGTAGTAACGCAACTACAAGGACTTCTGATGTTGGTATGGTCACCACCACACTGTAAACAGCTAACCCTTTTACTGGTACATCTGGAACTACCCCGCAACCTGGAAAGTACCCACCCTGAGGCCAGAGGGTTTTCACCCTACTCTACATGTCTCTATCTACGGCCTTGAGGGTCCTGATCAGAAAGAGGCATCTGAAGCCCCTAGAGCCCATTGCCTAATCCCCTCCCTCCTACACACACATGGCCAAGTACTGCACCTTCCACTAGCAGCATGGTCATGACACCGACCTATGCTTTAGACTCCGTCATGAGATTCAAGATCTCATTGACAACAAAGTGATAGCGCCTCTTGAGAAGCCTAACGTCACTACAAATCCACTCCCACCACATAACCAACCCCGTCCTCCACCCAGGCAAGTAAACCTTATCCAAACAATGGCCGTCCCATACGATCCCAACATATACATCACCCCATCCCACCTGCCTAAGCTGGCGCTGTTCATCCCAGAAAGCACAGACTTGTGCATGATGAGCACGTCCATATCCCAACGCAAACCCATGGTGGTGGCTGTGTTAGAAGAAGGCATCCTTGAGGGCCCTGTGAGCTTAATTGAGGAAGCATACAATCCTGTCGCTACATTATGCCAACAAGTCAGGCCAGACCAGGGGTGGAATTGCCGAAGGGAATGGAGGTTAATGTACTCTGGGAGGACGGGCCAAGCCAGGGACTGGATGACTTCGCTGAGCTTGAGGAGGACATCAGTAATCTGCAGTTCTTTGATGAACAGGATCTGGGGAATGTACAGATTGGCTGGTTTGATATGAATAGATCAACGGATAATTCAGGGTGGCTTAGTGATGAGTCGGATGTAGATGAGGGGTCTCAACCGAAGCAAGAATAGTTGGAAACGAGGATTGCTGTAATGGCCGGAACGGTCGACAACAAGGGGAAGTTGCCGGAGAGCACCGGTACTAAGAATTTTGCTCAAGAATTAGGTAGTGTTTGTACAGCCGATACAAAACAGGAGGCCGCGCTGAGGCGGTTCGAGCATGAAAGAACTGAGACTGATCTGAAGGCTAGAAAAGCCAAAGGTCTTGCGGGGACTGACTGTGTTACGGATACAGGAATGCTTATAACGGAACCGGACAGTTGCTTGTTAGTTGCCGAAGGAATGTGGTGGGAAGATGAGGATTTGCATCTTGCCCACACAGATAAAGATTGGGGACAAAATCTGCCAGATGATGCATGGTATGCCGAGGAAGTTGACCACATGACTCGGAGTGGGCGGTACTTTAAGCCCCCACACCTGGACTAACCAGAAGCATCAGGGAAAGATAAGGAAGCTGAGAAACAGAAAGATAAATTGTTGGAAGAGGAAGCTGTACTGAAGCAGCTGAAAAAGATTCAAGTAGACATCTCCATTTGGGGATTACTTGTGGCTTCATGGGTGCATAGACAAGCCGTCCTATCAGCAATGGATAAGGCTAAGCTCTCTATCGATACAACCCCCGAGCAGTTAGTGGGACTGGTTTTCCCAGTTGGCGTTTCACCGACTTTGACTTTCGTAGATAAAGAATTGCCGCCTAAGGGCTCTGAGCATAATAAACCACTATACATCTCTATGGAATGTAAAGAGAAGTGATACCAGTTGTCTTGGTTGATACCGGGTCTGCAATTAATGTGTGTCCGTCGCGCACGGCCTATGCTATCTGTTTGAAGCCGACAGACTTTGTACCGGTAGCCTAGGTGATTCGGGCTTATGACAATACAAGTCGGAAGTGATGCGGATAGTTTGGATCAGAACTCAGGTTGGCCCGGCACAACAGGACATTGAATTTCATGCCCTGGATGTTCCAGCTACCTTTAATTTACTCCTTGGACGGCCGTGGCTACACCAAGTAAGAGCTGTCTCTTCCACTGTGCATCAGATGCTGAAGTACCCCATGGGAAGGGGGTAGCTATTGTTTTTGGGAACTCTTCCATACATCCTCCGTCGGAAGTCACTACATCGGTACTAGAAATTATACACGGCGAGGTGGATGTCTTTTTGTTTGGGTTCACCTTGGCTGAGGCCCGGGTAATGCAAGATATTCTGGCTATTGATGAGGGGTTATATGTCAGTGCTCAATCCGTCTACCTCATGAATAAGCTGCAACATGTACCCGAATGGGATTGGGAAGGAATGGTCGGAAGGGCGTCGCTGCATTGGCCGAAGTGCCACACAACCCTCATACCTTTGGTCTAGGTTACACCTACCAAAGAGGACTGGATAAGAAAGGGGAAGGAAATGGCAGGAAGGGCCAAAGCTAAGCAAACTGGGAAGCACTATGAGTTGGTGCATAGACCCATTCAAGAACCTTGAACGGCTGTTTTGTCGGGAGGGGGAAGAATTTCCATTCTGTGGCTTTCCTGAGCCATGGCTGAACTCTGAGAAGCGGCGTTTGCTCGGCTTCGAGATCTTTTTCGACCTACAGTTGCAAGGGGATGAAGTTGCAGAAGAGCAGACTGACCTACCAGCTGAGGCTGAACAGTGTGTAGAGGATGAGTCCGATGGCATAGAACTCGAGATAGGAGCAGCGCTGGCTTGTCTCCTTTCAGATCCTCAGATCACACCGGAGAGCTTGGGGGATGACTTCTCTATTTCCATGATTGGAGATTAAACGGCTGTGGACCCTTCTTCCGGCATTCTGGATGCATCTATCGCACCCTCCCTCGTTTGGCAATTCGAGGAGGGCTTTTTGTCCAGCAGTTCTGAATCTGGTAGTGAATCGAAATCTGATTCCACAGAGTCTGTGGGGTCAGAATCAGATTCCAGTTCTTCGGAGTCAGAGTCCGGTATTCCTGGGGTTGATAACCCGGATGCTGTTGTTTTGTCCAGGTCGTCTTTTTCCTTTTCTTTTGAGTCGGTTGTAACTGCGGAATTGGACGAGCTAGAAGTTATGAATGAGAAGGGTACCACTGCTGTTTCTGAGTACTTTTCCGTGCCACTTGTTTATTACATTAATAAGGACTTTCAAAACTTTGATGAAAACAACGAGGAAGGAATTCCTCTGGTTTTAAAACATTTGATCGATCGAGAGGAGGAGAGGTTTGTAAAACCCCTGGTTGATGAAATCATTTCAATTAATGTGGGTACTGAGAAGGATCCGCGTCTGGTCCAGATCGGGTCCACGTTGTCTTCAGAGGAACGCGAGCGCTTAGTCGCTTTATTAAAAGATTTCAAAGATGTTTTCGCGTTGTCCTACGAGGACATGCCTGGAATCGATCCTGAGATTGTACAGGATCAGATCCCTCTTGACCTTGAGGCCGACCTGTCAAGCAGAAACTTTGGAGAATACGCCGGATTGGGCTTTTAAAATCAAGGAAGAGGTCACCAAGCAGATAGATGCAGGGTTCTTGCTAGTATTCTGAGTATCCTACTTGGTTGGCCAACATTGTTTTGGTGCCGAAGAAAGATGGCAGAATTTGGGTGTGTGTAGATTTCAGAGATCTAAACAAATCCAGTCCGAAGGACGACTTTCCTTACTACCGCACATCGATGAATTGGTGGACTTCACGCAAGCCATGCGTTGCTCTCCTTTATGGATGGGTTTTCCGGGTAACCAGATCTTGATGGCACCCGAGGATAGGGAGAAGACTGCCTTCACCATGCTGTGGGGAACATACTGCTACAGGGTGATGCCGTTCGGTCTAAAAAATGCTGGGGCTACCTATCAACGGGCTGCAACTACGATCTTGCATGATATGATCCACAAAGAGGTTGAGGTGTATGTGGACGACATGACTGTCAAGTCCAAGGAAAGAGAGGGCCACTACACCGCCTTGAAGAAAATTTTCCAACGGATCAGAGAATATCAGTTGCGACTGAATCCTCAGAAATGTACTTTTGGTGTCACAGCGGGGAAAATGCTGGGGTTCTTGATTACACAAAGGGGCATCGAAGTCGATCCTTCCAAAATCAAGGCCATACTAGAAATGCCACCACCAAGGATTGAAAATGAGGTGCGAGGCTTTCTGGGTAAAGTACAATTCATAAGACGGTTTATTGCAAAATTAACCTTGACTTGTGAACCACTATTTGGTCTCCTGAAGAAAGGAAAGAAATTCCAATGGGATGACTGATGCCAGGTTGCTTTTGAGCAGATCAAGCAGTATCTATAGAACCCACCCGTGTTGTCGCTGCCACAGCGGGGAAGCTGTTGATTTTGTATCTGTCAGTAACTGACACGACAATGGGCTGCATGCTTGCGCAGGAATTTGAGGATAGAGTGGAGAAGGCCATCTATTACTTGAGCAAGAAGATGCTAGAATATGAGACCCGTTACACGCCGCTGGAGAAGGCTTGTTTGGCCTTGGTATCGGCTACCAGGAAGTTGAGGCACTACCTGTTAGCTCACTCCGTAATTCTGGTTTCAAGATTAGATCCCATCAAATATCTCTTCGAGAAACCAGCACTTACAGGTAGGCTAGCCGGTTGGTTGCTTTTTTTCTCCGAATTTGATTTGAAGTACATGACTCGCAAGTCTGTGAAAGGGAGAGCGGTAGCGGAGTTCCTAGCCGATCACCCAGTGGAGAGAGACGAAGCAGTAGAGTATCTATTCCCAATGAGGCAATTCTGCAGGTCGAAGAAGAAATTGAGACTATGTACTTTGACGGAGCATCTAACTAGTACGATTATGGGATAGGGGTGTTGCTGATAGCGCCCGACAATTCCCATATACCTTTAGCTTTCGAACTCCAGTTCAAGGTATCAAACAATGAAGCAAAATACGAGGCATGTATCGTTGGCTTGGAAGCCGCCCTGGAACTAGGGGCAAAACGGTTAGATGTCATTAGGGACTCGAACCTGGTTGTATCTCAAGCGAAAGGAGACTGGAGGTTAAAGAAGAAAGGATGAAAATCTATCACCAAACCCTAGATGTTCTGATTCCCAGGTTTGAGAAGCTAACCTTCACGCATCTGTTAAGAGAGAGCAACAGGTTCGCTGATGCTTTATCAACTCTATCTTCCATGATAGACATCCTTTGGGAGTCCGAATGCGTCCAATCATTATTGAACAGAGATATGTGCCGACTTATGAGTTAATCACCGCGATAGATGAAGTACAAGATCAGAACCCCTGGTATCATGATATCTGGAACTTTTTGGAAAAGGAGGGTTATCCACTAGGGGCAAATGCCAAAGATAAAAGGGCAATACGGCGAATGGCCGCTCAGTTTATCATCTGAGGGGGTAAATTATACAAACGAGGTCATCTGGAATGCACAAACTGTGTGTCGATGCAGAAGAGTCGAAACGCCTAATGGAGGCCATTCACGGAGGAGAATATTGATGGCACATGAATGGAGTGATGCTAGCTCGGAAGATTCTCAGACAGGGTTACTACTGGTCAACCATGGAGGAGGATTGTATTGGTTTTGTTCGGTGATGCCACAAATTCCAGATCCATGCAAATCGCATGAATATCCCGCCATCGAAGCTGTACAACATGACTTCACCATGGCCGTTTTCAGTCTGGGGGATTGATGTTATTGGGGCAGTTACTTCGAAGGGGTCAAACAGACATGAATACATCCTGGTGGCAATAGACTACTTTACAAAGTGGGTCGAGGCCCAATCCTACGCAGTGCTGAAAGCGTCACACGTAGCCAAGTTCATCAAGAATAATATCATCTGCCATTATAGGGTCCTGAATGAGATCATCTCGGACAACGGTTCCCACTTTAAGAAAGAAGTGATCGACTTGTTGGAAAAATACAATGTGGCTTTTCATAAGTCATCCACATATCGGCTGCAAACCAACGGAGCTGTTGATGCCGCCAACAAGAACATCAAGCACATTCTATAGAAGATGGTGGAAACCTACAGGGACTGGCCAGATAAGCTGCCATTTGCTTTTTGGAGATACAGAACATCAATTCGAACTTCTACTGGGGCAACTCCGTATTCTCTGGCTTATGGATAGAAGCTATTCTGCTGATTGAAGTTGAGGTTCCATTGCTGCGAGTCATGGCTGAGTGCCAGATAACGGAAGCGGATTGGCAGTAGAGTAGGCTTGAGGAACCAGTGTTGTTCGACGAGAGGAGGCTGAAAGCACTATACCATGTCCAAGGTTATCAACGCAGAATCGCCAGGGCTTTCAACAAGAAAGTTAAGTCCAGGAATCTGAAGAAGGGAATTTGGTGCTCAAAGACAACCAAGCTCCCATCCATGACCCTAGGGGCAAGTTCAGACCTAATTGAATTGGTCCTCATATCATGAAATCTATCTGGTCGGGTGGAGCTATCATTCTTATGGACTTAGATGTCCTCGAATTCTCCCAATCAATCAACATAGACAAGTTGAAGAAATACTACCCTTGAGTGGCTTGCTAGGCCGAAAACCCGAAAGGGCGACCTAGGCAAAAGTTAGAGCACGAAAAATTTGAAAAAAGAAAAATTGAGCTCGTAAGGTTGAAAACCCAGAAAGGGCAGTCTTGGCAAAAGTTAGAGTGCAAAAGCAGAGTGTTAATACCCGAGCAAACCCGAACTGAACTATGTAAGTGTGGACGCGCCCCGTGTGAGGGCCTCACCCCACAGTTCGGACTTAATTTGTCACGGTTCTTAATTTGAACCAAAGAGTCCAAATCCGGCAAATCGTTTTGAGAAAACAGATTTTTAGAAAAGAAGTGCCAAACATGGACTGCTGTGCCAGATACAGAGTCGCCACCTAAATATTTTTTAATTTGGGAATTTAGGAAACCCTGACTCGTTTGCCAAAGGCCACATGTCCGTCATCACCAAAGTTGCCTCGGCTCGGGAACTTGGGTACGATTGGGGAAGGTCAGCTATGAGTACCCCCTCTCGCCCAATCCGAAGATCGGCCTCTACTAACCATGATATCTTGCTTTTGAAAACACATGCGTTCTTGTCCCGATTAATTAGCCTAGAATTACTATGTGATGCGCACAACAAAACAAGTATAGACTAGACCGCCTAATTTGGAACAAAGCATTGCATATCCATTCGTTTGGAAAATGATTTGAGATTTGCTACTCGCAAGTAGGCTAAAACATGGATCTCAATGAGTCATCCCAACTCAAACAATCCAACCTTCACCCACAGGCATTCAGGCAGTTATATTACATAAGCATTTAGCCACATGGTAAGTATGTTGTCATGTTAACATTCACACTCATGCGAGATGCTAAAACATAAAACACTTACAGTGTACTCCCAAGCCAAAACAGTGAACATGTTAGCAATCATGCATGATCCAAGTCCATGTCAAGTGGCTAATGCAACGCATACAGAATGTCACTAGAATAGGCTCGGCTAATCCTAGGATGACATGTGGGATGCAACAAGTAGCACGTATTCAATTTAGATTTGGAATACTATGCTGTTAGCATGATGTGCCGAGCCCGGTGCATGCAATACTGATGAATGATGCACGCATGCATAGCATAAGGATGCTAAATTAAACATGTCCTAATACTAACCATCAAAAGTAGGTAAGTAAAAGGGAGAAAGAAGTGGGGGTTGGAAGACATGCACACACGCACCCACACTTATTACAAATTAGCCCTCACTCGGAGGGACCGAAAGAATAATACAAATTTAACTAGCCTACAAGCTAATTAAATATTACAGACCAATTAAACTAGTTAAGCAAATTAACTAATCTAATAAAACAGTAAACAGCCTCAGGAAGAGGGCTCAATGCAAGGCGTGCTCGGCTCCGCTTGGAAGTCCACTGCTATGCACAAGTTGCCTCTATCCATACTGTTTTCCTTCTCTGATCAGTGCGAGATTTCCAAGATGCACTCTATGAACCCTGTGGGATGCCACCGGCCAAGGGAAATGGTCACCGGCCAAATGGGATGATCACCGGCCACTGGAAATGACCACCGGCCACCAATTGTTGGTCGGTCGGCACTAAAGATGGCCGGCCGGCCAAGTCTTCTTGCAGAATCCTGTTTTGACAGCAGCAGAGGGCAAAACAAGGCATAGCAATGCATTTCAAGCAAATGTGTGCACCATCACATCCCTTATCATGTTTATGACTCAAAGGGACATGGTTCTCGGTTCTCGGACCACCAACCACGCATTTCAATGCATGATGGCCCAAAAAACCAAGTATGCACTTTGATTGTAAATGAAATGCACACAAAAACACCCAATAAATCCTAACCTCTATCATGCTCAATCAAGAGGTAAGGAATGCATGCTCAATGCAATGAGACCTAAGCATGTGAACTAGGCATGCAATATGAACATGCAAGCAAATTATGATGCTAGGCACACAACCTAAGGAATCAATCATGCGAGGCATGGGATGACAAGCATACGAAATGTAATGTGGGCATGCAAGTAGGCAAGGCATGTGACAACATGTTAGGTAACTTAACCAAGATAAATGCATGCCAAATGCAAAGCCACTTAAACATGCAACAACACGTGATAAGCCAAGTATGGAATTAACACACAAAGGGTGGACTTAAACCAATTTAGGCAGCCCTCAAGCAAGCCCAAAACAGTGGCCAATGCTATGGAAATGAGGGACAATTACACATACAAACATGCATGCAAATGGGCCAACACTTAAGCATCAAACAAGCAACCTTTAAGCACACTTAAAAGAAGATAAATATAGACACATGGCAAGCATGTCAAACTCTGAACTTGCATAAAATAGAGGTGCCAAACCAACTAATTAAAGCAAACAAAGCATGCTCATGACATCCCACATTCAAGACCTACAAGCTAGAATGCAAAGAGACTATACAAAGCATGTTGAGCATGACCAATGCAACTGAAAACAGAGCTAAGGCATGCTAAAACAAGCATGAAGCTTCACAAAGCTAGGCCTAAATCATGCTAGAACAAGGGCTAAAGCCTAAAGCATGTTAAGGCAAATTTAAGGCATTACAAGACAAGTATGCTAAGCATGCATGGTGTGTCTAAACCAAGTAAAAATAGAGCTATATTATGACATAATAAGCACAAAAAATAGCTAAGGCATGGCCATCATACACTTAAACATGGTGCTCACACATGAGGCAAAAATGGCCCTTTTCAAGGACAACAAGGAGAGGGGGTGGCCCTCTCCTTCTTGGGACCTCAAGGCACCATCCTCACCACTGAAATCCCTCAAGATTTCAGTGGTGAGGAGGCCCAAACAAGGTGGTCCCAGAGCTCACCAAAATGGCACAAAAATAGGGCCTAACAAGGCTTAAGAGGGGTCAAACAACCTCAAAGCTCAAAATACTCTTAAGCAACTATTTAAAGCAATGAAAAACAAGACTTTTATTAGTTATACACAAAGTCTAAAAACAGTTGCAAGATAGGCTAAAAGACTATGCAAAAATGGGGTAAAAAGGAGTAAGTTCTCACCCTTGTTGACCCTCTTCAAAAATGGAGTTCCAGCTGGTTCTTTGAGCTCAAAATGAGTCAAGAACTTCAAGAACAGCTCCCTAGCACCTCAGTAGCCAAGGAAAGGTGTAATGGTGGGCGTTTGTATGCAAAACTAAGACCAAACACACACTAAACACAAAAGAGAGAGCGATATAGAGATGGGGGATATGCAAACCCTAACCCTAAAACTCAAAGCTCTGAAAAATTCTTCAACCCCAAACAAGAGAGAAGAGGCTCCCTCTTATAGACCATCCCTCTTGTAAAGCTTTCCAAACAAGCTAGTCAAGAGGGAGATCCCTCCATACAGTGTATGGAGGGGAGAAAAGTGTATGCCAGCTAGCACAACTGGCATAAAAATATCTGCAAAAGCAGATGAACAGTGGTCGGCCAGCCAAAAATGCAATTTGACCAAAATAGATGGTCGGTCGGCCACAAATAGTGCCGGCCAGCCAAACATTTGGCCAGTGGCAACAAACCAATGGCCGGTGGCCTCAAGCCATAGCCGATGATGTGTGGGGATGGCCAACAAGCCATTCCCTGCCCCTCAAAGGCAAAACACAAGTGTTTGGTGCAAAATCAGACACAAAATAGTCGAGTCAAGAGATCCTGAGGCAAGGCGCGCGTGGCCGAGACCTCCGGGAACTCAGGACGAACACAAACATGGATGATCACCGAATGTTCAAACGGTGACGTCCAAGTCTTGAGGACCGTCAAAAATGGGGTGTCTACAGTAAGGCTTGATTTCCATCTTTGGGATACGTAGGCAACTTCATTCTGAAGTTCAGCCATAAACACTTCTAAATCAACTGTGTCCATGAGATTGTTTTGGTCATCTTTGTCTTTTGTGCATGCAAGAGTTCAGTTGTGATCTTCACTGTAAGAGCTGGTTACAGTACAGTGCAGTGCTTTTCAGACAAGGGACAACTTTCCGTTTGTTGGATTCGGGGTTGTGCATCTCGGGATAGATTTCGGGTGTGTCCAGTTGTGATCCTTATTGAAAATGATTTTGAAAAGTTTTAAAAAAAGTTGATTTTGTTCAAATTAATCTTTTTACAACTTAGACCATTTTTGGACCAAAAGGAAAATTTTCAGTGCTCACAACCTTCAATTTCATTGATTTCGATACAGAGTTCCCTGACTCTTGATACAAATTGAAGTTGCTTTTCATTACATTCAAAAGGAAACCTTGAAAGTACAGATTAAAGCAATAAACTTGGGGCATAGTTGAGTCAAGTGTTCCTGCGTCCCCTCCCAGAGCTTGTGGAAGCTTCAGATGCCAAAGTAGGCTCGATTTGTGCCTCATCTTCAAGCGAAGCTGTGCATTCGTCAGAAAGGGCGCAACTGAAATTGGGAGCGGGAGCCAGAAGTTCTCTTGTCCTCCATGCAATGGGATATCAAGCTAGTTGTGAACCTGCAATCGGAAATGAAGCTGGGTACTTTATCCCCTTTTCTGGGCAAGTCTAGTTATGTTCGAACTGAAGCCTGAACCGGAATGGAAAATAGAAGACACAGTGCGTCAAGCCAATCAACTGAATGCCAGGTTGTCGAGACATGCTGTAGCTCATCTCAGGCAGATCAAACCAGGGGCAACGCGAAGCAATGTCAACAGCAGACCTGTGGCACATCTAGTGGCACCACCATTCCTCGTTTGGGAAATCAACTAGCTGTTGGCGGAAGAAATAGCCGTGCACTGAATACGCATGGGAAGAGTCCACTACTTTCAACTTATCCATGAGCCATATCTGGGAAGGGATGAAAAATAAGAGAGATTAAAGAATAGAGAGGTGTACCCGGAGAGAAAAAGTGAGAAAGGGGTTTTGAGAGAAAAACAGAGCTTGAGGGCCGAGTGATGTGAGAAACACATGTGAGGCAGGGTGGGAAACATTACCTGTAAGAGTAGTGGACTTCCTGTGAACTTGTTTGTCTCTCGCCGGTGGAAAGCATCCAAGCCCATGAAAGTCTCGGCTAGTGTCAAGCCAATACAGCTCTTGTCCTCTTTTAAGCCTTGGGCAACTTCGATCAAGCGGATGCTAGACCCTCCGAAACCAGGGGCAAGAAGAAAATGAGCCAACATGCACAAGCAAAGGGCATGCTGTTGAAAACCTTGCCAGAGGCGGTCGCCGCGGCTGCCTGTGTCAGAAAATTGATGAATGAGGTTGGGGATATCCAACTCTCCGTTGTGAACTAAAGATCGGGCATCGTGTAAAGTGAGCCCACACATCCGTCCTAAAGCTTGGATATGGCCAAAATGGGACTGGGGCAAGATTTCCTCATCACGCCTAGATTCCATCAAAACTTGGAACTCTTCAATTGTAGAGCACATCTCTTGCCCCCCGAAGCTACACACATGTGTAACTGGGTTCCAACATCTAGCTGCAGCATGAAGGAACAGAAAACACAGTGAAGTATGACTTAGCGGGAATAGTGCATTTATCCCGAAACCCTGAAAATTCACTTTTTTTTGAGCCATCTAAAGTTGTAATCCAAGATGAGAGTTTTTCGTTGAAGAATGGCTCCATTTGTGGCAAAAATAGAGCTAGAATGAAGAAACTACAAAGTCCTAACTTTTGTTGAAGATAAGGCACTGAGTGGAAGACAGATGGCAGCAATCTGGAGACTCCCTGCATCATTGGCCGACCGACCACTTTAGTGGCCGACAATCACCACCAAGTGGCCGACAGCCACTATTTGTGTTCAGCAGAATGCCTTTGGTTTTCCTATGTGTTGAGATTGTTGAGAACCTATGTTTTGTTCTACTCTGGATGCATTCTGCTATTTTGTTTTAGTAGTTTTGTTGAGTTGCTCTCAAGTTTGTTTCAATTTGATTATCGAGTGGTCGCAATTTGTTTATCGAGTTGTTTTGTTATTGCTTGTCGAGTTGCATTTGTTTCGTCTATCGAGTTGTTGTTTTGTTTGTTGAATTGTTGCATTAGTTTTTTTATTTGAGTTGTTTTACTCTGTTTGTTATGTTTTGGTCAGTTCACTACCTGACTAAGTAATTGTCAAGACAATGTACAATATTCAATTTCCATCAATCCCGTTTTTGTGTAAAATGGCGCAATGCAATGCTCAAAATATAAAATGCGACACGTTTTCATCAAAAAAGCTGTTTTCATTCCAATCATGGTTTCTTTTTACAAAGAGTACAAGTTTTTAGGAAAATAAAACTGCCTAAGGCTGTACAATGTGCTAACAGTACTAGTAAAAAGAAACAAAGCAAAAACACATGAATCAGCGCTGGCTATCTCAAGCTCTAGAGGCGCTATTCGTCCTCTTCCTCGGCAAAACGGACTCTGCAGAGTTATCCCCATCCACGCCACTGTCTGAACCCAATGAAGAACCAGAACTAGAGTCGTCATCCTCTGAATCTGAACCTGGCTCAGTCTCGTCTCCACTAGCGAAACCCGAGCCGACATCATCATCTCCGCTCTCGGATGACTCAGTGTGCTGATCCCTGGCCTCCTTCCTCTCGGCCTCACTGGTCTTATCATCGTCATTGCTCACGATGGGCTCCTGACGCCTCCCCCGGCTGCGTGCCAGAACCTCTCTCTCTTTCTCTCCCTGCTGCTAGAGGGGGCGCTGATGGTCCTGCTTCCGTCGCCACCGGTCCTGTCTGCAGAGGTGTGACCTGAAAAGGCAGTTTGAATATATCAGCCATAGTATGTGTATCAGATGCAAGCATGGTGTGCAGAATACATGGATACAGAAGTCAGATAGGGTATGTGAATGCAATGTGTCAGATGTGATCTATACATGCTGTGTATCAATGCAGTGTGGGGAAATGGTCAGTTGAGATGTCAGTTTCAGTATATCAGCAGAAATATGATGATCGAAATGCAAGAAAGATGAAAAATTACCTGAATATCGTGGGAGGCAAGTATCGACTCCCTCTTCAAGATCATGCCCTCGAATGAGGCCAACATCTCTAGTAACCCCTCGACGTACCTATAGAGGGCTGTAAATGCAAGTTGAAATGATCAGTGAATGAATGAATGTCTGAATATCTGAGCGAGAATGAAAAAAATGAAAGCTGTAATGCATAGCGGTGGTGAATCGGTTGTCCTGACATATCGATGACCAGGCAACGGAGGCTCAATCTGGATCTGATAAGGCTCTCCAGAGTACTGCCAACCCGTTAGCTCGGTCGGAAGACCTGGCCATCCAACACTCTACCTAGCAGGGGGTATCTCTCTAGCCTTGCCCCTCGGTGCTCGGGCCCTGCTCGTTGTAGACACCCCATTTTTGACCGTCCTCAAGACTTGGACGTCATCGTTTGAACACTCGATAATCATCCATGTTCGTGTTCGTTTTGAGTTCTCGTAGGCCTCGACTGCACGCCTTGCCTCAGGATCTCTCAACTTGCCTGTTTTGTGCTTGGTTGTGGACCAAACACTTGTATTTTTGCTTTTGAGGGAAGAGGGCGATCGGCCTTGTTTTCTTTCCATCAGCCAAAAGTATTGGCCGATGGGCACTATTTTTGGTCAGCCGGCCCTTGTGTTGGCCGATCGGCCATGTTTTCTGGCCGAACCTTGTTCATCTGCTTTATACAGATATTTTATGCCAGCTGTCACAGCTGGCATGCACAATTGACACCCCCCATACACGTGTATGGAGGGATTTACACCTTTGCTTAGCTTCTCCTAGAAGCCTTGGAATTGAATTCCTATAAGAAGGGAGCTCCTCCTCCCTTCTCAGAGGTTCTGAAATTTAGGGTTAGAAGAGTTGTATCTATTTATCTCTATATCTCCCTCTCTTTACATTTGTGTGTGTATTTGTGCTCTAAAGTGTAGTA
The DNA here is from genome assembly GCA_030407325.1 of Camellia japonica. Lineage (NCBI taxonomy): Eukaryota > Viridiplantae > Streptophyta > Magnoliopsida > Ericales > Theaceae > Camellia > Camellia japonica. The sequence continues at coordinate 70,305,701 of JAPPVO010000010.1, read as the reverse complement.
TTGTCTTACTATTGTACACAAACACACACTAGAACACCATCCTCTTGTTGCTGAGGCACTAGGGAGTTGATTTCAGAGTTTTTGGGGTGGTTTAGGCTTGAAAAAGTTGCTGGAGCCTTGTTCTTGAAAGTGTTCTTCAAGGGTGAGCATTCTTGCTTTTAATACCCCATTCTTGCTTAAGCTTTTAGCCTATCTTGCTTATTGTTTTAAGCTTAACTCGTAACTAATAAAAGTTCTGATTTTACTTTCTTTAGACCTTTGTTCAAGGTCACTTTTTGGTTTGGGGTTGTTTACCCCCTCCAAGGCCTTGTTAGGCCTTGTTTTAGGCCATCCCTTTTGGCCCTTATTCTTAGCTTTGCATGACCTTTCTACCACTGAAATCCAGAGGATTTTCAGTGGTGGAAAGGTGGTTTTGAGGTCTTAAATAGGAGAGGGTCATCCCCTCTCCTTGTTGTCTTGAATGCTTGCATAAATGGCCTGTGTTGGTAGCTTGTATGCTTAGCTTGTTTTAGCTTCATTTCAGTATATATTAGGCTTTGTTTTGCCATGATATACCACTATTTTGACTTGGTTTGGACATGCCATGTATGCTTCATGTACTTGCCTTGCAATCCTCTTATTTGCTTTAACATGCATCATGTTTTGACATGTCTTTCTAGTATGATTTTGGCTCAACTCCATGAAGCTTTTAGCCTTGTTATAGCATGCTTAAGCTCTGATTTGAGTTGTTTTGACCATGTATGCCATGCTTTGCATAGCCACCATGCATTTTAGCTTGTTAGCTTTGAGTGTCCAAGTCACTAGCATGCTTTACTTGGCTCATTTCAGTGATTTGGCATCACTTGTTATGCTATTTTAGTCCATATAGTATACTCATATACTTGCCCTTATCACTCATTTAATGTTTTAAAAAGTTGATGTTTTATACCTCATGAATGGGTTATTGTGTATGCCATCATGTTTAGGTCTTTGGGATGCCATCTAAGTGGGTTTTTGGGCTTACTTTGACATGCAAAACTCTAATTTTGGTTGCTTAAATCATGCCATGTTTGGTTTTGATAGGTGTAGTGTAACACCTCTTGTATAGCCTTGCATGCCTCATGCTTTTGGCATTGTGTTCTAGCTTGTGTTGGCTAATTTCGAGCTTGTTTTTGGTCTTGTTTGGACCTGCCTTGGGACTATTTTAGGTCCCCTTGGCCCTTTGGTGCTTGTCTTGCATAGCCATGGTTTGAGTCCCTTGGGTAGCCTTAAGCTTTGGGCTTTCTCGCATGCTTTTGTGTAGTTTGATTGGTTTGGCACCTTTCCATGCATGATTTCAGAGCCTAACATGTTTGTCACATGTCAAAATTTGTCTCTTTTAAGTGTGCTTAAGAGTTACCCTTTTATGCCTAGGTGATGGGCCATTACATGTGCATGTTTGTATGTGTATTTCATGCATTTTGTTTCATCACTTTGGCCACTAATTTGGGCCTATTTGAGAGCTGTCCATTTTGGTTTAAGTCCATCCTTTGCATGTTGTCGCATGCTTGCCTTACATGTTGTCGCATGCTTGTTGCATATTTAGTACCTTGCATGTTGTTGCATGCTAGTATGTTGCATGCTTGTTGCATGCTTATCCTTTTATCATGTTGTCACATGCTTGTCTCATTTTGTATGTTATTGCATACTTGTCCACCTTTTGCATGCCTTGCATGCTTGAATGTTCATGCTGCATCTTGCATACTTGTTTAGGTTACATTGCATTTGGCATGCTTGTCACCATTAGCCTTGTATGGCACTGTCATTAACATGCTTATGTTGCATTAGATTTGTATCATGTTTGAGTTGTTTGCATGCTTGCTTGCATGCTTAGGTTGCATTGCATTGTGTGTGCATTCCCTTGCCTCTTGATCAAGCATGATAGAGGTTGGGGCCCCTTATGTGTTTTATTGTGCATTTCATTCCATATTGAATTGCACACTTGGCTTCTTTGGCCATCATGCATGGAAATGCGTGATTGATGATCCGAGGGTCGAGAACCATACTCCCTTGAGCTCATGACATGATAAAGAGGGTGGTTGTGCACACATTGTCTTGCAAATGTATTGCCATGCTCTGTCTGTCCTCTGTTACAGCAAAAGAAGCAGTCAGCAGGAAGGGATGGCCGGTCGGCCATCTTCAGTGCCTGTCGGCTACAAGTTGTTGGCCGAGAGCCTAATTTTTGGTCGATGACCAGTTTTCCTTGGCCAATGGCCCTATCTCTTGGTCGATGGACTCTCAGCATGTCCCCAAGGTAGTTCAGAAGTGTTACAGAAGTTGGCATAGTTTTCAGAGGTACAAAGCAGTGTAAACAGAGGCAACATGAAACATGGCGATGGATTTCCGAGCGACGCCGTCCAAGCATGCATGCATCCCTCATCTCGAGGCCATTTAAGTGTTTTAATAACTTAGAATAGTTATTTATTTCGATTTGGTTGTGTAATTAATTAATTAGCTTGTTAGTTAGTTAATTATTTGATTTGTATTATTCTTTCGGTCCCTCCGTCGAGAGGGCACAATTGTATAATAAGTGTGCGTGTGTGTGATGCATGTCTTCAAACTCCATTTCTTTCTCCCTTATACTTAACCGCTTACGATGGTTAGTTTTAGGGCATGTTTCATTTAGCATACCTTATGCTTGCATGTTTGCATCATTCATTTGTATTGCATGCACCGGGGTCGGCACATCATACTAACTGCATTGTATTTCAATTCCAAGTTGAATACATGTATCGAATTGCCACATCTCACATGCCATTTTAGATTAGCCGAGCCTACTCTAATTGCATTTTGCATGTGTTGCATTAGCCATTGCTAACATAAAATAGGATCATGCATTGATTACTAACTAGTTCTTGTTTTAGCTCGGAGTACACTGTAAGTGTTTATGCTTCAGCATCTTGCATAAGTGTGAGTTTTGCCATGACAGCATGCTTGTCATGAGGCTAATTGCTTATATGATATAACTGCCTGAATGCCTGTGGGTGAAGGTTGGATTACTTGAATTGGAACAATTCATTGAAATCCGCATTTTAGCCTACTTGCGAGTAGCAAACTTCAAACCATTTCCAAACAAACGGGTATGCGATGCTTTGTTCCAAATTAGGCGATCTAGTCTATACTTGTGTGTTGTGCGCATCACATAGTAATTCTACCTAATTAACCGGAATAAGAACACATATGTTTTCAAAAACAAGATATCATGTTTAGTACAGGCCGATCTTTGATCGGGCGAGCGGGGGTGCTCATAGATGACCTTCCCCAATCGTACCCAAGTTCTCGAGCCGAGGCAACTTTGATGATGACGGACACGTGGCCTTAGGCACGAGTCAGGGTTTCCTAAATTCCCCCAAAATAAAATATTTAGGTGGTGACTCTATATCTGGTAAAGCAGTCTATGTTTGGCACTTATTTCTTAAAAATTAGTTTCCCAAAACGATTTGCCGGATTTGGACTCTTTGGTGATTTATCGGTCTCGCATTGCACTTTGCAGGATTAGATTCAGAACCGTGACATTTGAGTCCAAACTGTAGTAGCATGAAGCCCTAGGGCACGTCTACACTCGTCGAAGGGGCATCTGCTGTTCGGGCCCTGCTCGACAAAGGAACATCAGCTGCCCTCCCTGTATGAGCATGAATGCCTGTCAAAGGAGGCATGAGGTACATCTGGATGTAAGTCGTATAGTCCCCCTCCCCAATGAAGAGGTTTGCATCTCCACTCTGCATGAAGTCAATGATCTCCTGAGGGGAGAGACTCTCTGTGGCTCGCATGGAAGGCAGAGGTGGTAAGGGAACCGACTGTAAGGGTAGACCCAGTGTTTGGCGCATGAAGCGCTCGCCTAGGAAGTAGGCTTGGCCTACTGGTCCCTCGAGCATGAGCCGATACCGGGAAGCGCCCTAAGCTCCGGCGAACTGAAATCTGGCACCCTCTAGCATCGTCGCCCAAGGCTGCAATGTGATCTGCAGACAGTAAGTGCATAGATTGATTAGTTGCCATTAGATATGTAAAATGAATTGGAGCTAAAAGCAGAAAGAATTGTGAGTTTTGAGTTACCTCTACCGCCTTCACTGTATCGAAATACTAGCGATGGAACGAGAGGGTCTCTCGAGTCCTCGGCTGACACCTCCCGTCGTATCGATAAGAATATGGCACCCCAAGAGGCATCTCAACCTCCGGCTCTGGAGCAAGCGTTGGGAAATAGGCATACACCTATAGCTGTGAAAAGCAAGTGGGCGATAGTGAGAATACAGATAAGCACAGATAATGCAGAGAGCAGAGTGTGCGTGCAATGTCCAGAAAATGCAGAATGCGGAGAGTATAGAATACACAGATAGTGTGGAAAGCAAAGTGTGTAATGCAATGTATAGAAAGTACAAATGCAAAGATTAGACTATGTGTGTGCAGTGTGTAGTGTACAGAAAGTGCAAAGCAGAAAGCACGACAGAAAATGTAAAGTAGAAAAGTAAAGCATACCTCCCAGGCTCTCCAATAGCCGCCAACTCTGTTCTCGCTCCTGCGGGAGGTCGAGCTCATGTAGCAGTACAGTGTAGAGAGGCCGGCGCCGCCCTAATCATAATGCTGAACCTGAGATAAGTCTACTAAGGTGCTCAAAAGATATAGCCCGACTGTGTTAGCCCTGTCGGTGAACAAGGTAGTGCCGAAGGAACATTAGGAAATCTCAGGCATACTGCTCGCTCCCCTCTACAGTCACTGGGGCTGTCCCTGTAGTGGTCTGCAAACCTGGTGTATTGGATTATCCCTAATCAGAAGATAGGTGGGTGTGCTCCCAGCAAATAGGTCTAAGCAGCCTCCCACTCGCCCATATCAGTATCATATGGGATCGGCCGGCCTCCTACCTTGAGGCCCATCAAGATGGCAAAATCATATGGGGTCATCGTCATATCCCCAGCAGTAGAGAAATGGAAAGAGTTGGTGGTATACCACCATCTCTCTACCAGCGCGCTCAGAAGGGTCTTGCTCACCATGAGGTGCGACAACCCCATGCAGAAAAAACCAAACCCCGCCTCATCGATGATCTGGCGAACATCGTCAGGGAGGTCCATGCACCACTCCCTCGCGGAGGTGGACCCATATCCTTGGGTAAAATGGGAGTCTACCTGTGTTCAGAATGAGCAGAAGAAATACAGTGTGTGAATGTGTTCAGAATGAGCAGAAGAAATGCAGTGTGTGAATGTGTTCAGAATAAGCAGAAAAAATACAGTGTGTGAGTGTGTTCAGAATGAGCAGATGAAATACAGTGCAAAAGTGCGAGCTATGTAAGAAATGTAAAGTACATCGCAGAAAATGTAAGAATACAGTGCATACCTCAGAGGCACCATGAGATAGGTGAGACTCAGGCTCTCACAGTAGGAGATCTATTGGTGCGCCTTGTGCAAATCCACTGAAGTGACGGACTGTACTGGGCGGTAGTGCATGTGCCTCGGGGCGGTACCTCTCCGAGTTGAAAGTCAGACTCTAGGTGCAATGGTATGTACTTAGGCTTCCCTCCATCCCTGGAGAACCTCCATCGTGAGGAGCGTCGTCTGCCAGCTGGAAACAAGGATATAAAGCAGGTGAAAACGAGCAAAATAGGTGGAAAATGCTAAAAGTCAACAAAAGTCAACTCTCGGAGGGAGAAAATGGGAGAAAAAGTCAAAGCCCAGGAAAAGGCGTCAAACTTAAGATAAACTTGAGAGAAACAAACCTCAAATGGCAAAAATGGAGAAAAAAGCTCCGAAAACAAATTTCAATTGGTTCAAAATAGACGAAATCGAAAGCTTTTAGCGAATCAACTTCGCGAGGGGAGTTGGAAAACGCGTGTGGAGCACGGATCTAGGAGGAAAAAGGGTCTAGGGATGAAGAGCAAGCAATTTCGACAATGGGGGTGTGAGGAAATGTGATTTGGAAATGTGTTTTTAAAGACCAAAATGGCCTAGATTTACCACAACTACCCGACCGGCCAGTTTTTGTGGCCGACAACATTTGCAAGTGGCCAACACTGTCTAAAAGTGGCCGACATTCTTCTAGTGTGCTCCCTGTGTGTTTTTATGCAGTTTTGTGTCCTTGGTTCTTGTGAGATAGTGCAAGGAAAGTCCACTTTTCAACTCAAAGTGTCTCTGCGGAAGTTTCGAATCATGTCTTCGATGCGTGACTCATTGTCAGCCGGCATGAACGAGGTGTATCCTTTTGAAATATATTGTAACTCCTCCGAGAGGTAAGCTGGAGCTGTTTATCACTACATAGAATGCGCGTTTCTTTATTCGGTGTTTTGCATCGAACATGCTATTGATGTTGCATTGAATATGCATTGTTATTATTGTGCACAGAATGTGTATGTTGCATTGCATTGCATTACACATGTTCTCATGTTTGCATATAATATGCATGTCGCGTTGTATTGCATTGTACATGCCCTTGTATACGCATAGAAAATGTTCGTACCTGTTGCATTGAACATGCATTTGGTGTTGTATAGAACGTGCTCCATTTTTCATTGCATAGAATATACTTCTGTTTTGTTTCTCGCATGATGTGCACGAAGCATGCCTCTAAGCATTGTGTCATGGTTATTCGTCTTGCATAGAACATGCATTCTTATTGTATGTACGGTTCATTAAGAGCTGGTGCAACCAGACGACATTGTATGTACGGTTCATTCAAAGCTGGTGTAACCAGACGATATTGTATGTATGGTTCATTTAGAGGAACTCCAAGTAAGGTCATTCCTATCCTTTGAGCCCCTTGTAATTTTACTCGGTGTTTACACCACTCCCTTGTTGGTTAGAAACACTCAGGTACGCCCGATGTTTTCACCTCCCTTGCTTTGGTTAGAAACATTGGGACGTGTGCCCGATGTTTATACCACCCCTTCCAATTAGAAGCATTTGGAACGTGTTCCAATGCTTATACCTTGTTTTGGTTAGAAATATTAGGACATGTGCCCGATGTTTATACCACTCTTCCGGTCAGAAGCATTTGGAACGTGTTCCAATGCTTATACCTTGCTTTGGTTGGAAACATTAGGACGTGTGCCCGATGTTTATACCACCCCTTGGTTAGAAGCGTTTGAAACGTGTTCCGACGCTTATACCTTGCTTTGGTTAGAAACATTGGGACGTGTCCCCGATGTTTATACTTCCCTTTCGGTTAGAAGCGTTTGGAACGTGTTCTGACGCTTAGACCACTCTGTTTTTGGTTAGAAACATTGGGACGTGCTCCGATGTTTATACCACCCTCTGGTGTTTGCACTGCTCCCTTTTCCCTCTCGCGCGTGACGCGTTAGGATGCTTTGGTTAAAAGCATTAGGACGGATTCCAATGCTTATACCGCTCTTTGTTTTGGTTGCATAATAGTTAGATGCGTGCCACTTGTTATCACTGTTCTCTGTGGTTCGGAGCCTTAGGGTGTGTCCCTGGGTTCACACCATTTCTCTCCTCGTGTGTGCCACGCGTTAAAATCTTGTTTCATGCCTCGGGTGCGCCCGAGGGTTGTGTTGTGCTTTATCTTTCCTGTGTGAGGCGCAGTTAAGCTTGCATAATTTTCTTACATCCTTTCTGCATGAAATGTGGTTTGGTTCATGTTTACTTGTTTATGTATGAGTTTGCTGTAGCGTTTCTTTGCCTAACATTTGCATCTAGATGTTTCATTACAGCCCTCATTGCATAATCATAAGTTATGTTTTGCATCATACATATCATTTGCATTTTGCCATAGAACTACGCTAGTTTGATTCCTTACAAAGGGATACGTAGGCAGTTTGCGGGCGCAACCGTTCTTTGTTTTGTTTGCTTGTTTGTCTGAGTCTTCGGCCTTGTCAAAAATGGGTCGTCTCTAGCATTTGACATTCACTCTCGTCATTTCATGACTTCCGAGTTCTATCAAAGAGGGGCAACTGTAGACACCCCATTTTTGACCGACCTTAAGACTTAGACGTCATCGTCTATGCACTTGATGATTGTGCTTGGTTGTGCCTCTTTTGGGCGCCCGAAGTTCTCGGCGGAACACCTTGTCTTTGAGCCTCTAAATCATTTTTGTTTTGTGCTTGTTTTTGGGCCAAACCTTGGTGCCTCTTACCTCGAAGGGGGAGGGGCCTTGTCGGCCACTTTTCCCTCCCGTCGACCACTTGAAGTGGTCAGTCGGCTAGTTGAGATAGCTAGTCAACAGCCATTTGTTCCCTTTTCAGATATTTCTTTGCCAACTGTGCCAGCTGTTGTTCACTGAAGGCCATCTCCATACACGTGTATGGAGGGATGAATACAAGCCTTTAGCTTGATTTTATATATTGGGGGGTCTCTCCCCCATTTGGAGAGGTTAGATAATTTTGAGCAAATTTCTCCCTCTCTCTAGAATTCTCTCTCTCTCTCTCTCTCTCTCTCCTCTTGTTTTATGCTTGATAGTTAGAATTCTCTACACATTTGCACACTAGCCCTTAACCAAATTGGACCACCTTGGAGACGAGGCCTCTTGGAACCTATTTTGGGCTGTTGGAAGGTTGTTTGAGCCTAAGAAAGTGCCTGTTTTGTGCCGAGCTTCAAGAAGTATATTGTTTACCTTGTAGGCTTAGTTTTAATCACTTGCTTGGCCATCTTTTTATACTGTTTTGGGCCTAGTTTTCAACAACAAAAAGTTCTAATTTTTGGGCCTTAACATGTTGGTTTGAAGTCATTTTGTGCTAAGGGGTTGTTTACCCTTCTTATTACTTATTTGTGTGAACCTTTACACCATCTTTTAGCATGTTAAAGTCAAACTTTTTGGGCCTTTAAACCACTAAAATTCAGAGTTATTTCAGTGGTAAAAAGCATGTTTTGAAATCCAAATTTGGAGGGGTAGGCCTCCCCTCCTTGTGTCTCATTTCCATGCCTAGTTAGCATCACATGATAGCATGTTTTTGTGGTTTAACTTAGCTTATTTCTAGCATGTGTTTGCCTCTGATTTGGCATGATTTAGCTCTGTTTTGGGCTGCTTTGGTCATGTGGGCCTAGTTTTGTATTGTTGTAGTGCAAATGGCTTCACTAGTTTGGCATTTTAGGCCTCTAAACATGTTTTGATTTGAATGATTGCATGTTGTAGTGTCTTTTAACATGTAATTTTAGTGTATATAGCTTTGTCACATGCTCATTTATTTCACTCTTTCATTGCTTTTGAGAGTTGTGTCTTGAGTCTTGTTTGCAAGCTAACATGTGAGCATGTTTTCTAGCCTTTCATGCCTTAATCTCAGCATGTTTTAGCCACTATTTTGGCATATCTTAACTCTGTCCAGTGCTGGTTTAGTCAGTTGAGGCTTGCATTGCATGGCTATAGTGTAGTGGTCTTCACTAGCTTAATGAGTTGGGTTCCTGAACATGACTTGTATGTGTTACTTGCCTGATTTAGTGTCAGTTTGCATGCCATGTCAGCACTGTAACATCTGCAACCTCCCTATATTCTTCACTCCTTTGTTTTGAAAGTGGCTTTGAGCCTCTTGTCGGCTTGAGTGTGGAATTGAGGCTTTCATGCCTAATGGTTTTAATCATCTCTTGAGGGTTTCTACTAACCAACAACATGAGGCCTCTTTCATGCTTAAGGCACTTGTGGTTCAAGCCCTGTTTCTAGTAGAGGATAATCACTTTTGACTTAATCGATTAAAGGACTAATCGGTAATGTAAAATGTGTAAACAAAATGAACAAAGTAAAAGAGGCAAGATAAGCATGTTGTGTTGCATTGCATGCATTTGGATCGGACATTAATCCAAACGCAAGAAAAATGGGACGTTTCATACTCAAAGTGATGAAACGTGTTATTTTTCTTGGTCACCGTCACCCTTGATCATGCAGGATAGGGTGGTACTTGTTTTGGTCTTGTTTGTGCATTCATTAACCTTGTACAAGCTTAGTTCTCTAGCCATCATGTATTGAAAATGCTTGGTTGGTGGCTTGAGAGCCAAGAGCTACACTCCTTTGAGCTTGAAAGATGATAATGAGGGTAGCAGTACATACATTTCTTGAAAATGCATTGCTTTGCCTCTGTTTGCTCTCTATTGTAGCAAAAGTAGAAGTCCAGAAATGGGGGTGGCTGACTGGCCACTTGAAATAGCCGACCGACCATTTAAACTAGCTGTAGACGTGCCCGAATGTCCCGGCTCCGCGTGCGAAATGGCGCGAAATCTGTTTTGTTCATTAGCTGCTACAGTTTGAACTCAATGTCACGGTTTTGAATCTAATCTCGCAAAGTGCAATGCAAGACCGATAAATCACTAAAGAGTCCAAATTCGGCAAATCGTTTTGGAAAACTGATTTTTATAAAGAAGTGCCAAACATGGACTGCTTTGCCAGGTACAGAGTCGCCACCTAAATGTTTTTGTTTTGGGAAATTTAGGAAACCCTGATTCGTGCCTAAGGCCACGTGTTCGTCATCACCAAAGTTGCCTCGGCTCGGGAACTTGGGTACGAGAGGGGAAGGTCATGCAATGAGCACCCCCGCTCGCCCGATCAACGATCAGCCTTTACTAACATGATATTTTGTTTTTGAAAACACATGCGTTCTTATTCCGGTTATTAGCTAGCTTTACTATGTGATGCACACAGCTTACAAGTATAGGCTAGATCGCCTAAGTTGGAACAAAACATTTCATGTTTGTTTGTTTGAAAATGGTGTGAAGGTGCTGCTTGCAAGTAGGCTAAAACGTGGATTTGCCACCCTCAAGTGGGCTTAAGAAAACATGATTTTGCCACTCTCAAGTGGGCTTAAAACTCGCATTTCGATGAATTGTTCCAATTCAAGCAATCTAACCTTCACTCATAGGCATTCAGGCAGTTATATCATCTAAGCAAATAGCCTCATGTCAATCATGCTATCATGTTAACACTCACACTCAAGCAAGATGCTAAAGCATAAACACTTACAGTGTACTCCGAGCCAAAACAACAACTAGTTAGAAATCATGCATGATCCTAGTTATGTTAAGATGCCTAATGCAACATGTGGGAGCTGAATAAATAGAGGAACAAAATCTGGTATACCCGAGGAACCGGGAACTGAACGGCTCCATTCTGCTCAACTGGGACGCCGAATACGTCCTTAATGCCGAATAGACTTGAGAAGGCATATCAGGACAAATGAAAGAATAATAAATAAAAAGTAGACTCTGGCCCCGAGGCTCAAGAAAAATGGATATAAATACAAGAGCTTCAGATTTGTAAAGGTATGTAAGAATCACTTCTAAAAACTTAGTGAACAAGCTTTCTTGAGTAGAAGAACTGACTTGCCCGTCGGAGTGCTAATTCTGGCACCCGACCGGAGTATTTGTATCTTTGCAGGTGACTAGCTGAGGATCATTGACGTCTTCCAGGATCTGAAGAGTATTTCCAAACCACATCCCCACAATTGGCGCCGTCTGTGGGAATACTCGAATACATCCATGGAAGGCGTGACCGAAGATCCTCCGATAGCCATTGACGAGATCACATAGGTACACGATCTCACTCCAGTTAATATGCTCGGAAAAGAAACCATCGCGGCACGACGCGTCTTGAACTTCGATTCGCTAACAACTTCAGCACAAGAAACGATGCAAGCGACCATAGAACAAGCCAGACAGACCCAACAGAGTTTGGACAACATCATCGCTGAGAACGAACGCCTTCGCCGCGATTTGGCCTTAGAAAAAGCAAAATCCAAACGGGCAGGGCTCAAAGTTCCTGAGCGATTCCCAAGGGCAGGTCCTCAACGACCTCGAGACCAACAGCACAATGCCGACGGTCGCCGCGCCTTAACCGATTACCTTGAGGAGGTGACAGAGGACGCACGTCACCCACGAGGCGTCCCGCTTGACACCGTACATATGATATACAGCCTACCGATAGCCCCGACTGTACATGCAATCCAGTCACTTCCAGGCCCCCAACATCAGCTCACACCAACAAAGCGACCCCGGCTCCGAGAAGCGCCAAGCATCACCTTCGACGACTCTGATTTGAGCGGCGTAACACTCCCTCACGTAGATCCTCTAGTTGTCGCGCTATGCATAAACAGGTTCACCGTCGAATGCGTCCTTATCGACCAGGGAAGCACTTCGGAGGTTATGTACTATAAAACCTTCGTCAAACTCGGGTTCAACGATTCGGATCTGACTCCAGCTCCTTACCCACTATTCGGCTTCAACGCCAACCCGGAGTACCCATTGGGAAAGATCAGTCTACCCGTTCGAGCTGGCTCCAGAACGGTGGACGTGGAATTCTTGGTCGTCAGGCTACCGTCGCCGTACAATCTCATCATGGGGCGATCATGGTTCCATACCCTGCAGGCTATCCCAAGCACCTACCACCAACTGCTACGTTTTCCAATGGAACACGGCGTCGAGCAGATCCGTGGCTCTCAACAGTCAGCGCAAGCATGTTACCTTCTCGCTGCCAAGACGCCGAAGGAACTGCAAGTAAACTCCATTGAAGTACCCAGTCGAGAGATCCTGGATGACGTCGGGCGTCAACCAAATGAAAAGGCCACGGAAGGTTTAGACCGGGTTGACATTGATGGAAGCCCGAAAAAGTTTTTTATGATCGGCGCCTCCCTGAGCCAGGTCGACAGACAGCAGCTGATCACTTTCTTACTCGGCAACCTCGACGTCTTTGCGTGGACTCCATACGAGATGCCGGAATAGACCCGTCAGTCTCACAGCACCATCTAAATGTCGACCCCCGGTACAAGCCGATCATTCAGAAAGGTCGGCGATCCTCCGCAGAACACACTGCCGCCGTTGTAGAAGAAGTTGACAAATTGCTTGACGCCGGGGCAATCAGAGAAGTCACCTACCCCACGTGGCTCTCCAACACAGTGGTGGTGAAAAAGAAAAATGGAACTTGGCGAGTGTGCGTCGATTTCACGGATCTGAACAAAGCTTGCCCCAAAGACTGCTTCCCTTACCAAGAATTGACCAACTCGTCGATGCGACGGCACGCCACCGGCGCATGAGTTTCCTCGATGCCTACAGGGGCTACCATCAAATCGCCATGAATCCGGATGATCAAGATAAAACTGCATTCCTCACTCCAAGAGGAACCTACTGCTGCAGAGTTATGCCTTTTGGACTAAAGAATGCAGGGGCAACTTACCAAAGACTGGTCACCAAGATGTTTAAAGAATAGCTCGGACACACTATGGAAGTATACATCGACGACATGGTGGTCAAATCCAAAGAAGAACAAAACCATATAGCCGATCTGGAAAGGACATTCAACACCCTACGCAAATACAGAATGAAGCTAAACGCTTCCAAATGCGCATTCGGGATCGGCTCCGGCAAATTCCTGGGTTATATCGTCAACCACCGAGGAATCAAAGCCAACCCGAGGCAAGTCACAGCAATTTTGGAACTGAGTTCCCCTCGTTCAGTGAAAGAAGTCCAAAAGTTGATGGGAATGGCTGCTGCACTCAACAGGTTCATCAGCCGATCTACAGACCGCTGCAGACAATTCTTTCAGACACTACGTCAGGGCAGAGCTTTCGAATGGTCCGCCGAATGCGAAGCAGCTTTTAACGGGCTCAAGACCTACCTCTGGACAGTACCTCTTCTAACAACACCCGCCACCGGTGACCCCCTCATTCTATATCTGGCAGTCTCCGACAGGGCCGTCAGCGCCGTATTATTAAAAGAGGAGGAAGGGCAGCAACAGCCAGTGTATTATGTGAGCAAGGCAATGGTAGACGCCGAAACACGCTACCTACCGCTGGAAAAACTCGTCCTAGCCTTAGTCATGGCAGCAAGAAAACTGATGCATTACTTCCAAGGACACAGCATTACGGTGCTAACAGACTATCCCCTTCGATCAGTTCTACGGAATGCGGAAGCATCAGGGCGTGTTTCGAAGTGGGCTCTCGAACTCGGCCAATACGACATTCAGTTTCTACCCAAAACTGCGATCAAGGGGCAGGTACTTGCCGACTTTGTTGCCGAATTCACAGGAGGGCTTGCCAACCTCAAGCCTGATGACGTCCAGCCAAAGGCCGAAGTTCGGTCAAAGCCAGATTGGAGAATTTATGTTGGGGACATTTGGCAATTATACTGCGATGGATCGTACTAGGCGACGTCTAAAACTCGGACGTAAAACCCCAGCCGGCGTCGTAATTATGTCTCCAGACGGCGCAGTAATTGAGCAGGCCGTCAAGCTCGGCTTCGAAGCATCAAATAACGAAGCCGAATACGAAGCCCTTTTAGCCGGACTGCGGAACGCACATCTGCTCGGCGCGCGGCGGCTGTTGGTGTTTTGTGACTCAAAATTGGTAATCAACCAGCTGAAGGGGGAGTACGCGGCAAGAGACGAGCGTATGGCGGCCTATATATGAAAACGGCTAACTCCTTGCTGACGAAATTCGACCATCATGAACTAAACCAAATAACACGCGATCAGAATACACACGCGGACGCCCTGGCCTGCTTAGCCTCCGCCATCAACTCCGAGCTCAAGCGTACCATCGAAGTAGGTTTCGTCCCGGAACCAAGTATCGGCTCTCCGGAGGAAACCCACATCAACATTATAGAATCCGCTCCAAGTTGGAAGGACCCCATTGCTGCATTCCTTTCTTCTGAGCAACTCCCAGAGGACAAAAAAGAGGCACACAAACTGCGAAACAAGGCCCTGCGGTACTACTTAGATCCACAAGGAGGGCTTTACAAAAAGTCCCTCTCTGGTCCATACTTGGAATGCGTGCACCCGGACAGAGTAGAGGAACTGCTCACTGAGATACACGAGGGCAGCTGTGGTGCCCATTCGGGGGGACGCTCCCTGGCCCATCGGGCGATAACACAGGGATATTATTGGCCGACGATGAGAGCCGACGCAGAAAATTATGTCAAGAAATGCGAACAATGCCAAAAGTTCTCCCCACTAACCCATCAGCCGGCAAAAGCTTTGAATTCTATCACGAGCCCCTGGCCGTTTGCTCAGTGGGGACTTGATATCGTAGGACCATTGCCGAGGGCCCCAGGGAACAAGCGATTTCTAATCATAGCAACCGATTACTTCACAAAGTGGGTCGAAGCGGAGGCTCTAACCCATATACGAGATTCCGACATTAAGCGCTTCGTGTGGAGGAACATCATTACACGATTCGGCATTCCAAGAGCATTGATCTCGGATAATGGTACCCAGTTCGATTGTGGCGTTATACCGAGAATTGTGCAGCAAATATGGTATTGAACCTTACTTCTCTACGCCAGCCTACCCCCAAAGTAACGTCAGTCAGCGGAAGCTTCAAACAAATCCATCTTGGACGGCATCAAAAAAAGGCTGGAAAATGCCAAAGGCAGATGGGTTGAAGAGTTGTCGAGTGTACTGTGGGCCCATCGTACAACGCCAAGACGATCTACTGGAGAAACGCCGTTTGCCTTATCCTTCGGAACCCAGGCAATCTTACCCCTAGAGATCGGCTTACCAACTTTGAGATCGCAAGCCTTTGACACAGGCCGAAATGACATGATGCTCGCCCTGGACTTGGTTCTGATTGAAGAACGAAGAGACCGCGCCTTAGCATCCATGGCACGCTATCAGCAGCAGCTCGCTAAGTCATACAATCGGCGAGTTCAGTTGCGCCGCTACAATCCAGGAGAACTGGTCCTAAAGAAGGTACTGCCAGCCGACCGAAGGCCAGCCGATGGAAAGCTTGGTCCAAACTGGGATGGCCCCTATCAAATAGATTCTGTTGCAGGCGCAGGGGCACATCGGCTCTCAGACATGTCAGGAAGAAGCCTGCCACGGCCGTGGAATTCAACACATTTACGTAAATTTTATCAATGACCCGACCTGTGGGCTTGATGCTTGTACACATGTCGTTGTAATGCAAGGTTTCGTGTTTCTACATGTTTGAGCTTAACAACTAGTGCCAAAAAAGTCTCCGGATTCGGAGCCCCCTTTGGTGCACGACACCTTAGGGCCGAATAAGTCTCCGGATTCGGAGCGCCCTTCGTGGATGTCACGATTGGCCAAAACAAGTCTCCGGATTCGGAGCCCCCTTTGGTGCACGACACCTTAGGCCGAATAAGTCTCCGGATTCGGAGCGCCCCGTGGATGTCACGATTGGCCAAAATAAGTCTCCGGATTCGGAGCCCCCTTAGGTACACGACACCTTAGGGCCGAATAAGTCTCCGGATTTGGAGCGCCCTTCGTGGATGTCACGATTGGCCAAAATAAGTCTCCGGATTCGGAGCCCCCTTTGGTGCACGACACCTTAGGGCCGAATAAGTCACCGGATTCGGAGCACCCTTCGTGGATGTCACGATTGGCCAAAATAACTCTCCGAATTCGGAGCCCCCTTTGGTGCATAACACCTTAGGGCCGAATAAGTCTCCGGATTCGGAGCCCCCTTTGGTGCACGACACCTTAGGGCCGAATAAGTCTCCGGATTCGGAGCCCCCTTTGGTGCACACCTTAGGGCCGAATAAGTCTCCGGATTCGGAGCACCCTTTGGTGCATGACACCTTAGGGCCGAATAAGTCTCCGGATTCGGAGCATCCTTTGGGGCATGACGCCCTAGGGCCGAATAAGTCTCCGGATTCGGAGCGCCCTTCGTGGATGTCACGATTGGCCAAAATAAGTCTCCGGATTCGGAGCCCCCTTTGGTGCACGATACCTTAGGGCCGAATAAGTCTTCGGATTCGGAGCGCCCTTCGTGGATGTCACGATTGGCCAAAATAAGTCTCCGGATTCGGAGCCCCCTTTGGTGCATGACACCTTAGGGCCGAATAAGTCTCCGGATTCGGAGCCCCCTTTGGTGCACACCTTACGGCCGAATAAGTCTCCGGATTCGGAGCACCCTTTGGTGCATGACACCTTAGGGCCGAATAGGTCTCCGGATTCGGAGCATCCTTTGGGGCATGACGCCCTAGGGCCGAATAAGTCTCCGGATTCGGAGCGCCCTTCGTGGATGTCTCGATTGGCCAAAATAAGTCTCCGGATTCGGAGCCCCCTTTGGTGCATGACACCTTAGGGCCGAATAAGTCTCCGGATTCGGAGCCCCCTTTGGTGCACGACACCTTAGGGCCGAATAAGTCTCCGGATTCGGAGCGCCCTTCGTGGATGTGACGATTGGCCAAAACAAGTCTTCGGATTCGGAGCCCCCTTTGGTGCACGACACCTTAGGGCCGAATAAGTCTCCAGATTCGGTGTGCCCTTCGTGGATGTCACGATTGGCCAAAACAAGTCTTCGGATTCGGAGCCCCCTTTGGTGCACGACACCTTAGGGCCGAATAAGTCTCCGGATTCGGAGCGCCCTTCGTGGATGTCACGATTGGCCAAAATAAGTCTCCGGATTCGGAGCCCCCTTTGGTGCACGACACCTTAGGGCCGAATAAGTCTCCGGATTCGGAGCGCCCTTCGTGAATGTCACGATTGGCCAAAATAAGTCTCCGGATTCGGAGCCCCCTTTGGTGCAGGACACCTTAGGCCGAATAAGTCTACGGATTTGGAGCCCCCTTGGTGCACGACACCTTAGGGCCGAATAAGTCTCCGAATTCGGAGCGCCCTTCGTGGATGTCACGATTGGCTAAAATAAGTCTCCGGATTCGGAGCCCCCTTTGGTGCATGACACCTTAGGGCCGAATAAGTCTCCGGATTCGGAGCGCCCTTCGTGGATGTCACGATTGGCCAAAATAAGTCTCCGGATTCGGAGCCCCCTTTGGTGCATGACACCTTAGGGCCGAATAAGTCTCCGGATTCGGAGCCCCCTTTGGTGCACACCTTAGGGCCGAATAAGTCTCCGGATTCGGAGCACCCTTTGGTGCATGACACCTTAGGGCCGAATAAGTCTCCGGATTCGGAGCATCCTTTGGGGCATGACGCCCTAGGGCCGAATAAGTCTCTGGATTCGGAGCGCCCTTCGTGGATGTCACGATTGGCCAAAATAAGTCTCCGGATTCGGAGCCCCCTTTGGTGCATGACCCCTTAGGGCCGAATAAGTCTCCGGATTCGGAGCCCCCTTTGGTGCACGACACCTTAGGGCCGAATAAGTCTCCGGATTCGGAGCGCCCTTCGTGGATGTGACGATTGGCCAAAACAAGTCTTCGGATTCGGAGCCCCCTTTGGTGCACGACACCTTAGGGCCGAATAAGTCTCCGGATTCGGAGCGCCTTCGTGGATGTCACGATTGGCCAAAACAAGTCTTCGGATTCGGAGCCCCCTTTGGTGCACGACACCTTAGGGCCGAATAAGTCTCTGGATTTGGAGCGCCCTTCGTGGACGTCACGATTGGCCAAAATAAGTCTCTGGATTTGGTGCACGACACCTTAGGCCGAATAAGTCTCCGGATTCGGAGCGCCCTTCGTGGATGTCACGATTGGCCAAAATAAGTCTCCGGATTCGGAGCCCCCTTTGGTGCATGACACCTTAGGGCCGAATAAGTCTCCGGATTCGGAGCCCCCTTTGGTGCACGACACCTTAGGGCCGAATAAGTCTTCGTATTCGGAGCGCCCTTCGTGGATGTGATGATTGGCCAAAACAAGTCTTCGGATTCGGAGCCCCCTTTGGTGCACGACACCTTAGGGCCGAATAAGTCTCCGGATTCGGAGCGCCCTTCGTGGATGTCACGATTGGCCAAAACAAGTCTTCGGATTCGGAGCCCCCTTTGGTGCACGACACCTTAGGGCCGAATAAGTCTCCGGATTCGGAGCGCCCTTCGTGGACGTCACGATTGGCCAAAATAAGTCTCCGGATTCGGAGCCCCCTTTGGTGCACGACACCTTAGGGCCGAATAAGTCTCCGGATTCGGAGCGCCCTTCGTGGATGTCACGATTGGCCAAAATAAGTCTCCGGATTCGGAGCCCCCTTTGGTGCATGACACCTTAGGGCCGAATAAGTCTCCGGATTCGGAGCCCCCTTTGGTGCACGACACCTTAGGGCCGAATAAGTCTCCGGATTCGGAGCGCCCTTCGTGAATGTCACGATTGGCTAAAATAAGTCTCCGAATTCGGAGCCCCCTTTGGTGCACGACACCTTAGGGCCGAATAAGTCTCCGGATTCGGAGCGCCCTTCGTGGATGTCACGATTGGCCAAAATAAGTCTCCGGATTCGGAGCCCCCTTTGGTGCAGGACACCTTAGGGCCGAATAAGTCTCCGGATTCGGAGCCCCCTTTGGTGCACGACACCTTAGGGCCGAATAAGTCTCCGGATTCGGAGCACCCTTTGGTGCATGACACCTTAGGGCCGAATAAGTCTCCGGATTCGGAGCATCCTTTGGGGTATGACGCCCTAGGGCCGAATAAGTATCCGGATTCGGAGCGCCCTTTGTGGATGTCACGATTGGCCAAAACAAGTCTCCGGATTCGGAGCTCCCCTTGGTGTATGACGCCTTAGGGCCGACTAATGCATTTCTGAACGTTTATACCGTGCAGTGCACAATATTCTAATCAAAATCTAAATATTCCAAGAAAATGAATCGACACGTTTGAACTAGAAATATTTTACAATCGAAATATTTTACGATCAAAGACGGACATTGAAAATGAAAGCTTATTTATTCATAGTGAAGCCTGTGGTTGCATTACACTCTAGTTAATCGGCCTCCTCATCGTCGCTCTTCTCCATTTCAAATTCGGAATAGGGAAGGTAATGTCGATGGTATAAGGGTGAAGCCGAATCTATGCCTAGGGACCCAAGAACTTCCACGGTTTGAAGGGCCTTGATCCAGCCATGCTTAAAACCACGATTTTCGCATCGACAAACTTCCTCAGCAAGGTCTGTCTTGGTTTTATCAACCCCGGCCTTGAAACCGTCTACTTTAAGTTGACCGGCCGTCACCGGCTCAGCCATTCGAACCTTCTTAAGCTCCCGAAGCTCACTCTCAGCCTTTTTCGCGCGAGCTTCCAAACCGCGATTCCTTTCGTCCTTTTTCTCAATGTCGCGTCTCATTCGCGCAGACGCATGCCAATTTCACAAGCATTATACAACCCCTTTACAGCCCCATGCACGCCGTCTCGAAACACTTCGAAATCAAGACGACCAACCATCGATTGTTGGACTTTCGGTGGAAAAATCTGTCGAGCAGACTCGACTGCCACATCTGGATCTTTAATGATGGAATCCGCCTCTGTCATCGGTTTATTCTTCACAAAAACCGCAAAATTAATTGGTCGCGACGTCGCGTCCACCTCGATTCCCGGTCGCGGGCATGGGGAACCTCCCCGTTGACCGTCCCTTTGAGGGGACCTGCTTCGACGACTAAGGCGCTGCTGTTTTTCCCAATCCTTGGACGCTCTTCTTCCCCTACCAGTGGGCTCACTGCTGCGATACATTTCGACGTTTGCATTCAGCCAATCTTGGTCCTTCCCCAGTATTGGCTCAACCCTGTACCCAAATAAATAGGATCCTTGGTACGAACTTACCCCATTTATTCCAGGATACGCGCAGCTCCCCCAAGGCAGCGTCGGTATGACAGAACGCCAAACGTCGGACGATGATCCGCGTGCCCACGAGTACGAACCGTTCGGCTCTTCACGCTCGCGCCCTGGCTAAGGCAAGGACAAATCATAGATCTATTAAGAAATATCACCATAAAATTACGGAAACATCAGCACATTGAGCAGAATTCATAACATTTTATAACTACAAAAAAGTATCGACGTCCATTTCTGTATCATAACTTTTACAATATCAACCCTGCTGTCGACAATTAAAGGAGGAGTAATTAAACGTCTGCGTGATAAGTCTAACCCCAAAACTTCGGTTCGGAGTATTTGAAAATCGGAACCAAGCATTTCACCCAACTGTCATTGACAGAACGCTTGGGGGGCAATTGTGGGAGCCGAATAAATAGAGGAACGAAATCTGGTATACCCGAGGAACCGGGAATTGAACGGCTCCATTCTGCTCAACTGGGACGCCGAATACGTCCTTAATGCCGAATAGACTTGAGAAGGCATATCAGGACAAATAAAAGAATAATAAATAAAAAGTAGACTCTGGCCCTGAGGCCCAAGAAAAATGGATATAAATACAAGAGCTTCCGATTTGTAAAGGTATGTAAGAATCACTTCTAAAAACTTAGTGAACAAGCTTTCTTGAGTAGAAGAACTGACTTGCCCGTCGGAGTGCTAATTCCGGCACCCCCGACCGAAGTATTTGTATCTTTGTAGGTGACTAGCTGAGGATCATTGACGTCTTCCAGGATCTGAAGAGTATTTCCAAACCACATCCCCACACAACACATGCAAAAATGCAACTAGAAATAGGCTCGGCTACTCTAAAATGGCATATGAAATGCAATTAGATAACATGTATTCAAGTACGAATTGAAATACAATGCAGTTAGTATGATGTGTCGAGCCCAGTGCATGCAATACAGATGAATGGATGCAAACCTGCGAGCATAAGGATGCTAATCAAAACATGACCTAGAACTAACCATCATAAGTGGTTAAGTAAAAGGGAGAAAGACGTGGGGTTGAAATACATTCACACACTCACGCACAGTTATTACAAAATTCGCCCTCGCGACGGAGGGTCTGAATAAATAATACAAATCAACTAATTAATTAACTACCCTAGCTAATTAATTATTACAAAACCCTTAACTAATTAAACAAATTAATCAAGTTGCAAAACCAGCCAAGTATGAAACTAAAACAGGTTGCCACAGCTCTGCCTCGAAGTGATGAATGATGCATGCTCGATCGCCTCGCTCGGAAATCCGTTGCCATGCCTCATGTTGCCTCTGTTTGCACTGTTTTTGACTTCTGAAAACTGTGAAAATTCCTGTGATGCTTTTAAACCACCTCATGGGCACTATGAGAGGCCATCGGCCAAGAGGTGAGGCCATCGGCAAAGAGATGAGGGTCATTGACCACTTATGAGGCTATCGGCCAAAAATTGTTAGCCGATCGGCACACCAGATAGCCGATTGGCCATCTCTTCCGGCAGACTGCTCCTTTTGCTACAGCAGAGTACAAACAGAGGCATGGCAATACATTTGCAAGAAAATGTAGTGCAACTACACCCCTTATCATGTTTGAAACTCAAAGGAGTGTAGTGCTCGACCCTCGAGCCATCAATCACGCATTCCAATGCATGATGGCCAAAGAAGCCGAGTCGCACAATTCAATATGAATGAAATACACAAAAACACATAAGGGACCTTAACCTCTATCATGCTTGATCAAGAGGCAAGGCATGCACACACAATGCAATGCGGCAAGCATGCAAACTCATGCAATGCAACAAGCATGCAACAACATGCAATGCACCAAACATGTGTCAACAATGTAAGCAACAAGCATGCAAAACACAATGCAACCCAAGCATACAAGCATGATGCAATGCAACAAACATGGAACAATATGCAATGGAACTAGCATGCGACAACATGCAAGACAAGCATGCAACAACATGCAAAGGCAAGCATGCAACAACATGCAAAGATGGACTTAAACCAAAATGGGCAGACCTCAGCCATGCCCAAATCAGTGGCCAAAATGATGAATCAATGGCATGAAATGCACATACAAACATGCATACACTTTGGTTCACAAATAAGGTATGAAGACCACAACTCTCAAGCATGAGCAATGAATGAAAATCATGGATGTGTGACAACACTATAGGCCCTGAAATCATGCATGGAATGGTGCCAAACCACTGTAATAAGACAAGCATATCATGCAAGAAAGCTCCAAGCTTGAAACTAGCAAAGTGACTTAAACCATGGCCAAACAAAGCAAGCCCCAAAGGGCCAAGGGCAACCAAAACAGTCCCAAGGCAGTTCAATACAAGACCAAAAACATACTCGAACCTAGCCAACACAAGCTAGAAGACAAGTCCAAAAAGCATGAGGCATGCAAGGCTACAAAGGGGTATTACACTACACCTATTACAACCAAACATGGCATGACTTAACCAATAAAAATTAGAGTTATGGCATGTCAAAATAAGCCCAAATACACACTGTAATGACAGCTCAAAGGCCTAAGCATGGTGGCATACACAATGGCTCATTCTTGAGGCATAAAGAGCCAAACCTCCAAAGCATTAAAAGAGTGACAAGCACAAGTGTATGACCATGAAATATGCATTGAAATATCGTTTCAAATGATGCCAAATCATGAGAATAGTCTAATTAGTGCGTGCTAGTGGACTTGATACACAAAGCTAGCAAGCTAGATTGAACCATGGCTATACAAAACAATGCATGCATGACCAAGACAATACAAATCAGAGCTTAAGCATGGTAAAACCTGAGGGAAAGCTTCTTTGAGTTGAGCCAAAACATGCAAGAATGACAGTCCAAACACATGATGCATGTTAAGGCAATAGAGAGGATTGCAAGACAAGTGCATGGTGCATGCAAGAGGCTATTAAACCAACCTTAGACAGAGGTATAACATGGCAAAATAACATCAAATACTTGCTAAAATGGGGCCAAAACATTCTAAGCAAACATGCTACTATTGTGAGCCATTTATACTAGCATACAGGACACAAGGAGAGGGGGGGTCCCTCTCATATTTAAGACTCTAAAACCGCCTTTCCACCACTGAAAATCCTCTGGATTTTAGTGGTGGGAAGGTCAAAACAAGATGGTTCCAAAAGCTTAAAAGGAAGGCACAAAACAAGACCAAACAAGGCCTAAGAGGGGGTAGACAACCCCCAACACAAAAATGACCTTAAACAAACATCACAAGCATGAAAAATTAGAACTTTTTTTAGTTTAGAGTTAAGCTTAAAACAATATGCAAGTAGGTCTAAAAGCTTAAGCCAAAATAGGGGATTAAAAGCTAGAATCTCACCCTTGAAGAACACCTTCAAGAACACAACTCTTGCACTCTTTTCTGACCAAAACTAGTCCAAGAACACTAAAACCAACTCCTCAGTACCTCAGCAACACAAGGATGGTGTTCTAGTAGGTGTTTGTGTGCAATAGTGTGAAGATTTTACACTTTTGAGCACAAACAAGAGCAAAAGGAGAGAGAGAGGTAAAATATATATAGAGAGTGATATATGTTTTATATATCAAGATTTCAGAACCTCTGGAAAGGGAGAGGGGCCTCCCTTCTTATAGAATTTCAATTCTCAAGCTTGTTGAACAAGCTTGAGTCTTGATGCAATCCCTCCATACACGTGTATGGAGGATGAGAATTGTGCTCACCAGCTATCACAGCTGGCACAAAAATATCTACAAAAGCAGGTGGAAAGGTCTCTGCCAAGAAATATGGCCGATCGACCAAAGAGAGTGCCGATCGGCTACCACTTATGGCTGATGGCAAGAAAACAAGGCCGATGGCACAAGGCCTTGGCTGATGGGTTGTAGGGATGGCCAACAAGCCACCCCCTTCCCTCAGAAGCAAAAACACAAGTCCTTGGTCCACAACCAAGCACAAAACAGGCAAGTTGAGAGATCCTAAGGCAAGGTGCGCAGCCGAGACCTCCGAGAACTCAAAACGAACACGAGCATGGATGATCATCGAGTGTTCAAACGATGACATCCAGGTCTTGAGGACGGTAAAAAATGGGATGTCTACACTAGCCGACCGGCCAGTTGAGGTAGCCGACAGCCACTTTTGTAGCCGACCGGCCACCAGTGAATTTTTGTACAAATGTGTTCCTGTGTTGGAGCAGAGGCAATCTGGAAGTTTTTGCAATTTTCAGAGATCAAATGAACGCAAACAGAGGCATCCAACGGCAAGGCAAAGGCATTTTTGGGTGGAGCAACTGAGCATGCATACATCCCTCGTCCCGAGGCCATTTAATCATTTTTGTTAGCTTAGAAGAAGTTAGCTAATTCATTCATACATATGTTGTAATTAATTAGCTTAATTCATTTTGTAATATTTTAATTAGCTTAGCATAGCTAGTTATTCAATTGTGTTGTAATAATTTGTTAACTAGAATAGTTAATTAATTCGTTTTGTAATAGTTAGCTTAGCTTAGTGTAGCCTAGCTTATTCATTCGGACCCTCCTTCGCGAGGGCGTAATGTTGTAATAAGTGTGTGTGCGTGTGTGCATGTCTTCCAACCCCGTGTCTTTCTCCCTTTTATTTATCCATTTTCGATGGTTAGATTAGGGACACGTTTTGATTAGCTACCTTATGCTTGCATGTTTGCATCCATTCATTTGTCTTGCATGCAACGAGGCTCGGCGCATCATTCAAACTGCATTGTTGTTTTAATTACTTCGATGAATACATGTTTAAAACCATGCTATCAAATTGTTGTAAACAAACATGTTAGGTAGCCGAGCCTATCTTAATTGCATTATTGCATGTGTTGCATTAAGCATCCTGTATAGTTAGGATCATGCATTCTTTCTAACTAGCTTTTATTTTGGCTTGGAGTACTCGGTAAGTTTTACGCTTTAGCATACTTGCATGAGTGTAAGTGTTTCCATGTTTCGCATGCTTGCCATGAGGCTATTTGCTTAAATGATTAACTGCATGAATGCCTATGGATGAAGGCTTTGTTGCTTGAATTGGAACAATTCGATAAATGTGCGTTTTAAGCCCACTTCGCGAAGTGGCAAATCATGTTTTAAGCCCATCATGTTTGATGGCAAATCCGCGTTTTAGCCCACTTGAGGGTGGCAAATTCAAACCATTTTCGAAATTAAACATGAGTTGAATTCGTTCCAAATCTTGCGACTTAGTCTACACTTGTATGTGTGCGTCACATAGAAAAGTTATCTAATAATCTGAATAAGAACACATGAGGTTTATGAAACAACCTATTATGATTAGTAGAGGGCGATCTTTGATCGGGCGAGCGGGGGTGCTCATTTCAGGACCTTTCCCTCTCGTACCCAAGTTCCGAGCCGAGGTAACTTTGGTGATGTCGGACACGTGGCCTTTGGCACGAGTCAGGGTTTCCTAAATTTCCCAAAAAAAAAAATATTTAGGTGGCGACTCTATAATCTGGAAAAGCAGTCCAGTTCTGGCATTATTTGATTCAAAATCAATTTTCTAAAATGATTTGCCGGATTGGACTCTTTGGTGATTATTAGTTTCACATTGCACTTGTGAGACTAGATTTAGAACCGTGACAGGAGTTCAAACTGTAGGACCAATTCGAGCTCTCTGACAGGGGGCGCGAAAAAGTCGAGCTACATGAAGGAAAATATGAGGCGTGTATCGCTGGTTTGGAAGCAGCCCTAGAACTAGGGGCAAAAAGGTTGGACGTCATCGGGGACTCGAACTTAGTTGTTTCTCAAGCAAATTGAGACTGGAAGGTTAAAGAAGAAAATATGAAGGTTTATCACCAGACCTTAGACGTTCTGATTCCTAGGTTTGAAAAGCTGACTTTCACGCACCTACTAAGAGAGAACAACAGGTTCGCTGATGCTTTATGAACTCTATCTTCTATGATAGACATCCCACTTGGAGTCCGGATGTGTCCGATTATCATTGAGCAGAGATATACGCCGACCTATGAGACTATCGTCGCAATCGATGAGGCGCAAGACAAAAACCCTTGGTACTATGATATTTAGAACTTCTTGGAAAAGGAGATTTATCCACTAGGGGCAAATGCCAAAGACAATAGGGGAATACGGCGAATAGCCATCCAATTTATCATCTATGGAGGTAAACTGTACAAAAGAGATCATCTGGGAATGCACAAGTTGTGTGTCGAAGAAGAGGAATCAGAGCACCTGATGGAGGCCATCCATGGAGGAGAGTGCAGAGCGTACATGGACGAAGTGATGTTAGCCCGTAATATTCTCAGGCAAGGTTACTACTGGTCCACTATAGAGGAGGATTGTGTTGGTTTTGTTCGGCGATGCCAGAAATGCCAAATTTATGCTAATCACATGAACATCCCACCGTCAAAACTGTACAACACCATGGCCTTTCATGGTCTGAGGAATCGACGTCATCGGCGTAATCACACCAAAAAGGTCGAATGGGCATGAATACATTCTGGTGGCAATTGATCACTTTACAAAATGGGCAGAAGCTCAGTCTTATGTAGTGTTGAAAGCATCGTATGTGGCAAAGTTTATCAGAAACAATATCATTTGCTGTTACGGAGTCCCAAACGAGATTATATCGGATAATGGCTCTTACTTCACGAAAGTGGTGATAGACTAGTTGGAGAAATACAACGCGACTTTTCATAGGTCGTCTACATACCGGCCGCAAACCAACGGAGCTGTCGAGGCTGCCAACAAGAACATCAAGAATATCCTGCACAAGATGGTTGAGACCTACAGTGATTGGCCAGATAAATTGCCATTCGCACTCTAGGGCTATAGAACTTCAATCTGGACATCTATAGGGGCAACTCTTTGTTCTCTCATCTATGGGATGAAAGTTGTTCTACCGATTGAAATAGAAGTCCTGTCACTGCGAGTTATAGCTGAATGTCGAATAGCAGAGGCGGACTAGCAACAGAGCAGGTTTGAGGAGTTGATGCTTTTCGACGAGAGAAGCCTGAAAGCATTATACAATGTTCAGGGCTACCAACGCAGAATTTCTAGGGCTTTTAAGAAAAAATGTGAAATCTCAGAATCTCAAAGAGGGAGATATTGTGCTGAAAGACAATTGAGCTCCCATTCATGACCCTAGGGGCAAGTTCAGAGCCAATTGGACTGGTCCTTACATCATAAAAACTATTTGATCTGGTGGAATTGTTATTCTCATGGACTTGGGTGGCCTAGAATTTTCCCAAACGATCAATATGGATAAGTTAAAGAAATACTATCCCTGAGAGGCTCGTTAGGCCGAAAACCCGGAAGGGTGACCTAGGCAAAAGTTAGAGCATGAAAAATTAGAAATAAAGAAAAACTGAGCTCGCAAGGTTGAAGGCCCTAAAGGGTAGCCTTGGCAAAAGTTAGAATGCAAAAGGAGAGAGTTAACACTTGAGTGAACCTGAACCGAACTATGTAAGGCCTGATTCCCATCTTCGGGATATGCAGGCAACTTCATCCTGAAGTTCGGCCGTAAACACGTCTAACTCAACTGTCCTGTCCATGTGTTTGATCAGGTCATCTTTGTTTGTTCTTTACCTGAGGGTTCGATTATGATCTTTACTTTGAGAGAAGAGCTGGTTACAATGTTGAGCAGTGTTGTTAATCAAGGGGCAATTTGTGATCTTTTGATTCGGAGTTGTATACCTTGAGGATTGATTCCTTGCGTGTCAGGTGGTGATCTTTTTTGAAAATGGTTTTAGAACTTTTTAATAAAAGTTGATTTTGTTCAAAATTTTACCTTTTACAACTTAGACCATTTTTGGACAAAAAAGAAAATTTTTAGTGTTCACAACTTTAATTTCATTGATTTCAACTTAAAGTTCTCCAACTCTCTGATACAAATCAACGTTGTTTTTATTACATCGAAAAAACTTGAAAAGAAAGGTCAAAGCAATAAACTAGGGGCATAGACGAGTCAGGTGCTCCTGCGTCCCTTGCTTGTGCTTATGGAAGCTTCTGAAGCCAAAGTGGGCCCGGTTTGTGCCTCATCCTCGAGCCAAGCCAAGCACTCGCCAGAAAAGGCACAACTGAAGCTAGGGGCAGGGGTCAGAAGCTCTCTTGTCCTCCAAGCAATGAGGTACCTAGCCAAGTGTGAAGCACAGATGGGGAATGAAACCAGGTACTCTACCCCCTCCTCTAGGCGGGTCTGATCATGCCCAAACTGACGTCTAAACCGGAAGGAGAAGTAGAACACACAGTGTGTAAGGCCGATCAATTGTATGCTAGGTTGCCAAGCCACGCCGTAGCTCATCTCGGTCAGATTAAGCCAGGGGCAACGCCAAGCTATGTCAACAGCAGATCTGTTGCACATCCTGTGGCACCACCATCCCTCATTCGGGAAATCCACTAGACGGTGGTGGAAGAAATAGCCTCGAGCTGAGTACTCAGGGCAAGAGTCCACTACCTTCAGCTTATCCATAAGCCACACCTGGGAAGGGATGAAAGAAAAAAAGATATTAAAGAATAGAGAGATGTATATTGAGGAAAAAGTGAGAAAAGGGTTTTGAGAGAAAAACAGAGCGTGAGTGTCGAACGATGTGAGAAAGACATATAAGAAAGGGTGGGAAACAATACCTGAAGAAGTAGTGGGCTCCCCGCCAATCTGCTAGTCTCCCATCGATAAAAGGCATCTAAGCCCATCAAAGTCTCGACCAGCACTAAGCCAATGCAACTCTTGCCTTCTCTTAGACCTGGGGCCACTTCGATCAACCAAATGTTGGACTCGCCAAAACTAGGGGCAAGAAGGAAATGAGCAAGCATACATAAGCATAGGGCATGTTGCCGAAATCCTTGCCAGAGAAGGTCGTCTAGGTCACTAACGTCGGAAAATCGATGAACCAAACTAGGAATGTCTAACTCTTCATTGTAGGCCAGAGATCGAGCCGCATGTAGAGTAAGCCAACACATCTGTCCCAAAGCTTGGGCGTGGCCAAAATCGAGCTGAGACATGATTTTCTCATCACGCTAGGATTTCATTAGTGCTTGAAATTCTTCAATTGTCGAGCATATTTTTTGTCCCGCGAAGCTAAAGACGTGTGTAATCGACTCCCAACATCGAGCCGCGCCATGAAGGAACGAAAAACAAAGTGGAGAACGGCTCAACAAAAAAAGTGCATTTATGCCGAAACCCTAGAAATTTACCTTTTTCGTACCGTCTAAAGTAACTATACAATCTGAGAGCTTTTCGGCGAAAATGGCTCCATTTGCAAAGAAATTGCAGCTGAAATGAAGTTTTGGAGAAGAATTCATGAAGCTCAACCTTTTGTAGAAGATAAGGCAATGAGTGGAAGCCAACTGTTATCAATCTGGTGATTCGTGCATTTGAAGGCCGGTAGGTGGCCGGCAGGCCACATTGGTGGCTAGCAGACTAACTCTTGTGGCCGGCATATGGCCGGTAGGGTTTTTTTCGTGGCCGACAGCCTTCTTTTATGCCCTGCTGTCTACTTGTGTGCTGGGTAGTGCTGGAAGCCTGTGTTTCGTCTTGATCTTTGAGTATTTTAAGGTCCTGTTTTGAGTCTTTTTGGTTTTGGCAAGTTTGTTATTTGTATTCGAGTTATTTTTGCTTATCAAGTTGTGTTTTGCATTTTGCATTTTGTTTGTTGGTCGGCTCATTACCTGATTAAGAACATTGTTTCAATCAAGTGCTCTGTTGGCCAATTCAATCTCATGTCCTTTTTCATGCAAATATGGTGCTTATGATGCAAAAATAACAACATTTTTTTTATATAAAAACTGTGAGGTTTTATTCCGATCATGGTTTTTTACAAAGAGGTATACAAGTTTTAAGGCAAATAAAACCTATCTGCAGCTATACATGTGCTAATGCTACCAAACAAAAAGAAACTAAGCAAAAATCAAAAAATCAGCACTCGTCGCCTCAGGCCCGAGAGGCCCTCTTCGTCCTCTTGCTCGGAGGAGAGGACTCTGGGGCACTATCTCCATCAGTGCCGCTGTTTGAATCAGTCTCTATGCCAGAACCAGAGCCAGCATCGTCTCCACCCTCTGCCCAGAACCCGCATCAGTGTTATCACCTCCACTTTCGGAACCAGAGCCGGCATCGTCTCCACTCTCGGATGACTCGGAATGCTAACTCGTTGCCTCTTCAGAGTCGCTAGTCTTAGTATTATCTTTGCGTAAGATAGGCTCTGGAGGACTAATCTGGCCTCAGGCACCCTTATCTCTGCCTCTGCTCCTACTGCTGGAGGAGGTACTACCGGTGCTGGCGTTGTTGCCGCCGCTGGAGCAATCGGTATAGCTGGGATCTGAAAAGGACAGTTGTCACATATCAGTTTCATTCTGTATATTATATACAAGCATAGTATGCAGAATGAGTGTATGGAGAGATACAGTGTGTGAGTACAGTGGGCGAATGCAGTGTGCCAATGCAGTGTATCAGCGTAGTTTGGAGAAGACTACAGTTGAGATGCTAGTGTATTAGTAGAAAGATGATAGCATGAATTCTAAACTGGAGAAATTACGGGGATACCGTGAAGGCCGAGTAGCGTCTCTCTCTTCTGTACCATGCCCATCAAGGAGGCTATCAGGTCGAGAGCGCCTCCTGTGTACTCTATCGATGCTTCTAAATGCATTTGGATGATCAGTGTTCACAATAAACATATCTGAAATGAAATACGAGGTGCAAATCGTAAAGTATGGTCCATACCCTAGTTGGGCCTTGAACCTTAACAAGCTCATGATCAGCCACTGCAGGCTCAAC
Source organism: Camellia japonica (assembly GCA_030407325.1). NCBI lineage: Eukaryota > Viridiplantae > Streptophyta > Magnoliopsida > Ericales > Theaceae > Camellia > Camellia japonica. The sequence continues at coordinate 70,274,550 of JAPPVO010000010.1, read as the reverse complement.
CGGGACCTGGTAAGTCGCTCCAGTATGTCGCCAGCATGTAAGCGCAGTGGGAAGCTCTGGCCAACGAGTCCTTTACCCCTCACGAGGAGCCCCTCTGGCACGGGCCCTGGTTTCCCTACGCGCCTCTCTCACCTCAGGAGCCCATACCCCCTCACCTCCGCGAGCACCTATCAGATGTGGCATGAGATGGGTCTGAATGAAGGTCGCGTAGTTGCCCTCTGCTCTGAAGTAATCAGCATCCAAGCCCACCATAAACTGAGTGACCGCGTCAATGGATAGGCTGTCTGTTGATCTCATGGACTCTAGCGGTGCCATCAGAATGATCTAGTCTGGTAAGCCAATGGTCTGACGGATGAACTGCTTACTCAGGAACCAAGCTCGGCAAACTTGGCCCTCAAGTAGAGTACGGAAGCGAGAAGTGGCCCAGGCCCCGGCGTATTCATCTCGTATCCCAGTCGACATCATGGCCTAGGGCTGCCACATGCTCTGCAAACAGAGAGTGCATAGATTGTTAGTTGTTGTCAGTTGCAAAAATGTAAATCAGAACAGTTGTAAAGCAGAAATGACTATGTTTTGGGTTACCTCGTGGGCAGCCACTATGTCGAAATAATGCTGAAAGAATGCGAACGACTCGCGGCTCCTACACTGGCATCTTTCATCATACTGCCTCGAGTAGGGGACTGCTAGGGGGAGCTCTTCCATGGGCTTTGGGGCAAGTGCTGGAAAATATGCACAGACCCACAGCTGCAAGGAGAGTACAACAATATGTGAGCATAAAACATGAACAGACATAGAAAGTGCAAAGCAGAAAGCATACAGCATGAACAGATACAGAAAGTGCAATGCAAAAAGCACAGGTGTTGGACAGATATAAAGTAGAAAACGTAGAGCAGAAAATGTAAAGTGCAAAGATGGAACTGAAATGCATACCTCCCAGGCTCGCCAGTAGCCTCCGATCAGCTCTCCCCTCAGGCAGGAAGTAGAGCTCATATATCCATACAGGGTGGCGAGGCAGCTTCGCCTCAGTCATAAAAGCAAACACGGGAAAGGCTCACTAGGGCGCTCAACAGATATGAGCCCACGGTGTTCCACCTGTTGAAAAACAAGGTGGTACTGAGGACAAACATCAGAAAGCCTCTGGCGTACTGCTCCATATCCTCTAATGTCTCTGGGTCACTCCCTCTGAAATGCTTAGCAAACAAGCTATACCTGACCATAGCTGTCCGATACAATGGTGGGCACGCTCCAAGTAACTGGATCCAAGCGGCCTCCCACTCCCCTATGTCTGTGTCGAAAGGGATCGGATCACCCTCTACTCCTAAGCTAGTGAGCATAGCAAAGTCATAAGGAGTCATCATCATTTCTTCGACAGTGTAGAAGTGGAAGGAGTTGGTGGTGTCCCACCTCCTCTCCATAAGTGCTTCCAAAAGAGGACGACTCGCGATGACCCGCATTAGTCCGGAGCAGAAGAGGCCGAAGCCAGTCTCATCCACAATGTCGTGAACTTCAGCAGGGAGCTCGTCATACCAATCTCGTGCAATTGTGGCCCCGTACCCTCTGAAGGCATGAGACTTGCCTTGTGGCAAAGAGTAGATGAATCAGATAAGGTAGTGATGAAAGTACAGTCGAATAAAAGGCAGTGCAAGAAATGCAAGTAAAGAAAGGCATGAATGCATGAAAACAGAGTTCATATCTCAACAGCAATGGATGAAAGGTGCGAAGCCGGCTCCCTCAGTAGGAGGTTCTCCAGTACACCGAGAACAAAGTCGCTAAAGCGCCTAATGCCTCCGGGTGGCAAGATATGTGTGCGGTTATGATACCTCACTGGATAAAAAGGGCGCACCCTCAACGGTAGTGGCTCCGGCTTGAGCTCAGGCTCAAACTCTGCCTTGAGGTTGGCCTCAATACCTTGAGCTGCCTTGCCTGCCTCAGTAGCGATCGACTCCTTTGCCTTAGCAACAGGTGAGAATAGGGGTGGAACCTCAGGAGAAGCCCCGTCATGTGGGAAATCATCTGCCATTTGGAAAATGGGTGAAAAACAGGTGAAGAGTGAAGAAAAATGGAGAAAAGTGGGTAAACTTAGAAAAAGTCAACCCTAGAAGAGAGAAAAGGGAAGAAAAAGTCAAAGTCGGGAAAAGTTCATGAAACATACGAGAAACTCGATGGGAACAAGCCGAGAAGGGTGAAAATGAGGAAAGAAGTGTCGAAATCAAATTTTGATCGGTTCAAAAGGAAGAGAATTAAGAGGGTTTAGCGAATAAAGTTTGTGTGGGGCGTTGGAAAATGCGTAAAAAGCTCGGATCTAGAGAGGGAAAGTGTCTGAAGAGAGAATGAAGGAATTTGGCCCTAGAGAAATGAGGAAATGAAATGTTGGGGTGTATACTTAAAGACCTGAGGCAAAAAGACCAAAAAACCCCTTAATTTCCATCGGTGGTCGGCAGGTGGCCGGCAAAGCTTTTTCATGGCCGGCAGCCTCCCCTTGTGGTTGGCAGGTGGCCGGCGGCTTCCCTATGAGTCGTGATGCTATTTTGTGTCTTTGTTTCCCAAGAGTTGCAAGGAAGGTTCACTGTTGGGTCCAGATTGTCTCTACGAAAGCTCAAAACTGTGTTTTGGCGCACGACGTTCATCGCTTGTCAACATGAATGAGGTGTATCCTTTTTAAATATATTGTAATTCCTTCGAGAGGTAAATCGGAAGGTGCTATCGGATGTCGCTATTATTCATTTTGCCTTCGTTCTCCTTTCGCCCTATATTGTTGCATAGAATATGCATTTCACATATATTGTTGCATGAGAATTGCATTTCACATATGCATATGTTACACACGTGTTTTGCATTAGTTATGATTCACGCATAGAATATGCTCATGCTCTTATTTCATGCATAGAATATAATTTTGTTTCTTGCATAGAACATGCTTTCACTTCACATGTTATGTCGATTGTCTATCTGACATGGAATGTTTACCTTGTGCATCTATCGCACTTGTTTACTTTGTGCATCTATCGCACTTGTTCATTTTGTGCATCTATTGCACTTGTTTACTTTGTGTATCTATCGCACTTGTTGACTTTGTGCATCTATCGCACTTGTTTACTTTGTACATCTATCGCACATGTTCACTTTGTGCATCTATCGCACTCGTTCATTTTGTGCATCTATCGCACTCGCTTCCTTCATGCATCTATCGTGCACCTTTCAGTTTCATCTCGGGACGTGTGAAGCGTGAGCCCGAGCAGTTTTATCTCAGGACGCGTGAAACGTGACCTTGAGCGAGTTTCATCTTGGGACGTGCGAAGCGCGAGCCCAAGTGGTTTTCCTTGTATCTCAGGACGCGTGACGCGCGGCCCTGGGCGGGTTGTATCTCAGGACGTGCGAAGCGCGAGCCCGAGCAGTTTTCCTTGTATCTCAGGATGCGTGACATGCAGTCCTGGGCAGGTTTCATCTCAGGACGAGTGAAACGCGAGCCCGAGTGGGTTTTTCTTGAATCTCAGGATGCGTGAAACACGAGCTCGAGCGAGTTTTCTTGTATCTCGGGACGCATGAAACGCGAGACCGAGCGGGTTCTCTTATTTCTTGGGACGCACGAAGCGTGAACCCGAGCGGTCTTTCTGTTTCTCGGGATGTGTAAAACGCGATCCTGAGTGGTTTTTGTTCTTTAGTTTCTTGGGACATGTAAAACACGTCCCCGAGTAGTTTCCTCAGTTTCTCAGGATGTGGGAAACGCAACCATGAGCGGTGTTTTCTTTTCCCGTCTCTTGTTTTGGCGTGGTCAGAGCGTGTTTTAGTTCTTTTTGCATCAAACCGGTGTTGGTTTTAAGCTTGGAGTTGCACATTATTTTGGTTATTGCATTTGTTATTGCTTATTACATCTTGCATGATCATGAGTTTTCAAAATAGCCGGCTTCGCGTAGCGTGTTAGTTTAGCTCTCAAAGTTGCATTGTGCATATCGTTTGCATCGTGCCCCAGAACTACGCTGGTTTGATTCCTTGCAAAGGGATACATAGGCAGCCTGCGGGTGTAACCATTTGTTTCTGTCTTGATTGTTTGTCCAAGTCTTACGGCCTTGTCAAAATGGGTCGTCTTCGGGCTTTGACATTCACTCACGTCATTTCATGACTCTGAGTTCTGTCAAAGAGAGGCAACTGTAGACACTCCATTTTTTACGGCCCTTACGATTTGCACACCACTGCATGCACACCCGATGATGAGTTTATATGCTCTTCAAGTGCTTGAAGTCCTCAGTGGAAAGTCGTAGCTTTGAGCCTTTCAAACCCTGCACATTTGCTGCTCGGTTTTTGGACCAAACTCTGTTCTTTTCAAGCCTGCAACTTCGGGCGGCCTGCCGGCCACCTTGTTGGGCTGCTGGCCATCACTTTTTTGGCTATCAGCCACTGATGTGGCTTGTCGGCCACCAGTGATGGTTGACTGGCCAGCCACCACTGATGGCCAGCCGGCCACTAGTTTCTTTTGCATATACTTTGTGACACTTGTGCCAGCTGTTTGCACAGATACATGCATTTGCCCCCACGTGTTGGGCTGGATATGCTTGAGGGGAATTCATGTTTTCTATATATAGAGGTCCTCCCTCTCATGTTTCAAGGTTAGAAAATTTTGATATCAAAAATTTTCCTCTCTCTCTACAATTCTCGCTCTCTTTCTAGCAAATTCCTACAATTTTGCCCACAAATCCTTAACCTTTGCCTATACACCCTTAACCAAACCTTCTCATCTTTGATCTGAGGCATTTTTTATGTTGGTTTGAGCTCTTGAAGGGTGTGTTGTCTTGGTTTTGTTGCTTGAATTGCTTCTTATCTTCAAAAGGTATAAGGCTTTGCCTATTTGCCTGCTTTCTCTAATATTATTCTTGCTGTTTTCCAACTGTTTTGGGCTTTAAAAACTGTGTGTTTTTGGGCTGATGCTTGGGTTTTAAGGCCATTAAAGGTTGAGGGGTGATCCATCCTTCTTTGTACCTTGCTTTGGAGGCCTTTGCCCTTGTGTTTCCCACCCTTGCATCATTATTTTCTGAGCTTTTAAACACTGATTTTCAGAGTTATTTCAGTGGTCAAAATCCTTTTTTGAAGTTCAAATTTGGAGGGGTTAGCCTCCCTTCTTTGTGTCTTACTTACTAGCCCAGCTTGTGACTTGTTTTAGCATATTAATTTAGCTATTGTTAGCTTAATTCTAGCATGTTTTAGGACCTATTTTAGATTGTTTTAGCACTGTTTTGAACTGTTGGTTGCATTTGAGCTTTGTTTTACATGTTTGTAGTGTAATAGTCCTCATGAGTTTGGTGTTCTAGGCCTTAGACACCATCTCCTTTGAGTTGATAGCATTTATTTATGCTTTTCTCACTCATTTTCAGCACTAATAATCTTTGCAACCTCCCTCCTTTTTTGGCTTTTGTTTTTCTTTGAGAGTTGTTTCAAGCCTCTTGTTCTTTTAAGCATGAGATTGAGGTTGTCATGCTTAATGGTTTAATCCCATTTAGGGGTTCATTATCAATGACATGACATCTCTTTTATGTCTTAAGTTAACTCTTGGTTTGGTATTTTACATCACTAGAGGACTTAAATTCACCCTTTGGACTCAATTGATTAAAGAATGGTTGGTAATTTGAAATGGAGTAAAATTGAGACTAAAATGGTACAAGACAATAAGTGTTGTGTTCAATCGGACGTTAATTGAACACATAGAACTTGGGCCATTTCATACTTACTAGTGATGAAATGATTCAAGTCTCTAAGGCCATCACTTCCCTTGATCTTTCATGATAGGGAGGTGGTTTTTGAGAGTCTCATTTCATTACAGTTATTGAACTTGCACACTTGGTTTCCAGAGCCATCATGCAATGAAATTGCATCCATTGATGATTTGTGAACCAAACTTGCAACTCCTTTGATTCGTTCATAAAAATGAGAGGTGAGTTGTGCAAATAAACCCTTAAAATAACCTGTATATGCTCTATTTGTCCTCTATTGTAGCAAGGAGAACTGGACAGTAGTGGCCGACAGGCCACTTTCCATGGCCTGCAGGTGGCCGACAGACCACCTTTGATGGCCGATCGGCCATCACTGGTGGCCAGCAACCTTCATCACTGGCCGGCCAGCCACTAATGCAAAATTCAAGAGCATGTTTATAAGGCAGAGCAAAGTTATTCTGGAAAAGGGCAACAGCGTTGGTGTTCTATTGTGCAACAGAGGTTCACCGGAAGCAAAATAGTGGCTTTTCGGGTGGAAATCGGGTACATGCATGAGCATTCCTCGCATATCGAGCCTATTTAGTTTAAATACTTAGCTTAGCCATTTGTTGTAATTAGTTAGTTATAGCTAGTTAATTTTGTAAAGTGTTGTAACTAATTAGTTAGTTAACTAGTTATTCAATTTCGTTTTGTAATTAGTTAGTTAACTAGAATAGTTAATTGATTCATTTGTTGTAATAATTAATTAAGTAGTTTAGCTATTCACTTATTTTGTTTTGTAATAATTAGCTTAAGCTTTAATTAGTTAGTTAATTAGCTTAGTTTATTCGGACTCTCCGTCGTGAGAGCGCAATGATGTAATAACATGTATGTCTTCTAACCCCACATCTTTCTCCCTTTTATTTAACTACTTATGATGGTTAGTTTAGGGACATCATGTTTTGTTTAGCAAACTTCATGTTTGCATTCATTTGTATTGCATGCACTGAGGCTCGGTTTATCATTCTAACTGCATTGTTAGTTTAAATACTTCTTTGAATACATGCTTAGACCACATGCTACTTAATTGCTTCACATATCATGTTAAGTAGCCGAGCCTAAGTAATTGCATATTGCATGCGTTGCATTAGTCATATCGCATAATTAGGAATCATGTATTTTTCTAACTCATTTCTCTTTTTGGCTTAGGGTACTAGGTGAGCCTTTACTCGTTTTAGCATAATTGCATGAGTGCGATTGTTACCATGTCTAGCATGGTGGCCATGAGGCTAATTGCTTAATTGCTATAACTGCTTGAATGCCTGTGGATGAATGCTAGTTGCTTGAATTGGAATAATTTGAGTAATGTTCATATGCGATCACTTTTTCAAGTAATACATATTTCGAAACAATTTTCAAAACAAACATGAATCGAGATGTTCCAATTCTTGCAATGTTAGTCTATACTTGTATGTGTGCGTATCACACAATAATGCTAGCCTAATAAATCGGAACAAGAGCATATAATGTACATAAGATTCATATCATGATTAGTAGAAGCCGATCTTTGATCGGGCGAGCGGGGGTGCTCAAATGCATTCATGACCTTCCCTTCTTGTACCTAAGTTCCCGAGCCGAGACAATCTTGGTGATGATGGACACGCGGCCTTTGGCACGAGTCATGGGTTTCCTAAATTTTTCCAAAATAAAATATTTAGGTGATGACTCTGTATCTGGCAAAGCAATCCATTTTTTGCAATTTGATTCAAAATCAATTTTCTGAAAGATTTGCCGGATTTGGACTCTTTGATGTTTATCAATTTCACATTGCACTTATGAGATTAGATTCAGAACCGCAGGAGTCCGAACTGTAGGGATTATTTCTCCTTCTGAAAGGGGGTGCGAAAAAATCGAGCTACACACCGCCATTAACTCTAGATTGTGGGTGGGATAATTTCTCTTATGTGTTTTTAACTGCCGTGAGCCATACGCTACCACCTTCCTCTCTTGCATCAATGCACAACTGAAACCTTCTCGAGATGTATCATAATAAACTGAATAGCCCAAACTCCTCTCCAGAATAATCAAAATTGGAGCAGTGGTGAGTCTAACCTTAAGTTCTTGAAATGATTTTTCAGAAGTCTCACTCCACACGAATTTGATTCCCTTCCTTGTCAATCTAGCACATGGTGAGGCCAATCTAGATAAATTATTCACAAAACGTTGGTAATACCTGGCTAAGCCCAAGAAACTTTGAATCTTAGAGGCATTCTTAGTTTGCTCCTAATCTTGCACTGCGTCTATCTTACATGAATCCTTGGTCACCCCTTCTCCGGAAATCACACGGCTTAAAACGTAACCTCGTTGAGCCAAAACTCAGACTTCCCACACTTAGCATATAACTGATGTGCTCTAAGCAACTCAAGTAAAACCCACAAGTGTTCTTCATGCTCCTCATCGGAGGGTATGTAAACTAGGATGTCGTCGACAAAGACAACCATGAATCAATCTAAGAACTCATGAAAAACTTGATTCATCAAGTCCATAAACGAAGCTAGTGCATTAGTCAACCCAAAAGGCACTACTAAGAACTCATAATGGCTATACCGCGTACGAAATGTCATTTTCTGAATATCCTCCTCCTTCACCCTTAACTGGTGATAACCCGATCTCAAATCAATCTTAGAAAAACAACTACACCCCTTCAACTAGTCAAACAGGTCATCTATTCATGGTATTGGGTACTTGTTCTTAACAGTTACTCGGTTCAACTTTTGATAATCGATGCACAGTCACAATGTGCCATCTTTCTTCTTAGCAAAGAGAGTCGGCGCTCCCCAAGGTGATGTACTAGCATGAATTATGCCCTTATCTAACAAATCCTGATGTTGCACCTTTAACTCAAACAACTCGACTGATGCAAATCTATATGGTGCCATAGAAGTCAGAGCCGTGCCTGGCGCTCAGTCAATTGAGAACTCAATCTTTCTATGTGGGGGCAACTCTGTGAGATTTTCCAGAAAAAAATATGACTATTCTTGAACTACCCTCATACAGTGGAGGGGTAGGACTAACACCTTTGTCACACATGAAGTAAAAGCATTTCCCCGATGGCATACATACAGATATCTTCGTATGATGGCAATCTATCATGGCCCGGTAACGAGTCAACCAATCTATACCTAGAATTACGTCAGAAGCATGCATGTCAAGAATAATAAAATCGAAAGAGAGCCAACGATCTGCAACCTCAATCTCACAGGAGCGACATACTCGACCCAATGCCGCTTTACCCTCAACAGGTGTCTCAACCAAAAGAGAAGACTCCAATAATTCAAACTCCAAACCCAAAGTGGATGTAATAGAAGATGATATGAATGAATGAGATGCACCAATATCAATCAACATGTTGGCAGTAGAGGTGAACAACAAAAAGTTACCTCTCATTACAAAAGGTTTTGCCAACTGATCTAGTGTGGTAACAACATACAGATTAAGCCGAAGTGGCTTCCTAATTGGGCCACGAGGCTTGTGCTGACTGTGCTGGCTGCTGGCTTTATGCCTGCCTCAAACCAAACGCACTAGATGTGCCACCAGATTGAGGACAATACCTCTTCAAGTGCCTCGACTGTCTACACCGATAATAGGTACGCGACTAACCTCTCTCCTGACTCTGGTTTTGAGGATGAGCCGAAGATGGTGTAGACTATTGCCTTCCTCCTCTTTGCAGGAAAACTGAAGATTTGTGCCCCAACTGACCACATTTGAAGCAAATGAACCCTTCCTGGTTACCTCTTCCTGAACCCAAACTTGGTACTGGAAAGGTGGATATGGACTATGTAGCCTAGGACTACTGTGGGGTGGAACCCCTTTGCCGTTTGTTGTCCCTAGTGTCCCCCTAAAGATCTTGGGACCTTGCCTAGAGCCTCTTATCCGCTCCTCCTCCGCTTGTGTTACGGTCTCAAAGTGGGCCGCTGACTCCACAAAATGATCGTAATCCCGAATCATTGATTTGGCCACTTAAGGGTACATGAGGGCGACTCAAAGGAAGAGACTCAACTGACACAACAACACAAGACAAAACAAAGAAAATAAACCTCACAACTTGACTATTTATAGGACACGATTAAAAACAAAATCAGCATCCTTGAGACAAAAAGTGGGTTTTCACTCTTCAAGTCCAACGGTAGAATTGACAAAAAACTTTAAGTAGCCCACAGGAGTGTCCAAACCGGCCTTCAATTCAACATTAACATCCACACCTAGTAGGATTGATTTCAAACTTTCAAATTAGGTCTCGCATATTGAGCCTCCCAATCACCCTGGTTGTCCCCACACATCTCATTGACTGTGTTGGCTGGCGTCAAGGCAAGCCATGGATGAGATTTATGTTATAGGATGGCAATCTATTGTAGTCAGGGAGAATTTTATTGATAGCTTTGGGATTTTCAAGTGGGGTAATGACCTTATTGTCAATCAAGTCTTGAATTTCATGGTGAAGGCGAAAGCAACGGTCAGCATGGTGACCGTACTACTGATGGAATGTGCAATATTAGGTAAGATCATGTCTAGGTAGGAGAGGATTAGGGAGAGGTCGAGGATTGAGCAGGTTGAGATAGCTTTCTCCATCAGTAGCTTCAATGCACAATTTGGGCTCATATCGAGATGGGTGAAAGTTCGTTTTTGGGAAGAGGAAGCATCCGTGTTAGAAACATTGGCAAACAGGTTGGCGGGTGTCAGTTGGGTATTCATGGGCTTGGGATTGGAATCAGGATAGGTGTTTCTGGTAAAGCGCCCCTCCTCATTGTTTGGCCTTTCCTTGTTTGCTAACCTGTGAGTAACCCCCACTTGAGCATTGGTGTGTTGAGTAGCGAAAGTTTCGTCGACAACACTTTCAACAAGTGCAAGGAGTTGCCATTTGTTAAGGCTTTTGGTTTTCAGATCTTCGACAACCCATCAGAGATGTGGACAAGGGTCAATAGTTACCCCAGACTCATTCTTGCTACTTGCTTCGACCCTGTTTGCTTTTGATTGGCCCATTCCACTTTTAGCTTGTCCCAAGATTGGAGAACTCTTTGGTACAAAATCCCCAGCATGAGGTGTGGTAAAGGATGGGGTTGGAACCCCAAAGGTTAAATCTACCACCGTTCCTTGAAGGTCTTCGATCATTCCCAACATCCCAGCAGTAGTGGGTTCGGCCATTTGGAGCTCTTGGTGCATCCGAACCGGATTAGGTGTATCCATTATGCATAAATCAGTATTTTCAAAAATGATACCTCTGGCGTGGGCAAATGAGATAGAGTGATATATATATATATATATATATACTGAGGTTGAAGGTAGGAGGTAGTGTATGGATGAGATTAAGGTGAGGATGAGGTACTTGGTCATAGATGGGGAGTGGATTAGTGGTAACATTATGTTCTTGAGGTGGAGCTATCGTCTGGTTGTTGATAAGATTCTGAACCTCATGATGAAGGCGGTAGCAACGATTGGTGCCATGACCACGTTGGTGATGGTATGCACAGTATTTGGTGGGGTTATGTCTAGCAGGGAGTTGGTTAGGAAGAGGTTGGGGATCAAGGGGTTTGAGATACCCTCTTTCCATCAAGACTTTTAGTGTGCTGGTTAGGCTCATATGGATGAGGTGAAAGTTCTGCTTTGAGCTCGAGTTGGGCTGGCTGTTTATGGGTTGGTATTGGCAAAAGGGTCAACATTTTTGGATTGGTGGCAACGGTATTGATTTTAGTGGGTTTGGGAATAGTGCTACTGTTAGCATTGGCACTTTTATAAAACACCCTCCTTGTTGGTTTTCTTGTTCTAGGAATAACCTTTTTGTTAAATACGCTCTCAATCTGAACCCCTAATTCATGCAAATTTTGGAAAGTGAATAGTGGAGCGACTATTAACTTTTGTAACATATCAGGCTCAAGCTGCAACATTATCCGCACTTGGTCCCTCTTAGAAGGTCGATCTGTCATTTGTGCATCCTTTGCTCTCTATCTTGCAACAAATTCCACAAAAGATTCTTTAGGATTCTAGTGGGTTGCTTCAATCTCTTGGGTGGTCATTTCTATTTGGGTATTGCAAGAATACTGATTGACAAACACCTCAGACAAATCTTCCTAATTCTGCTTCATTTTATCCTCCAACTTGGTGTACCAAGTTGCTGTTATACTCGACAGGGTTCTTCCATACAGAGAGAGTTTTTGAGGCTTAGTCAGACCCATTAGTTTCAAGATATCCAAGAAGAGCCGGATATATACTATAGGATCTCCAGACCTGTCGAAACGGTCAATGTGTGGCATTTTGAACATGTCTGGGAGCCTAACGGCAGCCTTGGTGTATCCGTCCTCAATGTCAATAATGGAGTTAATTCCTTGTGCCTTTTTGAATTGTTTCTCAAGGTTAGCAAATTTTAACAAGGTTGGGTCAAGATCATTAATGTCAAGAGGGAAAAGACCTTCATTATTGTAGACACCCTATTTTTGACGGCTCTTAAGACTTGGGTGCAACTGATTGATCACTCAATGATGAATGTGTACGCTTGTCGAAATGCTCGAAATCCTCAGCAGAAAACCTCAGCTTTGAGCTTCAAAAGAACCACAAACTTTGCGCCTTGTTTTTGGACCAGAACTATAGTTTTTTAAGCCTGACTATCGGGGTGCCTGCAGACCCGCTAGTGACTGCAGCCGCCCACTATTAGTGGTCGGCCACCACCTTTTAGTGGCCTACCGGCCACTTGTGCCTGCAAACCCACTTGTGACTCTAGCCACCCACTATTAGTGGCCTGCCAACCACTTGTATAAAATTTCAGATCTTTTTGCTAGCTATGCCAACTGTCTCCACAGGTGCATGCATGATACCAGCTGCATGCATACTGATATTTACGAGAGCCAAACCTAATTTTCTATATATAAATGACTCCCTCTCATTTTTTTAGGGTTAAAAAATTTTGGAGAGCAAAAGTTTTGGAAAATATTTCTCTTTCTACATTTCTCTCTCTCCCTTGCAACTTACATAGCCTTTGCCTAGACACTTCAAACCAAACCTTGAGGGATCTTTGCTGAGGTGCTTAAGCTTGCATTTTAGCACTTGAGAGTGTGAAATTACTGGTTTGAAAATTCAAGGGATCATTTCTCTTCAAGAGGTATACATTCTAGTTCTTTTGTACCATCTGTTTCTCATATTTTCTTGCTATTTTTGAGTTGTTTATCACTTGTATTTTTGGGCTGAAACTTGTGGTTTAAAGCCATTAAAGGTAGAGGGGTGGATCACCCTTCTTTAAACCTTGTTTCATAGGCTTTTACCCTTGTTTTCCCACCTTTTTATCAACCTCTTTTGAACTTTTTACCACTGGCTTTCAGAGTTTTGCAGAGGCTAAAAATCATGTTTTGAAGTCCCAAAAATGGAAGGTGTAGCCTCCCCTCCTTGTGCTTGTTTATTAGCTTAATTGCTTCATGTTTTCAGCTAACTCTTTTAGCTATTTTTACTTTAATTCCAGCACTGTTTGGAGCTAATTTAGGACTGTTTTTATGTGTTAGTTTCATTTATGCTTTGCATTGCATGCTTGTAGTGTAATGGTCCTCATAGGCTTGGTGGTTTAGGCTTTAGCCACCAACCTATTTGAGTTGATAGCATTTATTTGTTGGTTTCCATACTTGTGTTCACCTCTAAGCATCTCTGCAATCTCCCTCATTTCTGGCATTTTTCTCTTTGTTTTGAAAGTTTCTCCAAAAGGAGTGTTATTTAAGCTTGAAGGGTGATATTGTGCTTAATGGTTTAATCCCTTTGGGGGTTTATTACCAATGGCATGATCTCCCTCTCATGCCTAAAACAACATTTGGTTTGACACTTCTCTCTAATAGTGGACTTAAATCTCATTATTGGACTTAATTGACTAATAAATGGAAGGTAATTAAAATGGAGTAATAAAATTAGGGTTAAAATGAAGCAAGATAATAAAAAGGTTTGGATTTAATCGGACGTCAATTGAACCTATTGAGTTTTGAGTCGTTTCATACTTGTTAGTGATGAAAATGGCTCAAGAGTCAATGTCAACCCCTTCCCTTGATCAATCCATGATAGGGAGGAGGTTTTGTTGGTCTTTCCTTACAATTTATTGAAATTGTATCCCTTGGTTCATAAGTCATCACGTAATGAAATTGTGTCGATTGATGGCCTGCGAATCAAGCCTAACCCTCATTTGAGCTGTTTGATGATAAGGAGAGGCAGGGTGGACAAACAACCCCTGAGAATGCTCTGTTTGTGCTCTGTTTATTTTCTATTGCAGTAGGAGAAATCCAACATTAGTGGTTGGCAGGCCACTTTTACTGGGTGGCAAACCATTATTAGTGGCCGGCCGACCACTACTTCTGGCCTGTCGGCCAGTTTTTCCAATAAGGCAGTGTGCTGTTTCCTACAGAACAAAGCAGAAACTAAGGTGAAAAATCAGTGCAATCTCCTGACTGTGCAACAGAAGCATTCTGATAGCAAAACGAAGAGCATTTTCGAGTGGGAATCCACATCCATGCATGAACCATCCCTCAATTCTCGGGATCTGTTAAAATAATGTTGTAATAGTAGTATGTTGTACTTAAAGTAGCAGACTTGTAACTAATTAGTTAGTTTAGTTAGAATAGCTAGTTAGTTTTGTGTTGTACTTAATTAATTAGCTAAAGTACTTAGTTAATTTGTGATGCTGTAATAATTAGCTAGCTTAGTTAGTTTATTTCATTTGGGTTGTAATAGATTAGTTAATTCGTAGTAATTAGCTAGGGCATTCATTCGGACCCTCCTGCGTGAGGGCAAAAATGTAATAATGTATATGTCTTCCAACCCCACGTCTTTCTCCCTTTTATTTACTGACTTATGATAGCTTAGAACATCATATTTCTTTTAGCATTTCCCATGTTTGCATCCATTTGTTTTGCATGCATGAGGTTCAGCTCATCATTCTAACAAAGCATTGTAGTTTACATACTTCGTTGAAAACATGTTGAAACTGCATGCTATCAAGTTGTTTCAAATGCCATATTAGTAGCCGAGTCTATTAATTACCTCTTGTATGTGTTGCATTAGGCATATTTTGCGTTAGTTAGGACCATGCATTTTTCCAACTAGTTTCTCTTTTGGCTCGCCTTGAGAATTGGGGTAAGCATTTATTGCTTTAGCATATTGCATAAGTGTAATTGTTGCCATGTCTAGCATGATACCATGAGGCTAAGTGCTTAAGTGCTACATCTATTTGAATGCCTGTGGATGAAGGCTAATTGCTTGAATTGGAATAAATTATTCAATGTATATATGAGATCACTTTTTCAAGTGGTACATACTTAAACACTTTTCGAAACAAACATGAAATCAAAGTGTTCCAATTTTTGCGATTAGTCTATACTCTTGTGCAACACATAGTAAAACTAGCCTAAAAATTGGAACAAGAGCATATAATGTAAATAAGAATCACATCATGATTAGTAGAGGCCGATATTTGATCGGGCGAGCGAGGGTGCTCAATTCATGACCTTCCCCTCTCGTACCTACGTTCTTGAGCCAACACAATCTTGGCGATGACGGACACGTGGCCTTTGGCACGAGTCTCGGGTTTCCAAAATTTCTCAAAAATATTTAGGTGGCGACTCTGTATCTGGCAAAGCAGTCCATTTTTGACATTTTGATTCAAAATTGATTTTCCAAAAGAATTGTCGTATTTGGACTCATTTGTGTTTATCTATTTCACATTGCACTTGTGGAATCAAATTCAGAACCATGGGAGTCCAAACTGTAGGTCTAGTCCTATCCGAAAGGAGCACGAAAAGTCAAGCTATAATTAAGCTACACCAGGGGTCTGAAAACTCGAGCTCGAGCCAACCCTTCTCGAGGATTTGGACCCTGCAAATCTTCAGCTGGTGGAGGTGGGTAAGAGTTCGATTGAGGCCCGGGGCTAGATGTGTGGTAGATGCCCCAAATGGGTGTTTCATTTCAGCAATGGTCTCATCCCGCAATGCAATTCTCTAGTTTAGCGTATCTATGGTTTTTTGAAAGGCTGTTATCATGGCCACAACTTCTTCTAGACTCTGTGCCATCACAGGTCTGCTGAGTCGGCAATTAGAGAAGTGGATGGGTGTAACCTAAGAGCTGACTAACAAGGATTTGGACCCGATTGTACTTGATATATTTGAATTGGATTAGTCTAGACATGTTTGATTGGATTGGGCTTTTTGGAATTAGTCTTTTGGCATTGGATGTATCTTTTTTTAGTTGGCCTTTAGAGATCATATGGACTAGACCTTTGCTAAGTGGATTTTTTTCTGGGATTGGATGGACTGTGATGGGTTAAGGCTTTCCGAGTCGCATTAGGCTTGGCCTTTGCTGAGTTGGTACTGCTCATTCTTTGGCTCAGACAAACCTATCATTAAAAATAAATACCCCATCAGATCAGGATACCAGGTATGATGGTCAAAACAAAGAAAGATACAATTTTTGGCCCCGGTTCTGGTTTTATATTTTTCCATCATATCAAACACAAACCCCTGGATTTCAACCCAAATTCTAATTCCTATATGACCTTCAAGTTTTGAAAGGAATCACCTCAAGATTAGACTCTCCAAGGATTACATCACACACCGTGAAAGATTTCACATTTTGTACAAAAGCATTCAAAACACCCCTATGAGAGGTTAGGGTTTCCCTGTCGTAGCTATGGCTTGATCTAGGGTTTTACTACTTCAAGAAAACAGTTTTAAAAAATCTTGCATACGGGTGAGCATCCTGTCCTATGTTCGAACAGTCACTATGGCTTTACTATATGTAGCTAGGTTGAATGGTCAAAAGCGGCACCTCGGTAAGATTACCTAATATACCTCTCACACCTAACACCGAGAAGTGAAAGTAGGATCAAGCGGTATGGTAATAATCCAAATTCGAGGGTTGTGTTTCCAACATGGCAGAGCCCATGACTGGCCAGCCTTTTGGAAAACTTTTTAGGCAAGCCTCCAGCAAGCTGTTCAAGAATAGCAGATGGAAAACACAGTGACTTAGAAGCACCAATGCAAATGTAATGCAAAGAAGATATATCTGTAAATAAAATGTCACATCATGAAGTTCGAGTCAAGTTCTCTAATTTCCCTAGCAAAGTTGCCAGAAACTGTAGCTTGCTTTTGGTGCTCCTTAGAGGGGTTTAGTCTCCTCGGATACGATTGCCCTACAGTTCAGACTCCCGTGGTTCTAAATCTGGTTTCACAAGTGCAATGTGAAACAGAAAAACACAAATGAGAGTTCAAATCTGGCAAATCTTTGGAAAATCGATTTACAATTAGAAATGCCAAAAATGGACTGCATTACTAGATTTTAGAGTTGCTACGTAAATACTTTTGGAAAATTTAGGAAACACGTGACTCGTGCGAAAGGCCAGTTGTTTGTTATCACCAAAGTGTCTCGGGTCAAGAACTTAGGTATGAGAGGGGAAAGTCATGAATTGAGCACTCCCTCACCCGATTAAAGATTGGCCTTTACTAATCATGATGCACTTTTTATATATAGTATATGCTCTTGTTCTGATTTATTAATCCTAAACATACTATGTGAGGCACACAAGTATAGACTATTTCACTCACTTTGTAATGCTTTGTTTTTATGTTTTGTTTGAAAAGAGTTTTGACTATGTGCAACTTGAAAAAATATACTCATATGTACATTTATCAAATCAACCCCACTTAAGCGAAAAGCCTTCATCCACAGGCATTCAAGAAGTATATCAAATAAACATTTAGCCTAAAGGGAATATACTTGTTATGGCAACACAAACATACATGCAGTATGTTAAAGTAAAAATGCTCACCTAGTACTCAACCGAGGCAAGCCAAAATAGAAGAAAATAGTTAGAAACATGCATGCTCAAATATGCAAGTGACTAATGCAACACATACAAAATGCAACTAGTAGGTTTAGTTTATTAACATGACATATGGCTCAACTCAAAGCATATGGTAACACATGTATTCAAGTAAGTAGGAAGTAACAACAAGGTTAGAATGATAAACTGAACCCAATGCATCCAAAAATGGATACAAGTTATGGTAATGGCATGAAGCCAAAATATGATGCAATATGTAACCATCGTAAGCAAGTAAATAAAAAGGAGAAAGAATAGGGGTTGGGAGAGATATACAATATTACCAGTGCGCCCTCATGCAAGAGGGTCCGAATGTCTGAATTTAAACTAATTATCACAACACCAAATTAACTAATTTAACTAGCTATTACAAATTCAAATGAATTTAATTAATTACATACACTACTACCAAAGCATTAATTTAAAGGAGCATGGGAAGTGAAGTGTCGTACACAGAAACGAGAACATCCATCCGGAAACCTTCCTATTTGTTGCCAGATTCTTTTCTCTTTGCAGTCAGAAAATTATTCTATTTTTGTCCCAGCTTCTGCTCTATTCTGCCATGAAAATGCCACTGTCTGCACAGCAAAAGGTAGTCGCCTGGCCTTGAAAAGTGGTAGGCCGGATGGAAGGGTGGCCGGCCAACCACTATTTTTTGGTACTACACTGCTGCCATAGAATCAAAATAGTGCAAAGACAGAGTGTTTCCAGTAGATGTTTATCCTTTTTGCCTCTCCCTATCACGAAACTGATCAAGGGAGGAGTAGGCTCGATTAATAAACCATCAATTGTTGCAAAGTTGTTGCTTGATGATCTATGAATCGATAGGACAAAAGATCAATAAATGGAAATAAAAGACAACAAAATCATTCCTCTATCATGGAGTTACCTCAAGGGAAGTGGTAGACATTGCTTCTTGAATAATTAACATCATTAAAGAGTATGTAATGGTTCAAGATGCAATGAGTTCAATATAACGTCCAATTGAACCCAATCCAACTTTATTACTCTTTTTACCTCTTTTATTCCAATTTTAACCTCTTTTACATTTTCTTGGCATTCTTTATTCATTTGTGTCCAAAAGTGATAACTACGTCCACGAAGCGCTACAAACGATAAAGAGAAGTGTCAAACTAAAAGTTGTGCTTGGCATTAGAGAGACGTAATGCCTTGGTAATGAACCTCCAAAGAGATTAAACCATTAAACATGGAAAGTCTCTTTCTCGTGCTTTGAACAACAACTAAGTGTTTAAGACAACCCTTAATCAAAGGGGGAAAAAAAAAGGTGGGAGGTTGCAGAGATGATTAGGCAAAGATGATTACAAGTGTGACGAGAGGTTGAAGAGATGATTAGGCAAAAAAAGAAGGAGGTTGTAAAGATGAATACTTTGAAAAGCTAAAAAAAGCAAGTAAAAGAAGAGGAGAACAAAGCTAGTAAGCAAGCCTAAGGAAGGGTGGTTAACCCTCCACTTTTTGAACCTTAAAATCACATGTTTTCGTCTCTAAAAACTCTGAAAAACAGCAGCTGAAAGTCGAGAAAATAGTAGGGAAAAACAAGGATCTAAGCTATGGAATAAGGTTCAAGAAAGGGTGGTTAACCTCTTCACCTTTGGTAGCTTTTTAATCATAAGTTTCAGCACTTTTTCAGTCCAAAATAGAGCATAAACACCAAGAAAAAGTGGAGAGAAGAATAGTTTAAACAAGGCAAAAGTTGTACCTTTGAAGAGAAGATACTCTTTTGTTCACAAACCAGAAGTTGAATCCTCTCAAAGGCTGAAATTTAGGCTCAATAATCTCAGCAAGAACACTCAAATTTTTTGTTTAGGAAGTATATGTATAGTGTATGTATATTGCAAGATAGAGAGGGAGAGTGTTTGTCAAGTTTTTGACTCCTGGCAAAATTTTCTAACCTAAAACAATGAGAGGTGGTCATCTATTTATAGAAAAACAGGTTTCCTTGTCGGAAATATTTGTATTAAGCCAGTTGGTGCAAGGCACGGCCGGCCATGGAAATGGACGGCCGACCAATAAAAATTGGCTTGTCGGCCACTATTTGGCCAACAAGCCTCTGGGTGGTTAGGCTAGAAAAAATTAGGTTTTGGTCCAAAGGAGGTGCAAGGTTTTAGGTTCTGAAACTCAAAACTGAAGCCTTTTGCTGAAGAAATTGAATGGTTTGTACAATGTAACAATTCATCATGGAGTGTTCACCACGAGGCGCCCAAGTCTTAGAGGCGATTAAAAATGAGGTGTCTACAGTGGGTTTGGGTCGTGATAGAGTGGTATTAGAGCATGTGTTATATCGCACACACGAGTCCATGTGAGCTATAGGATGTCCTAGGAAAGAATTAGACACATTATATCTGCATGTGTGAGTGTGTGTACAAATTTTGTAAATAAGAGAACCGACAATATGAACATATGAATCTGAAATATAATGAACTGAATGTGAACACTATGAAAAGAAGTATTGCCTCTGTTAACTATTGTTTTGTTTTCCTATAGAAAATGGAAAACACAAGAAGTGATGGTACAACCAAATCTTGTGAAGGCCGAATGAGCCGAATGGAACAAATGCTTGCAGCCTTAACAGAATCTTTGAGGCAACAACCTTTCCCCCTCCGCCTCCAAAAATGCAATTTGAACCGGATAACAATGATATCATCAACCTAACTCAGAAGTTCATGAAGATGAAACTGCCAACTTTCTTAGGTGGTATTGAACCCTTAAAGGCAGTGACATGGCTACTTGAAATGGAAAAATTATTTGAAGTGTTTCCCTGCTTCGAGAGTCAAAAGGTTCTGTTGGCCACCTATACCTTAAAAGATGAAGCCCGAAGATGGTGGTTGCTAATTCAAAAAGACGATGGGAACATGACATGGGTTCAATTCAAAGAGATCTTTTATGACAAGTACTTCCATCAGTGCTTTCAGGACTGAAAAGTTTCTAAATTTCAAGAACTCAAGCAAGGCAATATGTCAATAGCAGAGTACGAGGCCAAGTTCATAGAGTTAGCCCGGTTCGCACCACACATGGTTGACACGAACTACAAGAAAGCCTGAAAGTTTGAAAAAGGTCTAAATCTGGATATCATTGATCGGGTAAGAGTGTTGAAACTGCCCACATATGTAGATATTCTTGACAGAGCCTTAATGGCTGAAGGCAACCTAGAAGCTATGAAACAAACTAAGGCCCCAACAATAATGGAATGGAGAGGTAAGAGGTTTGGGTACAGTTTTAGAAAGGGCTGCTCTTTTGTAAACAAAAAGTAAAACACGAGGTCGAAGGAAGCATAGGGGCGTGTATTACCGTGCATCTGGTGCTTGTTTTCAATGTGGCAAGACAAGCCATGTGGTGAAAGATTGTTTGCTTGGGTCCGATAGTGCCAACCGTCCTATGGCAAGTTCAGCCAGATTCGCTTTTGCATCTAGAACAACTATAAGAGCTAACACTGGGAGAGAAACTTTAAGACAAGGCCGAGTTTTTACACTAGTACCTAGTGATGTGCAGAACACTGAAGCTGTGGTGTCAGGTATAACTCCCATCTGTGCCTAAAATGCATATGTACTGATTGATTATGGATCCACCCATTCTTTTGTATTGCACGCTTTCTCACAGAAATTGACTAGACCATTAGAACCTATGAATTATTTACTATTTGTAACTACGCCATCTGGAGGTTCTATGGTATGCGCGTATGTTTAGCCAACATGTGATATTGTGATTGGTGATATGACATTGTACGTTGATTTGTTGCCATTGGGTGTTGATCATTTTGACTGTATACTTGGTATGGATTGGTTGACAAAGTATTGTGCAACTATTGATTGTGTGAATAAAACTATCGTGTTTCGACCACCTGGTATACTTGAATTTGTATTCATTGGGAATGGGGTAATTTCTCCACCGTACTTGATTTCTTTTGTGAAAGCTAGAAAATTGTTAAGAAATGGGTGTCGGGGTTACTTGTGTTGCGTTTTGAATGTGACTTCCAATAGCCCCAACATAGAGAACATCCCTGTAGTGAATGAATTTCCCGATGTGTTTCCAAATGATTTGCCTAGAGACTTAATTTATAGGGAAATTGAGTTTACTATTAATGTTGTACGTGGAACACAATTGATTTCTAAAACCCCATACCGAATGTCAACCTCCGAATGAAAGGAACTGAAAGTCCAACTTCAGGAACTACTAGACAAGAAGGTCATCCAATCGAGTACTTCACCTTGGGGTGTTCCAGTTCTATTTGTTAAAAAGAAATGTGAGTCTTTGAGACTATGTATAGATTATCGGGAATTGAACAAAGTAACTGTCACAAATAAATATCCACTACCCCAAATAGATGATTTGTTTGACCAACTCCAGGGAGCCCAGGTGTAGATTGGCCTAGACTGACAAATTTATCTAAAGTTAGAAGTTTTCTAAGGCTTGCTGGCTATTACAGAAGATTTGTAAAGGACTTCTCCAAACTTGCTATGCCATTGACACAGTTGACGCAGAAAAATGTGCTATTTGATTAGACAGATCAACGGAAGTCGACCTTTCACGAACTAAAGACTAGGTTAGTAACTGCACCATTTTTGACTTTGCCTAATGGTACAGATGGATTCCAAATTTACAGTGACACTTCATATAAAGGCTTGGGATGTGTGCTAATGCAAAATGGAAAAGTGACTGCTTATGCTTCTCACCAACTCCGACCACATGAAAAGAACTACCCAACTTATGACCTTAAAGTAGCAGCTGTGGTGTTTCTTTGAAAATTCGGTGACACTATCTGTATGGTGTGACTTGTAAAACTGACCACAAAAGTCTAAAATATTTCTTTACTCAAAAGGAATTGAACATGAGACAGCGACAATGGCTTGAGCTGATAAAAACTATGACTTGCATATTTTGTATCATCTAGGAAAGGCAAATACCATTGCAGATGCATTGAGTAGAAAGTTAATTGGGAATTTGTCATGTTTGCTCATCGGTCAAAAAGAGTTGTTATGTGACTTGGAGAGGAATGAAATTGAAATTGTGTTGCACGAACATGGTGGAATTCTAGTCGCCATCTCTACCCAGCCTACAATTATTGAAGAAATTAGAGAGAAACAACTTGAAGATGAATTTTTGAAGACAATTGTGAATCAATTGACTCAAAACCGAGGCCCGATTTTTGTTCGAAGACAATGTTCTGAAATTTCAAAGAAGACTTTGCGTACCGGATTATTCTGAATTAAGAAAGCGTATAATGACCAAAGCTCATAACTCCAAATTTGCTATGCATCCGGGGAACACGAAAATGTACAAAGATTTGAAACAAAACTTCAAGTGGCCTGGCATGAAAAAGTGTATTGCTGACTTTGTAGCTAGATGTTTGCATTGCCAACAAGTGAAAGCCGAACATCAACGATTCGCTAGATTACTTTAGCCGCTTCCAATACCGGAATGGAAATGGGAGCACATTACGATGGACTTTATTATTGGATTGCCTCGCTTCTCCTGAGGTATGGATTCTATTTGGGTAATTATTGATCGTTTAACTAAGTCTGCTCATTTTTTGCCTGTGAAGACTTTTTATAATGCAGACAAATTAGCAAACATTTATGTGAATGAGATTGTGAGATGGCACGGTGTGCCAGTATCTATTGTATCTGATAGAGATCCTGAGTTCACTTCAAGATTCTGGCAGAGTTTGCAACAAGCTCTGGGAACGGAGTTGAGATTAAGTAGTGCTTATCACCCACAGACAAATGGCCAATCTGAATGAGCCATTCAAACCTTTGAAGATATGCTAAGAATGTGTGTGTTAGACTTCCAAACGAATTGGGGACCTACTTGCCATTGGCTGAATTTGTGTACAACAACAGTTATCATTCGAGTATCGGTATGGCTCCTTATGAAGCTTTATATGGTAGGAAATATTGTTCTTCGATTTGTTGCGCCGAGGTAAGTGATAGACCTTTGTTGGGACCAAAACTTGTGCTAGAAACGACTGAAAATGTAAAATTGATTCAGCAACGTTTGAAAACTGAATAGAGTCGTTAAAAGAGTTACGCAGATGTATGGAGGCGAGATAGGGAATATGAAGTCGAGGATCGTGTGTTTATCAAAGTAACTCCGATGAAAGGCGAAACGCGGTTTGGTGTAAAGGGCAAGTTGGCACCAAGATACATTGGGCCGTATGAAATCCTCGAGAAAATCAATCCGGTAACATATCGAGTGGCTCTACCTCTGATCATGGAGCAAATGCATAATGTTTTCTATGTTTCAATGCTCCCAGATTATTTGAGGGATCCGTTACATATTATTGAGCCAACTAATGTGCTATTAAAAGATGATTTCACACCTATGAAGAATGGCCAACACAGATTATGAACTGCCAAATCAAAAGACTGAGAAATAAAGAAATTCTATTAATGAAGGTTGATTGGCAAAACCACAGAGGGACATATGCAACATGAGAAATCGAAGAAGATATGATGAAGAGATATCCGGATTTATTTCTATTGGACCCAATGTTCTTCCACACTGAAGGTAATTCGAGTTTGAAGGACCAAACTCTTTAAGGAGGAAAGACTGTAACAACCCCAATCCATAATTAATATCTACTGCATGATTAAGAATTCCTAATGAGAAATTAAGATGAAATCTCGAGTTAATTGCATTTAAATGATATTTGTCTCTGTCTGTCGTAGAATTATCTGTCCGTGTTTTTGTTTCATTATGCGAATTGAAGGCCTTATCGACATCTGATCATGAAATTGACTTGGTTTATGTGTCATTTGGAATTTTAGAAAATTATAGTAGGGTTAATTGAAATTCGATTCGGAATCAAATAATTAGAATAAAATAATGACACTACTTAGGCCTAAACCAAGCTTAATTAAGGAAACCTAATCAAGCCTATATAAGGCAACTTGTTGACTTAGGAGCATTATACACCTTTATTTCCTCATCTTTTGAGCTCAAATGTTTTTTTTTTTTTTGGGGGGGGGGGAGGAGAGAGAGAGAGAGAGAGAGAGAGAGAGTAGGAAGAATTGGATTCAAGCTTGAAGATTGTAGAAAATTAAAACAACTTGCAGGTTTTGGCTTGGAAACTCAAATAATTAGCCATCTAGAGCACAATTGAAAAGCTAAGGAAATAATTTAACCCTTTAGTTATGTAATTGAGATAGAAAATGTTAGAATTCAAGTGAAATGAGAGATAAATCACAATAATTGAGTTAAAATTTAAGAATTAAAACTCAAGCCATGCATGCATGCATATTTTATGGCATTTTGAAGTTATTTCCAAAGAATTTTATCATGCATGTCCTTCTTTTGGATTTGTTCTAAGAATTCAACATGCATTTGAGTTAAACACTTCATTTGATCATGTTTTGAAAGCTTTGAAGCCAAGACAATTCATGCATGTTGTATTCATGTTTTGTTCTTTAAGTTTCAAGTTTGATATTGCACAATTGACATTATTTTGGGCTTTGATTTTGTGAAATGATCCTTAATTCTTAATGTTTTACAAGTTTGGGCATGTTTTCTCAAGTTTTGAGCCCAAAGGATGTGTTTTAAAGCTTTGGAATTGAGTTTTGCATCTTGAACATCAATCTGTAAATTCTAGAATTCTGTATCACCAGTTGAGCGACCACCCTCTGCCTTGCATCTTAGTTCAAGCAAGAAGAAGTTGGCTTGAGTGTAAAATTCATGCTTCCAGAAGTTTTACAAATTTTACAGGCCGCTTGAGCGACCAAAGTTAAGCTCGAGTGAGGACCCTGTTTACTCAGTCTTGCGCTCGAGCGACTGTCAAGTGTCCATCGAGCTGAAAAATCATGCAACTAGTACTTTTGCAGACTTTACAGACCGCTCGAGCGACAACAGTTACGCTCCAGTGAACTGCCATTTTTTAAAATTTTATCTAAGTGTTTGAAAGCACATTTTAGCATCCTCATTGCATCATAGGCATTCTTAAGCCCTAATTAAGACATAATATTAAGGATAAGACTTAGAAACACACTAAGAACGAGTAAATTATTTTCTGAGCATTTGTTTAAGTGTGTATCCATTATCTGTTTGTGTAGGGCACACGTCGTAAGCCATTTGATCTGTCTACTCTGTCTGCCTGCTTCTGGAGACATCTGTGAGTAATAACTTAGTAAAGCTATGTTCAACTTTATTTATTTTCTGTATGATGAAATAAGATCTGTATTCTGAAATGTTATATCCTGTACAATGAATGATTGTCTAATTTTTGAAATGTATTTGTGGCATCCTTAGTATGTTTGTTAGCTTTACTTGGTATCAAAGGTTCCATTATGCAACTTAGTATATCTGTAATCTATTACCCATAGCGAAGGCTCGATCATGGAGCTCAGCATATCTATTATTTGTTACCTGGATCCAGAGGTTCCTTTATGGAACTGGTTATTCTTAACCACCATCTATTTTGTATATGTTCTGTTAGCACTAATGGATGCACCACTTATGATTAAACATGAACTTGATTTTTGTATATGATTTGATTAAGAATGTGAATATGGATCTACTTCTGTTTTTAAGATGAACATGAATCTGCTTTCGGAATCTGATATAGGACATCATTTATTTAAACCCCTTTACTTTGTTATTATTCATTGGGCTTCCGCCCACTCTATTATTTATGTATGTAGGTGATTAGGCACGTGACTAGGCTCAATGATGATTGCCTGGAATTCTGTTTTGTCGGCCAACCTTTGTGCCTCCTGAGGAGGTTTCGGAAAAAGTCATGTGGTCGTGTTTTGTGAACTAATTTTAAGACCTCGTTTTCTTTTGTGAAATTTGAACTAATTTTAAGTCCATATATTGGGATAAGTCCCCTTTTGGTTTTATCTATATATGTGAGTGACGTATGACTAATGTAAATATGACGTCACATGTGTGTACATAAAGTTTTAAATTTATATCCCATGTATGTCTGCATAGCTCAATGGACTATGTATGTTTTATATATTTGCTTCGCAACCCCTTATTATAACAACCCCGACCCATGATTAACCGTTAAACCATGATTAAGGACGCTAATAAATGATTAAGAAGAAATTTTGAATTAATTGTATGCGTGTTACATTATTTATGTTTCTATTTGTCTAGTGTAGAAA
The DNA here is from genome assembly GCA_030407325.1 of Camellia japonica. Taxonomy (NCBI): domain Eukaryota; kingdom Viridiplantae; phylum Streptophyta; class Magnoliopsida; order Ericales; family Theaceae; genus Camellia; species Camellia japonica. Next base: position 70,247,860 of record JAPPVO010000010.1, on the reverse strand, counting down.
GATTTGTTGGTGTTTCTGTTTGTTCTATGAAATGAAGGCCTTATCGACATCCGATCACGAAATTGACTTAGGCTATGTGTTACTTGGAATTTTTAGAATTTTATGGTAAGTTTAATTAAAATCCGATTCGGAACGATTAAATTAGAATAATCAAGGTCCATTTTATTAGCTTTAATTAATCACCACTAATCAAGCCTATATAAGGCTCCTATATGTGCCACCACTCATCTCTTTCCTTAATCACACCTTTGAGCCCACACACACACACAACAAACATGAGACATGGAGAGAAAGGAGAATACTTGAGCTCAAGTTAAGGGATTTGCTAGGAAGAAAAAGAATTGGACTTAGAGACTTAAGAATTAAGCCTCTAGCTCTCACCTTGGAAAGTCTAGGTAAGACTTCAACCCTTAGATTGTACAATTTTGATGGCTAAGCCATGAATTCAAGAGAATTAAGTTATGTAACAAAAGAATTGAGCTAGAATTGGTGAAATTGAGTCCTACCATGTGTAGACACCCCATTTTTTACTGTCCTCAAGACTTGGATGATATCACTTGTGCACTTGATGATATGATTGCATGTGCTCATTTTGGTGCCCGAAGTCTTTAGCGGAATGCCCTATCTTTGAGCCTTCAAACCCTGTCCATTCTGTGCCCTGTTTCGGACCAAAACCTTCAAGCCTGCAACCCTTGGTGGCTGCCAGCCACCAATTGAGGCTGCCGGCCATCTAAGTGGCCAGCTGGCCACCAGTGCCCTTTTTGCAAATATTTTGTTGACAACTGTTCCAATTGTTGACACAAGTGTCTCCATCTCCCTATACGTGTATGGAGGGGTTTAGCTCTGCCCAATGCATGTTTTTCTATATATATGGAGTCTCCTCCCCCATTTTTGAGGGTAAGAAATTTTGGAACAAAAATCTCTCTCTCTCTCTCTCTCTTTCTCTATCTCTCTTGCAAATTTGTGCACATTAGCCTAGATACACTACACTTTTGCCTACACCACCTTAACCAAAGTTGATCATCTTTGAGCTGAGGTTCTTTGAAGCCTTTTTGGAGCTCTTGAAGGTGATTTTGGCTTGAATTAGTGCCTAAAGTTGATCTTTGCTTCAAGAGGTATACTACTTCTCTTTTAAGCTTATTTTGTATATTTGTTTTCCTATCTATTCCTACTGTTTTTGGGCTGTTTTGGGGCCATAAAAAAACTCTGTTTTGGGGGCTGAAATTGGTGTTTTAGGTCATTTAAGGTTAGGGGGGTATCTCATCCTTCTTTATTCCTTGCTTATAAGGCTTTTCCACCTTTGTTTCCCACTTTCAGACTATCTTTTCTTAGGCTTTTGAGCACTGAATTTAGAGTATTTTCAGTGGTAAAAATCATGTTTTGAAGTCCAAAATTGGAGGGGTTAGCCTCCCCTCCTTGTGTCTTGTTTGCTAGCCTAGTTAGCTCTATGTGTTAGCTTAATTTTGTAGCCTTTTGTAGCTTAATTCCAGCATGTTTTAGGTTCTATTTTGAACTGTTGTAACTCTATTTTTAGTTGGTTGTTGCATTTGAGTCTTGTTTCGCATGTCTCTAGTGTAATAGTCATCATAAGCTTGGTGTTTTAGGCCTTTAGACACCTCTTGTTTGAGTTGATTGCCATGTTTTAGTGCATCATTTCAGCACTTATTATCTCTGCAATCTCGCTGGTTTCTTCACTCTTTATTTGCTTGGAGGGTTGTTTCAACCTTAAGATAGCTTAAGCTTGAGATTGAGGTTCATTGCTTAGTGGTTTAACCTTCTTTTAGGGGGTTCATTACCAATGGCATAACATATCTCTCTTGCCTTAAGCTACCCCTTGTTTGACACTTCCTTCTCTTTAGGACAAACTCACAAATGGACTTAATTGGTTAAAGAATGGAAAGGTAATTAAAATGAGTAACTAAAACTTGAAATTAAAATTGTGCAAGATAAGAAATTGGTTGTCTTTTGATGTGTTCAATTGGACGTTAATTGAACATAAGGAAAATTGGGGCATTTCATACTCAAAGTGATGAAATGTGCCAAGTTTCCTAGGTCTCCATTGTCCTTGATCATGCATGATAGGGTGAAGGTTGTGAGTCTTATTTGTGCATTTATTAACTTGTACATCTTAGTTTCTTAGCCATTATGCAATGAAATTGCTTAATCGATGGTTTTAGGACCAAATGTATCACTCATTTAAGATGTTTTGATGATAAGGAGGGATACACAGTACAAACAACCCATGAGAATACTCTCTCTTTGCCCTGTTTGCTCTCTGTTGCAGCAAAAAATGGTGTGACATCAGTGGCGGACCGGCCACTGTTACTGGCCTGCCGGCTCCCAGTGTTGAACGACAACCCCTCAATGGTGGCCAGCCGGGCACCACTTCTGGGCTGTCGGCCACCAATGAATTTTGAGCAATGTGTTTGTGAAACATAACAAAGTTGATTTGGAAGAGGAAATCAGTGCAAGGGTTGTGCAAACAGAGGCTTTCGAGGGTAGATAGTGGATGTTCTTCGGGTGAAAACCGAGCATGCATGGGTCTCCCTTGCTTCCCGGGACTACTTAACTAGTTAATTAGTTTAATTAGCAATTAATCATTCATTTGTTGTAATTAGTTAGTTGTAGCTAATTAGTTTGTGTTGTAATACTTAATTAGTTTAATTAGTTGTAGCTAATTAGTTTATGATGTAATACATAATTAGCTTAAATAGTTAGTTAATTCATTCAAGTTTTGTAATAATTAGCTTAATTAGCTTAGCTTAGTTAGCTAGTTAGCTTTTATTCATTCGGACTCTCCTTTGTGAGAGCATAATGTAATAATGTGTATGTCTTCCAACCCCACGTATTTCTCCCTTTTACTTAACCGTTTTCGATGGTTAGTTTAGGAGCATCACGTTTCAATTAGCATACCTTATGCTTGCATCCATTCATTTTGTATTGCATGCACCGAGGCTCGACACATCATTCAAACTGCATGGTAGTTTCAATACTTCAATGAATACATGTTTAAAACGCATGCTATCAAATTGTTGCATATGCCATATTAATAGCCAAGCCTATTAATTGCATTCTTCGCATGTGTTGCATTAGACATGTTATATAGTTAGGTATCATGCATATTTTCCTAACTCTTTTGTTTCTCTTAGCTTGGAGTACTAGGTGAGTTTTAATGCTTTAGCATACTTGCAAGAGTGTGAGTGATTGCCACGTCTAGCATGCTTGCCATGAGGCTAAATGCTTAATTACCATAAACTGTTTGAGTGCCTGTGGATGAAGGGTTGTTTCTTGAATTGGAACGATTCAATAAATGTACGGTTAAGCCCACTTTATCAAGTGGCAAATTCGCAAACTTTAAGCCCACTTTGTTGAGTGGCAAAATCAAACCCTTTTCGAAAAACAAACATGAAATTGAATTGTTCCAATTTAAGCAAACTAGTCTATACTTGTATGCGCGCATCACATAGTAATGCTAGCCTAATAAACCGGAACAAGAGCAGATAATGTACATAAAAATCATATCATGATTAGTAGAGGCCGATCTTTGATCGGGCGAGCGGGGGTGCTCAATTTATGACATTCCCCTCTCGTACCTAATTCCTGAGCTGAGACAACTTTGGTGATGATGGACACGTGGCCTTTGGCATGAGTCATGGGCTTCCTAGATTTCCCAAAAAATATTTAGGTGGCAACTCTGTATCTGGCAAAATAGTCTATTTTTGGCAATTTGATTCAAAATCGATTTTCCAAAAGATTTTTCGGATTTGGACTCTTTGGTGTTTATCAATTTCACATTGCACTTGTGAGATTAGATTCAGAACCACGGGAGTTTGAACTGTAGGGCTTTCTTTCAAACCTCCGAAAGGGAGTGCGAAAAAGTCGAGCTACACCATGCATACATGCACTTCATCATATTTTTTAGTTAAATTTCAAATAATTTACTCATGCATGCCCTTGCTTTACCTTAGGTTTGGTATGTCATCAAGTTTAATTTCATTTTACCTTCATTGATCATGTTTTGAAAGCTTTGAAGACAAGAAATTACATGCATGTGATGTTTTCCACATTTCAAGCTTGAATTTGCAGAACTGTCATGCTATTGGGCCTTGATTTTTGTGAAATGATCTTCAATTCTTGATATTCTACAAGTTTCTAAATGTTTTCCTCAAGTTTTGGCCCAAAAGACCATGATTTGCAGCTTTGAATTTGAGTTCTAAGCTTGGAAGAGCAATTTGGAAATTACAGATTCTGCCTCTTCGCTCGAGCGATAGAACCTGCGCTCAAGCGACCACTCTGTGATCTTGCACTTTCGCTTGAGCGACCAAAAGTTGACTCGAGCGTAAAATGCATGCTCTCAGAAGTTTACCATTTTTGCAGACCGCTCGAGTGACAAGAGTTGCGCTCAAGCGAAGACCTCAATCTCACGCTCGTGCGGCCGTCGAGCAGAAAAATCACATAACCAGTACTTTTGCAGAGTTTACAGACCGCTCGAACTAAGGAAGTTGCACTCGAGCGACCACTCACATTTTTGAACACTTGCTCGAGCGAATAAAGTTGCACTCGAGCGAGGCCTCTATTTTCAGCATATTTGCCTAAGTGTTGAACTGCATGTTTTGGCATCCTCATTGCATCCTAGGCATTTCTAAGCCATGATTAAGACATAAGAAGGAGGATAAGACCTAGCAACACACTAAGAACGAAATGAAATGAGTTAAGTTTTATCCGGGTGTGTGTTTCAAGTATGTATCTGTTCTATTTGTGTAGGTCATGCGCCATAAGCTCTTTGATTTGTCTGCTCTCTCTGTCTACCTCTAAAGCCATCTGTGAGTAATAACTTTGTAAAGCTATGTTGACGTTTAAGTATTTTCCTGCATGATATTACAAAAATGATTTGTTTTCTGAAATGCTATGTTCTGTATCAATGAATGATTGTCCATCTAATGAAAAGTATTTGTGGCATCCTTAGCACATGGCCCTTGCCCGGTGATAACAATACCGTGGTCTATGAGCACAAGGCCCTTTCCTGAGGGTAATAACACCGTGGTCTCAAGGCCCTCGCCTGGGGGTAACAATAGTGTGGCTTAAGTATGCTATCTATTCCCGATACCAGAGGTTCCTTTATGGAACTGACAAGTATGACCCTAAATGCTCTGCATGTGATCAGTTAGTGCTATTGGATGTACCATGTATGATTAAGCATGAACTATGATTTCTGTATATGATTTGAACAAGAGTATGAATATGAATCTGTTTCTGTTTCCTGAATTTGTTATGGGACATCATTCATTTAACCTTTTACTCTGTTATTATTCATTGGGCTTCCGCTCACTATTTATATTATGTATGTAGGTGAGCATGCGCGTGACTAGGCCTAAGCTGTTGCTTGCAGAGTTTTGCTTTGTCAACCAGCCACCGTGCCTCCTGGGGAGGTTCTCGTCCAAGAAGTCAATTTTGTGAATCATGTGAAAGATGTTTTGTTTTGTATTTGTCTATCTGTACATAGGGTTAAGTCCCTTGTGATACTATCTGTATGGTGATGCATGACATATGGAAGTTTGACATTATATATATGTATGTTTTAAAGTCTCCATCCCATGTATGTCTACATAGCTCTATGGACATTGTATTTTGTATATTTCCTTCCACAACCCCTTATATTTTGTTATTATGTTTAGAGGCCTTTGGTGGTCCCAAGATTACTGGCAGGTTACGACGTTAAATCTATAGGGGCGGGTTTGGGTCATGAAACTTATTATGTGTTAATCTGTTCAAAGGCCTTTGGTAATCCAAGGATTGCTGGCCGTTAGGACCCTAAACCTATAGGGGCGGGTGTAGCTTGCTTTTCGTGCTCCTCCGAGAGGGTCAGTCTCATTGGATACGGTAGCCCTATAGTTTAGACTCCTGTGGTTCTGAATCTAGTTTCACAAGTGCAATGTGAAACAAAAAAATACAACTGAGAGTCCAAATCTGGCAAATCTTTGGAAAATCGATTTACAATTAGAAATGCCAAAAATGGACTGTATTGCCAGATTTCAGAGTCGCCACCTAAATATTTTTAGAAAATTTAGGAAACCCTTGACTCGTGCCAAAGGCCATTTGTCCGTCATCATTAAAGTATCTTGGCTCGGGGAACTTAGGTATGAGAGGGGAAGGTCATGAATGCAGCACCCCCCTCACCCGATCAAAGATCGGCCTCTACTAATCATGATGTGATTTTTATATACAGTATATGCTCTTATTCTGATTTATTAATGTTAAACCTACTATGTGAGGCACACAAGTATAGACTATTTCACTCACTTTGGAATGCTTTGTTTTTATGTTTTGTTTGAAAAGAGTTTTGAATATTTGATTTTTGAAAAAGAAAGCTCATATGTACATTAATCAAATAATCCCAACTTAAGCGAAAAGTCTTCATCCATAGGCATTCAAGAGGCATATCAAATAAGCACTTAGCCTCATGGGAACATGCTTGACATGGCAACACAAACATACATGCAATATGATAAAACAAAAACGCTCACCTAATACTCAACCGAGGCAAGCCAAAATAGAATAAGATAGTTAGAAATATGCACGCTCTAATATGCAAGTAACTAATGCAACACATACAAAATGCAACTACTAGGTTCGGTTTATTAACTTGGCATATGGCTCAACTTAAAGCATATGGTAGCGCATGTATTTGTGTAAGTAGGAACTAACAAGGTTAGAATGATGAATCGAACCCAATGCATGCAAAAATGGATATAAGTCATGGTAGTGGCATGAAACTAAAATATGATGCTATATGTAACCATCGTAAGCAAGTAAATAAAAGGGAGAAAGAATGATGTTGGGAGACATACACAATATTATTACAAGTGCACCCTCATGCAAGAGGGTCCGAATGTCTGAATTTAAACTAATTATTACAATACAAAATTAACTAATTGTGCGGGGGAAAATATTCCGGCTACCCGCACTTCCTTTCTTCCAAGCTCCTCAGCTGTCCGATCACCTGAAAGCACAAAAGCGGTGAGCTACCCGGCGGTGTGTGGCCGGAAAACACTCCGACGCTCAAGTTAGAACCACACACTGGGAAAAATGAGAGAGAGAGAGAGAAGTTTGAGTGTAAGTCTTCTTACAAAAATTGTTCATCCCCATAAGGGGTGGCGCCGACTTGTTTATATACCTCTCTGCGCTTCATATCTACTCCCAATGATCTCTCAACACGTGGCTCTACTATCCCATCTGTCAGCACATAAACCATGCCTCTGTCAGGTCACACCATGCTGGACATTCCCTAATCCCAGCCTTCTCTGCTGGAGCCCGGCAGCCGAGCTGCCCAATCCATAGCCGGGCTATGCTTAGTGCCTAAGCACGCCGCTGGCTAAGCTAGAGGGAACCGGGCTACGCAGCATCCCGGCTGTACTGTGTCCGAGATATCTGCATTCACCTTTGTCGGCCTTCCTGCCGAACAAACTCATAGCTCGGTCGACTACGCCCTTCCTGGCGCCGGTCATCTGCTTGGCTGGTCGGCCTTCCCGCGAAGCATGCAGCTCGGTTCACACGATCGGTGCTTTAACCGAGCACCTTCTCAGCCGGTTCACACAATCGGTGCCAAGATCTTGCCCGGTGTAATTCTATCCGGCCAAATCTGTCCGGCACGGTACCAGACCATCATTTTCCCACTCAATTGCCCCTTAATTCCGTCCGCTCTCGCGTGACAGGGATTACCTACTCCAACCGAGGTATAATTTCGTTTCCTCGGTCCCCGGCTTATTAATTTGTAACCAGACTGGGCGACGCTCCGTTCTTCGAACTTGCCCGGTTTTGCTTTCAAACTTGCTCGGTCTTTTCTCAATCTTGCCCGGCAGTCTTCCCGGTTGATGCTACATCTGACCTCGGTGTCATAACGTTTTTCCCGGCTGACGCATCAACTGCCCGTCTCTTCAACTCTGATGAAGTCATTAAATGGGGGCACGTGGCAGCTTCTGATTCGTCCTCGAGCAGCCAACCGGCTGCCGAAATTCAAAAATTTTGGCGGTTTAACACCCTATATACAGGCCACCCTCACCTTCTATCCTCTCCTACTGCCATTCCACCATCCCAGCAGCTCCAGAGCTCGTGCCCCTTCCCTTTCCTGCCATTGCTACGTTAGTGCCTCGAAGAAGTCCTTCTCGCCTTTTCCTGGTAAGTTCTTGTATTTTCTCGCCATTTTCTTTCGCATTTCACACATTAGGGACTAAAAATACAGTTTCTAGAACTTAGGCACCTAAAAACGTCCCAAACCCTCCATAGTTCATGGTGTTCTTCTTTTCTCCTGAAGAACAGTGAAGAACTGGGGCGGACCGGGCTCCTGGTCTTCATTTGATCCAAAAGAACCACGAAACCGAGAAAATAACATGTTTGTAGTGAATACAGTAAAAACCGAGATAGTGGGAGCACTTGGTCTTCCAACCGGGTTAGTATCTGATCCGGTTGGGCGGTTGAGCTCTCTAGCAGCCTTAGGAACCGGGGTGGTTTGGCACGCCTTCGGACCGAGCTAAAGTCAAGCTTGGTTTTTGAGAGACCGCGCTCACACTTGCCATCCTTTTCCTGCAGAGTCCAAGGGGACCATTAACCATTCTGAAGCTCCCAAGACCGAGCAAACATCCAGTGCCAAACCACAACCGAGCTACCTTAGGACCGCCTCAAATGGGGAAGTACCGCTATATGGTAGACACCCCGGCTGCCTTAGACGCGTTCAGGGAGGAATACGGCATCCCGGCCGATGTCCACCTCGAACTTGCAGCCGAGCAAACAACTCCCTGGGGAAGAGCCGAGCAATGCCCCTTCACCGTGCTCTCAATAGTTGAGGGAGGACTTCGCTTTCCACTCAACCCCCTGATCACAGAATTCTTACGCCGCACCGGGCTGGCACCACCCAAGTGTCAACAAATACATACCGGATTATCAATGGCGTTCACGAATTAAACAACCGGCTTGGCACTCAACTAGGCTTAGCCGAGATCTTAAGGCAGTACACCATGGGCCGCACCGGGGACGGTCTTGCCTACTATTTGAAAATAAGACCGGGCAAGGAGAAAATAGTGACCGGCACCCCAGATAAAGACTTACACGATGACGACTTCTTCTGGGTGTCTGGTGCCTACGAAACGGCCGAGGTACCGGGCTGGTTTATCAGCAAGAACTTTGGTTCTTCATGTAAGCCGCGCTGTATAGTTTGTTCAATCCACTATCGATTATTCTTTACTTGACTATTTTTCTGTTTCTTTTGCAGCAATCCAAGCACTGCAAGCACACTACCAGTTCCCAAACTCCGAGTCAATCCGGACCGTGCTCCGATACAGGCACCGGGATTGTGACGATCTGCTCGGTTATCAAGCTACTTACACATACTCTGCTCCCCGCCGAGGTAGGGTCACGGACTTCCTGCGCGAGCCAACTCCACCTCTGGATCCAACTTTACCTGACATCCCCTTAATCCGGCTGACCGAGGAACAGGAAATGGCCAAGCAGAGTCGAATCCGAAATTTGCTAACTGCCACCTCAGCCGAGCTACCGGGCGCCAGCGTTCCCTCATCCGCGGCCGGTCAATCCAGCGGCGCAGTGATTGGCCTCGCCACACCTGCACCGGCCAACCCCGCCGAGAACCTCCGCAGCGTCGGGGTGGAAAAAGAGCTCGCCCAGATCCCTCAGCCGAGCTGGTGGCTGAGCTAGAAACCGAGCAACCTGCTGCACAAGCCAGCACCGTACCGGCCTGGCGCCCGCTGTTGAAGCACCGGGGTGCTGACATCCCGGCCAACGCCTCGGTCAAGGGCGACAAGGAACATCTGCTGGCCTTCGACCTGTCAAAGGCACTCCTGCTGCCGTCTGACGTGGTTGGAAGTGACCACGTTCCGGACACCCGGCTGGTCAAATCGTCCGTGAAGTCAATGACCAGGGTATGCACCCCAACCTACTCCCAGAATTTCACAAGTGTTTGCCCGGTTTCTTTGCTGATCAAGTTATTTTCTTGCAGGCCATCCAGAAACAGCACCTCGTGATGGAGCGCATCCACCGACTTAGGCAGAGGGCAACTGATACAGCCAGCCAAGTTGAGAGCCTTCAGACCGAGCTGGGACGGGCAAAAACCTCTTTCGACCGGGCTAGCACCGAGAACAACAGACTGCTCGGCCAGCTGAATGAGGCCGAGAAGAAGCGAGATGAACTCCAAGCCGAGCTTAACGCACTGAAAGCGTCCAGGGACAAAGACTGCGAAGATGCCAACAATGCAGGCTTCAAAGAAGCAGAAGACAACTACAAAAAGCAGGTCTTTGCAACCCAGGACATATACTTTAAGGCCGGTTGGAAGGAAGCTTGCTCTAAGCTCGGTCAGGGGCCTGAAACCGATGTGTTTGCTTCCACACCAAAAGAATTTCTGCCGGTCTACCTTGTGCCTTATGCCAACGACGTCTTCACTGCGTTGCAGGCAGAGGCCGAGGAAGAGCTTGCTAGAGAGACGGCTGCAGACGCCGGTGAGGGAAGCAGCCCCGAGCAGAATGTCCAGAATGAGCCCGGTGATCAAGAGAGGAATGCACCGGTCAACATTGAAGATGAATTTGACAACCTCTCCCCCCTTGCTTAGTTTCTCTTTGAACTTGCCCCTTATTTTTTTTGTTTTGATGTAACCGGGCTAAGTCTCACATTTTGTAACCGGGCTAAGTACCCACCTTTGTACTCATTTCGAATTAATGAAAAAGCTCAACGTTTATGAAGTGTTTGCACGATTTGCTTTAGCTTCATAAAAACATCAACTCACTGAACCGGGATACATCACCTAGGTTGAGAGACCAGATCAAACTCTTCCAACCGAGGTGATTCATCTCGGCAAGAAATATCTGACTTGCACAAACATTAACATCACGCCAACTTCTTCCAACCGGAACAAATCATCTCGGTTGGGAATTCGAAGGTTGGGCAAAACACCAACTCTTCCAACCGGACTTATCATCTCGGTTGGGAATTCCAAAGTGGGCAAAACGCCAACTCTTCCAACCGGAACAAAACATCTCGGTTGGGAATTCCAAAGTTGGGCAAACACCAACTCTTCCAACCGGAGCAAAAAACATCTCGGTTGGGAATTCCAAAGTGGGCAAAACACCAACTCTTCCAACCGGACAAAAAACATCTCGGTTGGGAATTCCAAAGTTGGGCAAAACACCAACTCTTCCAACCGGACAAATCCATCTCGGTTGGGAATTCCAAAGTTGGGCAAAACACAACTCTTCCAACCGGACTTAATCCATCTCGGTTGGGAATTCCAAAGTTGGGCAAAACACCAAACTCCAAAGTGGGCAAAACACCAACTCTTCCAACCGGAGCAAAAAACATCTCGGTTGGGAATTACACAGTTGGGCAAAACACCAACTCTTCCAACCGGAGCAAAAAACATCTCGGTTGGGAATTCCAAAGTTGGGCAAAACACCAACTCTTCCAACCGGACTTAATCCATCTCGGTTGGGAATTCCAAAGTTGGGCAAAACGCCAACTCTTCCAACCGGACTTAATCCATCTCGGTTGGGAATTCCAAAGTTGGGCAAAACACCAACTCTTCCAACCGGAGCAAAAAACATCTCGGTTGGGAATTCCAAAGTTGGGCAAAACACCAACTCTTCCAACCGGACTTAATCCATCTCGGTTGGGAATCCAAAGTTGGGCAAAACACCAACTCTTCCAACCGGAGCAAAAAACATCTCGGTTGGGAATGCTTAATTTGAACAAAATATCAATTTAACGAAGGCAAAGAACACTTGTATATATTGACAAAAAAGAATTACATTCTGAAGTGTAATGCAAAAAGCTTCTTCTTTGCGAACAAAACAATAGCTAGAAATAGTACACTTTGAGATTGGCCGCATTCCATGGCCGAGGTATTGCTCTACCATCCAAGTCCTCCAGGTGGTATGCCCCCTTGCCCGCCAGACCGGTTATTTTGTATGGTCCTTCCCAATTTGCCCCTAGCTTGCCTTCTCCTGGCACCAGGGTATTTCCCATAACTTTCCTCAGGACCCAATCACCCACCTTGAACGGTCTGGGGTGCACCATCTTGTTGTACTTCCTGGAGAGTTCTTGCTGGTAGGCTGCCACATGGATGAGAGCCTTTTCCCGGCGCTCTTCAGCCAGGTCTAATTCCAGAGCAATAGCCTCGGTGTTCAGAGCGGGCTCAAAACTTTCACTTCTGAGGGTGGGCATGCCGACTTCCAAGGGAATGACTGCCTCCATGCCATAAGCCAAAGCGAATGGAGTTTCCCCGGTAGAACGCCGCGGGGTAGTCCGGTATGCCCAAAGGACGCTGGGAAGTTCCTCGGCCCACTTTCCCTTTGCCTTTTCCAACCTTTTCTTTAACCCATCCAATATAATCTTGTTCGACGCCTCGGCTTGACCGTTGGACTGTGGGTAAGCCGGAGTGGAGTTGTAGAATTCAATCTTTAAATCTTCACAAAAACCTCTGAATAGGCGACCGTCAAACTGGGTGCCGTTGTCAGAAATCAAGATCTTGGGGACGCCAAACCGCGTTACCACATTCTGCCAGACAAACCTCTTCACGTCTTTTTCCTTGATAGTTGTCAAAGGTTCGGCTTCAACCCATTTGGTGAAGTAGTCCGTCGCCGCGATAAAGAACTTGCGGTTGCCCGGTGCAGTTGGGAGGGGTCCCACTATATCTAGCCCCCACATTGCAAAAGGCCAAGGGCTGGTGAGGGGAAGAAGTTCTCGGGCCGGCTGGTGGATCTGGTGTGCAAATTTCTGGCACTTCTCACATTTCCGGACATATTTTTGCGCGTCAGCTTGCATGTACGGCCACCAATAGCCTTGTGAAATAGCTCGGTAGGCCAAGGATCTGCCCCCGGTGTGGCTGCCACAAATGCCTTCGTGAATTTCGTGCAGGAATGCATCCACACTGCTCGGGTGCACACACTTTAAGTAAGGACCAGAGAAGGACTTTTATACAACGCGCCAGATGGAGAGAGCCAAAACCGCTCTGACTTTACCCGGCATTTGTGTGCTTCCTTCTTCTCGGTTGGTAGAATCCGGTCTCGGAGGAACAAAATGATTGAATCCATCCACGACGGACCCAGCTCGGCGCAGAGTACTTCCGTCTGCCCGGTATCTTCAATGCTTGGTCGTGGAAGAAAGTCAATTAACAAGGGATTTGGAGACGTACTATCTACCATCGATGCCAGGCCGGCCAGCTCATCAGCTCGGCTGTTTTCTTCTCGGCCGATCTGTTGGACTCTGATTGCCTGAAACTGCTTGATGCGCTCCCTGACCAGAGCTTGGTACTTCGCCATGCGGTCATCCTTTGCCTCGTAGATCCCAGAAACTTGGTTAACCACAAGTTGGGAGTCACTGTACACCATTAGCTCGGCAGCCTTCATCTGGACTGCGCTCTCGAGCCCGGCCAGAAGGGCCTCATACTCAGCTTCGTTGTTAGATGCGGGGAAGCCAAGGGTGATAGAATGTTCAATGGTTAGGCCATCTGGGGAGATAAGAACAATACCCAGTCCAGCACCGTGACGATTGGACGCCCCGTCAACAAAAAGCTTCCACATTTCCCCCACAAAAAGCTTCCAGCAAACTGATGGATCCTGCGAGTGGTGAGGGGTGCTACGATCAAGGTTGTTCGGCCGTCTGGTTTTAGGTTCTGCCAGTCCGGTTTCAGGTTCTGCGCTCACTGGCCCCACTCCAGCACCCCTTGGTGATTCGGCACCGGACTTAGCAAGTCGGTCTGCCACGCCTAAGTCCGTAGGCGAATCACCAGGCTGCGGTATTAGGCCGGCCGCAGGCTTTGTGCTGAGTAGGTCCATGACTTCCCCCCTTGGTGATGCGGTGCCGGGCAGAGTTGGGGGAATAACAACACCCAACTCTGTCATCGCGTCACCGGTTGTTGGCATTGTAGAAGTGTAGGCCACTGCGGTGGTGCGCGGGTGCGCGCTCCAGTAGTCCGAACTGGCGCGCACCCACACCCGGTAGATCTCTGAACTGGGCGCACTCATCATCTGCCGCGGTAATATCGACCGGGCATACCGGATGAGTTCCAGGTGAGAATTCGGCAACGAAGTCAGCCAAAGTTTGGGCTTTGATGGCAGTGCGCGGCTGAAACTTCACATCAAACTGCCCAACTCGACCGCCCACTTAAGAACGCGGCCAGAAAAATCCGCCCGTTCAAATAAAGCTTTGAGGGGGAACTCGGTCAAGACGACGATAGTATGTGCATGGAAGTAGTGTGCCAACTTTCTTGAAGCCATCATTAATGCCAAAGCAAGTTTTTCAAGAGGCAGGTACCTAGTCTCTGCCGGTAGCAAGGTCTTGCTGACATAAAAGATGGGGAGGTGCTTGATTCCTTCAGCCCGAACAAGCACCGCACTGACTGCATGCTGCGATACGGCCAGATAAAGATAAAGCTCTTCCCAGGCACCGGCGTGACCAACAATGGCGCGAGGACAGATATTCCTTGAGCTCGGCCAACGCTCGGTCGCATTCTTCATCCCATGAGAACTTGGACTTCAAGGACTGAAAGAAAGGACGGCAGCGATCTGATGACCGGCTTATAAATCGATTAAGCGCGGCGGCCATTCCGGCCAGATGTTGCACGTCTTTCACCGAGCTAGGCTGCTTTAACTCTTGTACGGCTCTGATTTGTGTAGGGTCCGCCTCAATACCTCGGTTTGTGACTAAGAATCCTAAAAATTTCCCGGATCCCACACCGAAGGCACACTTAGACGCATTCAGGCGTAACTTATGCTTCTTAAGGATGGCAAACATCTCGGCTAGGTCGGACAAATGATTTGTTTTGTTGCCTGCTCTTCACCACCATGTCATCAATGTAAGCCTCCATTGTCCGGCCCAGCAAAGGAGCAAACATCTTGGTCACCATCCTTTGGAAAGTTGCCCCGGCGTTCTTTAAACCAAAAGGCATAACTCGGTAGCAGAAGAGTCCCCTTGGTGTAGTAAATGAAGTGATTTCTTGGTCGGGGCCGTGCATGGCAATCTGGTGATAGCCCCGGTAAGCGTCCAAGAAACTTAGCCTGTCATGGCCAGCCGTCAAATCAACAAGCTGGTCAATTCTAGGCAAAGGAAAGCTGTCTTTCGGACAGGCACGGTTGACGGTCTTGTAATCAACGCAAACCCGCCACTTCCCATTCTTCTTCGGTACAACGACTGTATTTGAAATCCACCGAGGATAGTGAACTTCCTGAATTGCTCGCGCCTCAAGCAGATTCTTGACTTCCTCCGCCACTACCTCGGCGTGGTGCAATGCTGACCTCCTTGTTCGCTGAATGACCGGCTTGGCTCCGGGGAAGACATTGAGATGATGGCAGATAAAGTTTGGATCGAGGCGGGCATGTCATAAGGCGACCATGCGAAAACTTCAATGTTGGCCATAAGGAACTCCACCATCTCGGTCCTTTCTTGTGCTGTGAGGGTGGAGCCGAGCAAGAAGAACTTGTCCGGCTGCTCGGTATCAATTCGCACTTCCACCAATCCTTCCACGGCTTTGTCTTCTGCCTTAGTGCCCACATCATCCAGCACTACCCGGTCCTCCGGTCCCTCAATCATTTGAACAAATCCCTTGGCAGCCCGGCTTCCATTGACCGCCACAAAGCACTGTTTTGACATAACCTGATCGCCCCCAATCTCCTCAACTGCCCCCATAGCGGAGGGGAATCTCATTACTTGGTGAAAGGTTGATGCCACGGCTTGCATAGCATGAAGCCATCCCCTGCCAAGGATCAGATTGTAAGTAGATGGCACCTGCAATACCCAGAACTCAACCTGTTTGACCACTGATCCCGCTTTAACCGGCAGGATAATTTTTCCCAAAGGCCACTCCGGTTGTGAGTTGAAACCGACCAATGGCGAAGTTGCTGGGGCCAAATCCGTGTCTCGGAGCTTGAGCTGTTTGAAAGCGTCGTAATACATGATCTCGACCGAACTTCCCTGATCGATCAAGATCCTTTTAACTTCAAAATCATTGACGCGGAGAGTTACTACCAAGGCGTCATTGTGCGGTGTCTGTATGCGCTCCAAATCTTTTGAGGAAAAGCTGATTACATCCTTTACTTCTGTCTTCCCCCTCTTGAGCGCAGGCTGAACTGACAAAACTTCCCTCATGTGTTCTGCCTTCTTAATCATACCACGAAGCTCGCAAACACGCGCCGGTTCCACTATGCCGTGGATGACATTTACAACCCCTTGCGGAGGTGCATCCCGGTCATCCGGTCCGCGTGGATCAACTGGAACCTGATTTGCCTTAACTCCTCCATCAATGTAGAGGTCCAGATGCCCAGCTGCCACTAGCTCTTCTAAGTGCTGCCTCAAAGGCAGACAGTCCTCTGTTCGGTGGCCACGTTCCCGGTGAAAGGTACAACGGTACTTGGAGTTGAAGCCTCTCTGCCCGTCGCCTAACTTAGCAGGAAACCGGACGTATTCCTCGTCACGGATTTCACTAAGTATGCGATAGATTGGAATTTTGAAGACCGTGGTGATGCCTGTTCTTGCTTTCAACCTTCTGCCTGCATCGGCCACATTATCTTGGGGGTAGTCATCCCGGCGGTAATCATTCCTGTCATTACGCCGCTCCCTACCCCGGTTCTTGCGGTTTGAACCTCGGTCAGACTCTTCAGCTCGGTCACTAGATCGGCCGGACTCTTGCCCGACTGCATGCACTTTTCCTGCCAACCTCTTGGGCGTTTCGACCGGGGCTGCCTTCTCGGTTGAGGCCGAGGCATCATCCTCTACCCGGATATGCTCATTGATGCGCTGCATAAGCTGTACCATGGTCGTAGGTTGTTGCATGGTAAGTGAGTCTCGCAGTCTATGTCCGACCGGGAGCCCGCGCTTATACTGTACGATAGCAAGGTTGACCGGGCAGTCCAGTATCTCATTGAAAGTCTCCCAATACCTGGAGTTGTACGCCTTGAGTGTGTCGCTCGGTTCCATCTTGATACTCAGGAGGTGATCAACTTCCTTAGGAGTTTTGGTGTTAGTCGTGAAGCGCGTTACGAAGGCTTCGGCCAGCTGTTGCCACCTTTCAATACTTCCCTCCGGGAGCCTTCCAAACCACTTCAATCCCAATTCGCCCAAACTCGACGGAAAGATTAGGCACATAAGAGCATCATTCCGCCGGTGTCCGGCCATAACCTGTCGGAAATGACTTATATGCATGTACGGATCGGTCTTTCCATCGTAAAGGGTAAACTTTGGCTGGTGGAATCCCGCCGGAAGCGGCGCTGCTTCTATTTCCAGTGAAAAAGGAGTGGCGCTCAACCTGGCCAAATCTGTATCTAAAAGGAGTGGCGCCGCTTGGCGCGGTGGAGGCATTCCGACCTCCTCGCTGGCGTGGGCTCCGTAGGATAACCGCTGGAACGCCGGCACCCTCTGAGCTTCCCGCCGGCGAGCCCGTTCCTTTAGAACTGTCCGCAAATCCTCTGTACAGGCGGAATAGGAATACCTCGACGTCGTATCCGGACGCGAGGGTCTGTAAGTACTATCTTGCGCGCTGGACTTCTCTGCGTGCAAGTCGGAGTCACCATCTCTGTAGCTCCTGGTAATAGAGATTGCCGGAGTGTGTGCTCTGACTCTGGCTGGCTGAACGGCGGGAGGGGGCTGAACGGCGGGATGGGGTGCGCTCACTGTGGTCACCTACTCCAGCTACACCCTTCCCTTTGTAACGCCGCTTGAGCTCCTCCATCTCCGCCGCCATTCGCCGGATGACGGCATCTTGGTCCCGCAACTTGTGTTCCAGGCGTTTGGAGTGTGACTCTCTCCGCCGTCGGTGACCGTCTGGACTACGGGAATGGCCATGACTTCTCCCGCGCTTATCCCGCGTGTCTCCCGCCTGTCCTCCGGTGGCTGTCTCCAGGTCCGCCATCGGAAAGATGGACGGGAGTCCTTCTCTCTGCCGGGCAAACTCAGGGGTGGCTCCGTCGACGGCGGACAACGGAAACTCCTCGTTGTGCGCCATGAACGACGATCAGATGAACCCAGAAGATAAGGTTTTATCTGCAAGTTTCCCACAGACGGCGCCAATTGTGCGGGGGGAAAATATTCCGGCTACCCGCACTCCTTTCTTCCAAGCTCCTGCTGTCCGATCACCTGAAAGCACAAAAGCGGTGAGCTACCCGGCGGTGTGTGGCCGGAAAACCCTCCGACGCTCAAGTTAGAACCACACACCTGGAAAGAGAGAGAGAGAGAAGGGAGTTGAGTGTAGGTATCTTCTCTTACAAAATTGTCCATCCCCTAAGGGGTGGCGCCGACTTGTTTATATACCTCTCTGCGCTTCATATCTACTCCCAATGATCTCTCAACACGTGGCTCTGCTATCCCATCTGTCAGCACATAAACCATGCCTCTGTCAGGTCACACCATGCTGGACATTACCTAATCCCATGCCTTCTCTGCTGGAGCCCGGCAGCCGAGCTGCCCAATCCATAGCCGGGCTGTGCTTAGTGCCTAAGCACGCCGCTGGCTAAGCTTGAGGGAACCGGGCTACGCAGCATCCCGCTGTGTACTGTGTCCGAGATATCTGCATTCACCTTTGTCGGCCTTCCTGCCGAACAAACTCATAGCTCGGTCGACTACGCCCTTCCTGGCGCCGGTCATCTGCTTGGCTGGTCGGCCTTCCGCGAAGCATGTGCTCGGTTCACACGATCGGTGCTTTAACCGAGCACCTTCTCAGCCGGTTCACACAATCGGTGCCAAGATCTTGCCCGGCGTAATTCTATCCGGCCAAATCTGTCCGGCACGGTACCAGACCATCATTTTCCCACTCACTAATTTAGCTAGCGATTACAATAACTAAATTTCACTAGCTATTACAAATTCAAATAAATCTAATTAATTACATGCACTACTATCAAAGCATTAATTTAAAGGAGCACGCACAAACGAAGCGTTGTACGCACAAACGAGAACAACCTCCCAGAAACCGCTTTGTTTGCTGCCAGATTCTATTCTGTTTACAGTCAGAAAATTATTCTATTTTTGTCCCAGCTTCTACTCTATTCTGCCACAAAAATGCCACTGTTTGCAGAACAAAAGGTGGCCGGCAGGCATTGAAAAGTGGTCAGCTAGATAGAAGGGTGGCCGGTCGGCCACTTTTTGGGTACTTCACTACTGCCACAGAATCAAAACAAAGCAAAGACAGAGTGTTTCTAGGAGACGTTTATCCTTTCTCCCTCTCCCTATCATGAAATTGATCAACGGAGGAGTAAACTTGATTCATACACCATCAATTCATGCAAAGTTGTTACAAGATGATCTATGAACCGATAGGACAAAAGATCAATAAATGGAAATAAAAGACCAACAAAACCATTTCCCTATCGCGGAGTTACCTCAAGGGAAATGGTAGACATTGCTTCTTGAATCATTAACATCATTAAAGAGTACGTAATAATTCGAGATGCAATGGATTCAACATAGCGTCGGATTGAATCCAACCCTATTTTATTACTCTTTTTACCTCTTTTATTCCAATTTTAACCTCTTTTACATTACATTGCCATTCTTTATTCATTTGTGTCCAAAAGTGATAACTACATCCTCGAAGTGAAAAAAGCAATAAAGAGAAGTGTCAAACAAAAAGTTGTGCTTAGCATTAGAGAGATGTAATGCCTTGGAAATGAACCTCCGAAGAGATTAAACCATTAATCATGGAAAGTCTCTTTCTCATGCTTTGAACGACGACCAAGTGTTTGAGACAACTCTTAATCAAAGGAAAAAAAAAAAAAGGGAGGTTGTAGAGATGATTAGGCGAAGATGATTGGAAGTGTGAGACTCTTCACATGAAAAATAAGGAATGGAAAGCTATCAACTCAAATGAATTGGTGTCTATGACCTAAACCCCCAAATCCATGAGGACTTACAACAATACAAGCATAGTATTCAAAGTATAAATTAAATAAACAACTAAAACAGTCCCAAAAACTAAAAAAATAGTGCCGAAAATTAGTTTGAAAAGCTAGAAAAGGCAAGTAAAAGAAGAGGAGAATAAAGCTAGTAAGCAAGCCTAAGGAAGGGTGTCTAACCCCTCCACCTTTTGGACCTTAAAATCACATGTTTTAGTCTCTGAAAACTTTGAAAAATAGTAGCTAAAAGTTGAAAAATAAGTGGGGAAAAACAAGGATCTAAGCTATGGAATAAGGTTCAAGAAAGGCTGGTTAACCCCTCTACCTATGGTAGCTTTTTAATCACAAGTTCGGTACTTCTTTTGTCCAAAACAGAGTATAAACACCAAGAAAAAGCGGAGAGAAGAATAGTTTAAACAAGGAAAAAGTTATACCTTTGAAGAGAAGATACTCTTTCGTTCACAAACCAAAAGTTGAGTCCTCTCAAAGGCTAAAATTTGCGGTCAATAATCTCAGCAAGAAGACTCAAATTTTTGGTTTAAGAAGTGTATGTATAGTTGTGAACTGAGAATTAGCTGTATGTAAGTCGGCTTAAACTAGGCTTTACCCTCAAAACAGGATTGCCGAGTGTAGACTCGACTTTCTTCGCGCGCCCCCCTTTTGGAGAGGCACGAATTGGTCCTACAGTTCGGACTCCTCTCACAGTTCTGAATCTAATCTCACAAAGTGCAATGTGAGATTGATAAACACCAAAGAGTCAAAATCCGGCAAATCGTTTTGGAAAGTCAATTTCGAATCAAAGAGCACCAAAAATGGACTGTTTTGCCAGATTATAGAATCACCATCTAAATATTTTATTTTTTGAAAATTTAGGAAACCTTGATTTGTGCCAAAGGCCACGTGTCCGTCATCACCAAAATTGCCTCGGCTCAGGAACTTGTGTACGAGAGCGGAAGGTCCTAAAATGAGCACCCCCTCTCGCCCGATTAACGATCGGTCTCTACTAAACATGATATGTTGTTTTATAAACCTCATGTGTTCTTATTCCGATTATTAATCTAACTTTACTATGTGATGCACATAAGTAAATATAGACTAAGTCGCAAGACTTGGAACAAATCAACTCATGTTTGTTTTCGAAAATGGTTTGAAGGTGCCACCCTTAGGTGGGCTAAACTGCGGATTTGCCACCAAACACGATGGGCTTTAAAACATGATTTGCCACTTCGCAAAGTGGGCTCAAAACTCACATTTGTCGAATTGATCCAATTCCAGTAATCAAGCGTTCACCCACAGGCATTCATGCAGTTTAGAATTTAAGCAGATAGCCTCATGGCAAGCATGCGAAACATGGCAACACTCACACTCATGCAAGTATGCTAAAGCGTAAAACTTACAATGTACTCCAAGCCAAAACAAAAGCTAGTTAGAAATATGGATGATCCTAACTATACTAAGATGCCTAATTCAACACTTGCAATAATGCAATTAATAGGCTCGACTATCTAAGATGGCATATGAATGGAACAATTTGATACACATATTTAAGTAAGTATATTGAAATACAATGCAATTTCAATGATGCGCCGAGCCCGGTGCATGCAAGACAAATAGATGATGCAAACATGCAAGTATAAGGTATGCTAATCAAAACGTGCCCTAAACTAACCATCGAAAGCGGTTAAATAAAAGGAAGAAAGAAGTGGGGTTGGAAGACATACACACACACACACGCACACTTATTACAACATTGCACCCTCGCGAAGGAGGGTCCGAATGAATAAGCTAAGTTACACTAAGCTAAGCTACGCTAACTAATCTAATTAAACTAATTAGACTAATTATTACACAATCAATTGAATAACTAGTAACTAATTATTACAACACAACATAAAGAAATAGCTAAGCTAAAGCTACTTAATTATTACATAATCAATGCAAATTAAGAAAGTAATTAACATATTAAACTATGCTGCTACTACTCTACTCCCGGATGCAGAAGATGCATGCACTCGGTTCTCGCCTCGAAAAGCCCACCAGTTTTCTCTCAAGAGGCTCTGTTTGCAGGGTTAATCCAAGAACTTTCTGCTCCACCTTACCAATTCACTGCTGAGGAAGGCACCAGTGGCTTGCCGGCCATTTTCCGGCCAATGATGAAGGACTGCCAGCCATCAATTGTACCAGTGCCAGCCACTGGTGTACTGAATTGCCACACTGCAACAGAGCACAGACAGAGGAAAATTGAGGGTTTTTCATGTATATGTTTGTACCATGCCGCTCCTTATCAGCTCAAAACATCAAAGGAGTGGTAGTCTTGGATCCAAAACCACCAATCAAGCATTTCAATGCGTGATGACCAAAGATCCAAGTTGTACACTTTCAATAAATGCACAAAATGAGACTCTAGGAACCATCACCCTATCATGCATGATTAAGGGTGATGGAGACAAAGGAGATTGGCTCATTTCATCACTTTGAGTATGAAATGGACCAATCTACCTTGTGTTTAATATAATGTCAGATTGAACACTATGCAATGCAAACACAACGTGCTTATCTTAGTCATGTTTTACTTGTCCAATTCTTGTTTACACATTTTAATATTACCAAGCCTTTCTTTAGTCAATTTGTCCAAGATGAGTGTCCTCTAATGAGAGAGGGGTCAACCAAAAGATGGCATAAGGCATGAGAGAGATCATGCCTTTGGTTAGTAGAAACCCTCAAAAGAGAGCTAAAACCATTGAGCACAAAGCCTCAATCTCAAGCTTAAACACAATCTTAAGACTAACCAACCCTCAAAACGAATGAAAAGTGAAGAAATGAGGGAGGTTGCAGAATTTCAGTGCTGAAATGGCATGAAAAATAATACTACAACATGCAAGCAACTCATGCATAACATGTTAAGAGTCAAAAGCATTAAAGCTAGTGAAGAGCACTACACTAGAGGCATGCAGTATCAAACTCAAATGACAAACCAGCTCTGGACAGAGCTAAAACATGCCAAATCAAAGGCTAAAACATGCTGAGATGGTAGTACAAAAGGCAAGAAAAACATGCTCACATGCTGGCTCATAAGCAACGCTCAAAACACAACTCTCAAAAGCAATGAAAGAGTGAACTATGTGAGAGTATGACAGAGATATATGCACTGAAATCATATGTTAAATGATGCTACAACATGCAATCAACATATGCAAAACATGTTAGAAGCCTTGAAACACAAAGCTAGTGAAGCCTTTGACACTACAACCATGCATAACAAGACTCATATGACCAAGAAGGCTCAAAACAGAGCTAAAGCATGCTAAATTAGTGGCAAAAACATGTTGAGATCAAGTCACAAATAGGTAGAAAAACATGCACACATGCTAGGCCATCTACACATACAAACAAGACACAAGGAGGCGAGGCCAACCCGTCCTATTTTGGACCTCGAAACATACTTTTCACCACTGAAATTCCCCTGGAATTCAATGGTTAAAAGGCCAAAAACAAGTTGTTTCAAAAGCCTGAAAAGAGGCACAAAAGGCTTCACAAGCCAAAGAGCAAAAGAGGAGATAACCCCCCCCCCCCTAACTCAAGAAGGCTAAAACCATCATTTTAAAACCTTAAAAATAGAGTTTTTTATGGTTGAAAAACCAGGTCAAAGCAGTGTAAAAAGATGCCCAATCAACCAACTAAGACAAAGCTTAAAAGAGGTAAGCTTTTACCTTTGAAGCACAGCAACAAACAACCAAAATTCTGAGCTACAATCAACCTTAGAAGCTCAAACAAAGCCTCTAAGAACCTCAACTACAAGATGAAGGTGTTTGGTCAAGAGGTTGTATACAAATATGTAGAGAATTCCCACTTTCAAGCACAAAATAGGAAGAGAGAGAGAGGATTCTAAAGAGAGAGATAAAAAAATTTGCTCACAAAATTTTTGTAACCCTTTGCATACAAGAGGAAGGCCCCTATATATAGAAGATACAAAATTATCTTCAAAAGATCCAACCATCCACGTGCAAGCAGATGCTCCAATCTGTGCAACCAATTGTCAAAAAATATCTAAAAATATCTACTGATGCACTGGTGGCCGGTCGGCCATTAATGATGGCCGGCAGGGCCTCAGTGATGGCCGGCAAGGCACATCAATGGCCGGCAGGCCAAAGCCCATGGCCGGCAGTGCCCAAAAGTGGCCAGCAGTGCTCTAAAGGCAACATTCTAAAAGGACCACAACATGGTCCAAAAATGAGATAGAACTGATGCAGGGTTTGGAAAGATCAAACATGGGGTGCTTCGCCGCGGAGTTCGAGCACTGGACAAGCAATGAGACTCGTCATTGGATGTACCTGCGAGAGCATCCAAGTCTTGAGGACGGTCAAAAATGCGGTGTCTATAGTTGCCCCTCTTTGACAGAACTCGGAAGTTATGAAATGACGGGAGTGAATGTCAAAGCCAGAGACAACCCATTTTTGACAAGGCTGCAAGACTTAGACAGACATTCAAGATGATAATATAAATGCGCCCGCAGGCTGGGGCCAAATGCAAATGATATGCACAATGCCGACCATAACTTATGATCATGCAATGAGGGCTGTTATGAAACATCTAGTTGCAAACGTTAGCAAACTCGTGCATAAGCAAGTTAACATGAACCAGAACTACATTTCATGCAGAAAGGATGTAAGAAAATTATGCAATCTTAACTGCGCCTCACGCAGAAAAGGTAAAGAACAACAACCGTTGGGCACACCCAAGGCGACAAACAAGATCCCAACACGTGGCACACGCGAGGAAAGAAACAATGATAACAAATGAAACACATCCAACTGTTATGCAACCAAAACAAAGAGTGGTATAAGCATCGGAATCTGTCCAAATGCATTTAACCAAAACATCCTAACGCGCTACGCGCAAGAGGAAAAAGGGAGCGGTGCAGACACCGGAGAATGGTATAAACATTAGAACACGTTCCAATGTTTCTAACGAAAAATAAAGAGGTATAAGCGTCAGGAGACGATGCAAACACTTATAATCAGAGAGTGGTATAAACATCGGGCACACGACCCAACGTTTCTAACCAAAAACAGAGAGGTATAAGCGTCAGGAGACGATCCAAACACTTCTAACCGGAGAGTGGTATAAACATCGGGCACACGACCCAATGTTTCTGACCAAAGGGGTGGTATAAACACCAGGCGTACCCGAGTGTTTCTAACCAAAGGGGTGGTATAAACACCGGGTGTACCCGAGTGTTTCTAACCAAAGGAGTGGTATAAACACCGGGCATACCTGAGTGTTTCTAACCAAAGGGGTGTTCAAAGGATAGGAATGATCTTACCCAAAATCCCTCTGAATGAACCGTACATACAATATCGTCTGGTTGCACCAGCTTCAAATGAACCGTACATACAATATTGTGCCTGCACAAGAAAGAAACTTCGACAAGTACAATGCAATACAAATGCATATTCTATACAAGATGAATAACCGTAATGCAAATGTTAGAGGCATGCTTCTATGCACAACATGCAAGAAACAAAACGGAGGCATATTCTATGCAAAATAATCAATGACGCATATTCAATGCAACACGCATCAATGAATGACGCATATTCAATGCAACAGGCATATTCTATGCAAATGTGATAATGCATGTTCTATGCAACAATTCAAAATGCATGCTCCATGCAATGATAAAAGCAATGCACATTCTATGCAACAACAAAAGCATGTTTGTGAAAGACGACTCAAAGGCAACTTCTGATTTACCTCTCGGAAGAGTTGCAACATGTTAAAAAGGATACACCTTGTTCGTGTTGATGAGCGATGACCATCGTGCATTGGAAACGCGATTCTGCGCTTCTGTGAAGACATTCTGAGTCCAACACTGAGCATACCTTGCACTTCTTAGAATCCAAGGACACAAATCAAGTAAACAGAGGCAGAGGAAGCTTGTGGAAGCATGCCAGCCATCAGGGGAGGCCACCGGCCCCCTGCCAGCCATTGGTGGACACTGCCGGCCATCAATAAACAAGTGCTGGCCATCGATGTGCCACTGCCGGCCATCAATGGTAGATTGGGGAAAATTTGACTTTTCACACTTGGGTCTTTAAAAACAAATGAAGGCACTTCATTTCCTCACAAACCCTCGCACAAAATTTCTCCCCTTGCTCTCTAGGTGCTCCTTCTCTCTTGATCCGCACGTTCTACGCATTTTCCAACACCCTAAAAACATTTTCTTCGCTAAAACCCTCTAGTTATCTTCACTTTGAACCGATCAGAATTTGATTTCGACGCTCCTTTCTCAATTTCCATCATTCTAGGTTCATTCCCCTCGAGTTTCTCCCAAGGTTAGTACATTTTTCCAGGGTTTGACTTTCTTTGACTTTTTCTCTCTTCTAGGGTTTGACTTTTTCAAAGTTTCACCATTTTCTTCATTTTTGCTCATTTTGCTTCTCTTGCATCCATTTCAGATAGTAGATGATATCCCACATGATGAGGCTATCCCCGCGCTTCCTCCGACAGAGTTTGAGGCAGACTTTGAGGCCGAGCCGGAGTCATTACTGCCGGGCGTACGCCCTTTTGATCCAGCGAGGTACCAACCGAGACTCCTATAGTGCCTACTGCAGGAGGCATCAAGGCCTTCACCGACTTCGCTGAGGATGCGCCAGATGACCTTTTGCTGAGAGAGCCAGCATCTCATTTGTCGGCTATCGCCGTAGAGGTACGAACACTGTTTTCTGCAGTATTACCTTTAACTGTTTGCATTTCTTGCACTATCTGATCTGATTGCATAGACTGCATTGATCTAACTGTACTATCATCACTGCTTTGTATTCAACTGTACTTTCATTGCTAGATCTGATTGCATCCCATGCATTACCTCAGGACGGGTCTCGCTCTTTCAGAGGCTACGGTACGACGACAGCTCGAGACTGGTACAGTGAGCTCCCAGCTAGGGTCCAACATTATCGACGAGACAGGCTTTGGTCTATTCTGCTCTAGCCTGACGTGGGTCGTAGCGAGCCGCTCTCTCTTAGGGGCTTTAGTGGAGAGGTGATGGGACACCACCAACTCCTTCCATTTCTCCCCCACAGGAAAAATGACGATGACCCCTTACGATTTCGCCATGATCACCGGCTTAGGCGTAGGGGGTGATCCGATCTCTCTCGACCTTGACAAGGGAGAGTGGGAGGCAGCATGGGCCGCACTGCTTGGGGCACACCCACCGACACTCCGAGCAAGCATGGTCCGATATAGCTAGTTCGAGGAATAGTACAGGGGATCTGAGCCCGAGATAGTCGAGGAGACAGAGCAGTACGCGAGGGGCTTCCTTATATTCCTCTTTGGTACCTCCTTGTTTTCGAACAGGTGGAATACTGTAGGCCTGTATCTGCTGAGCGCCTTAGTAGTGCTCCATCGAGTTCAGTTCTACGACTAGGGCGGAGCCAACCTCACCACCTTATACGGATACATGAGCTTGACTTCTCACATGAGTGGGAGCTTGATCGACGACTACTGGCGGGCTTGGGAGGTACACAGCTTAGTTCCCCCCTTTTCGCTTTACATTTTCTGCCATGCTTTCTGCTTTGCATTTGTTCAACACATGTTCCTTATGTTTTGCATTTTCTGCGCTTGCTCATACACTGTATGCTTTCTGCTTTGCATTTTCTGTATCTGCCCATACACTGTATGCTTTCTGCTTTGCATTTTTTGTATCTTCTCATACATTGTATTGATCACATTTTCCTTGCAGCTGTGGGTGTACGCATACTTTTTGGCTCTTGCTTCAGAGCCTATAGAGGAGACTCTGGTGACAGTCCCATTTTCTAGGGTATGTGACGACCAGCTCCGCCGTAGGACCCGAGAAAACTTCATGTTTTTCCGCGAGTACTTCAATGTGGTTGCGGCACATGAGGTAACCTAAAACAAAGTCATTTTGCTTTTCAATCAACTTAATAAACACATTAGTCAATTGACGATGACTAATCATCTATTCACTCTCTTCTTCAGATCACATTGCAGCCGTGGGACGTGATACCATGGGGCTTCGAGCCCAGTATGACACAGCTAGGATCATCAGTCGCCACCATGTCCTTCTCGACGGCCCGATCTGCCATACCTAGTTCTTGTGCGAGCGCTTCACGCGTAGACTTTAGGACTGCCTACCCCATTCATACCGATGGCGCCTCCAGTATCGATGAGAGAGACGCACAGACTTTCTGCTGAGGAGGTGATCCAGTTTATGGTAGGGTTGGAGGCGGATTACTTCCGTGTAGAGGACGACTATGCGACCTTCATCCAGACATATCTGATGCCGCCTCTAACCGGCGTCTGCGGAGGTGAGGGAGCGAGAGCTCCAACTACGAGAGAGAGAGGCAGAGGGGCCAGAGCGACCAGAACCCGCGGCAGGAGAGATTCTGGGGAGAGACAGAGGGCGCGATGGCCAGAGCTACCTTCTACACTGACATACTGGGGACATTCTGGGAGAGACTTATCAGATTCCCATTGAGCTCGCACCCGCGGGTCACGAGCTTGTCGGAGTTTGAGGCCCGATTTCGGTATGTTCTATACTTTACATTTTGCACTTTCAATTCTCTTCAGTTATGCTTTATTGACCACTGATCATCTCAACATATTTACAAGGCATCCATAGAGTACACCGGGCAAGCTCTCGAGCTAGTGGCTTCTCTGATGGGGATGGTACAGACGAGCATGAACCTGCTAAGCCTCCACAGGATTCCGGTAATTTTCTTTCAGTTTGCACTTCATGTCATCAAATTTTCTGCTAATACATTAGCACTTCAACTGTAACCTACTTCAAACTACACTGGTCTGATTCATTACATCAAAACACTACATAAATACGCTACTCCCATATACTGCACACATACACTGCATTGATACATTGTATCCGATATACGCCACAACTAATATATTCTGACAAACTGCCCTTTTTCAGACCCCTTTCCAGACTCCAGTTCCACCGGATGCCCCAGTAGGAGCCACAGCAGGACCTTCAGTACCTCCCCCAGCAGCAGAGAGGAGAGGGAGACAGGCTCAGATACGCAGCCGAGGTAGAGCTAGGGGCATCCGCAGCGAGAGTGGCCCTCCAGAGCCCATTCTAGGCGATGATGATGACGAGATGAGTGAAAAGGAGGGTGAGGCTGTGAGTCCACTGTCAGAGTCATCTGAGGGTGGAGACGATGATGCCGGCTCGGATTCTGCCAGTAGCGAGGCTGGAGAGGTTGAGGAGGGCTCCGGTTCGGACTTTGATTCAGCTTCAGACAGCGGTGCCGACGGTGATAGTGCTCCAAAGTCCGCTCCGCCGAGAAAGAGGACGAAGAGGGCCTCTCGAGCTTGAGGCGACTGGCACTGATTTAGGTGCTTTCTACTTTGTTTTCTTTTTGCTAGTAGTGTTAGCACATTGTACAACCTTAGGCAGTTTTATTATCTTAAAACTTGAACTCTTTTGCAAAAAGTGACCATGACTGGAATGGAAACTCAGGTTTTGCTTAAAAAAAAGTGTTGCATTTTGTATTTTGAGCATCGTATAACATCGCACATCATGAAAATGAGATTGATTTTTTTGAAAACTGCACATTTAAATTACATTGTCTTAATCTGGTAGTGAACCAACTAACAACTGAAAGAACAAAACAACTCAATAAACAACACAAGGCCTTTACAGGCTAATCAATGTAAACACAACTCGATAAGCAAATTACAACAACTCGATAAACAAAATGAAGACGATTGTAACTCGATAAACAAAACGAAGGCTATTACGACTTAAATAAAACACACTCAAGTCCAAAAGGACCAAAACAAGACCTCAAAAGATAAGAATATTAGAATACAACTACTAAAAACAACTGAATCTTCACAAAGGAGGTCAGTGAGCCAGAAAGGAGGTAGCCGGCCATGGAGGATGGCTTGTCAGCCATCACTTCCCTTTGTAAGGCCATCAATGTGCCCCTGTCGGCCATTGATGAGTCCCTGCCGGCCATCAATGAGCCACTGTCGGCCATCGATGAGCAGAACTCCAAAACGTTGACACATGGCCGCCAATCACTGCCTTATTTTCTACAAAAGCTCCAGCTTCGTGATCTCTTCATTCCAGCTCTGTTTTTTCCTCAAATGAAGTGATTCTTTGCTGAAAAACTCTCAAATTGGATTGCAAACCGGGATGGCTCGGAAAAGCTGAATTTCTGGGGTTTTAGGATAAATGCACTATTCCCGCTGAGTCGTACTCCGCTGTGTTTTCCATTCCTCCATGCCACGACTCGGTGTTAGAACCCGGTTACACATGTTTTTAGCTTTGGGGGACAAGAGATATGCCCCACAATCGAAGAATTCCAAGCTTTGATGGAATGCCGGCGCGACGAGGAAATCTTGCCCCAGTCTCGTTTTGGCCACATCCAAGCTTTAGGACGGATGTGTGGGCACACTTTACATGATGCTCGATCTTTGGTTCACAATGGGGAGTTAGATATTCCAAGCTTGATTCATCGGTTTTCTGATGCCGGTGACCATGGTGACCGTCTTTGGCAAAGCTTTCGGCAACATGCACTTTGCTTGTGCATGTTGGCTCATTTCCTTCTTGCCCTTGGCTTCGGAGGGTCCAGCATTCGCTTGATAGACGTTGCCCATGGCTTGAAAGAGGGCAAGGGCTGTGTTAGCTTAACACTAGCCGAGAGATGGGCTTAGATGCTTTCCATCGCCGGGAGACGACTAGGTTCGCAGGAAGTCCACTACTCTTGTAGGTAATGTTTCCCACCCTTCTCACATGTGTTTCTCTCATCACTCGGCCCTCAGGCTCTGTTTTTCTCTCAAAATCCTTTCTCACTTTTCTCTCCACGTACACCTCTCTATTCTTTAATCTGCCTTATTTTTCATCCTTCCCTAGGTTTCACTCATGGACAGATTGAAAGTAGTGGACTCTTGTCCTGTGTATTCAGTGCGCGGCTATTTCTTTCGCCAACGGCTAGTTGATTTCCTGAACGAGGGATGGTGGTGCCAATGGATGTGCAACAGGTCTGCTGCTGACATTGCTTGGCGTTGCCTCTGGTTTGATCTGCCTAAGATGAGCTATAATATGTCTCGACAACCTGGCATTCAGTTGATTGGCTTGACGCACTGTGTCTTTTACTTTCCATTCTGGTTTCGGCGTCAGTTCGGTCACGACCAGACTTGCCCAGAAGAGGGGATAGAGTACCCAACTTCATTTTCGATCCGAGGCTCGTAGCTAGCTCGGTATGCCACTGCATGGAGGACGAGAGAACTTCTGGCCCCCACTCCCAATTTCAGTTGCGCCCTTTCTGGCGAATGGATAGCTTGGGTTAAAGATGAGGCACAAACTGGGCCTACTTTGGCATCTGAAGCTTCCACAAGCTTTGGGAGGGGGCACAGGAACACCTGACTTAACTATGCCCCAAGTTTATTGCTTTAATCTGTACTCTCAAGTTTTTTTTTGAATGTAATAAAAATCAACTTTGATTTGTATCAACAGTCGGAGAACTCTGTATTGAAATCAATGAAATTGATGGTTGTTGGTACTAAAAATTTTCCTTTTGGTCCAAAGAAGGTCTAAGTTGTAAAAGATTAATTTGAACAAAATTAACTTTTATTAAAACTTTTCAAAACCATTTTCGATAAGGATCACAACTGGACACACCCGAGATCTATCGCTGAGATGCACAACCCCAAATCCAACAACTGGAAAGTTGCCCCTTATCTGAATAGCACTACACTGGAGATCACAACCGAACTCTTGGATGTAAAAAAAGACACAGATGACCAAAACAATCACATAGACACAGTTGATTTGGAAGTGTTTATAGCTAGACTTCAGAATGAAGTTACCTACGTATCCCAAAGATGGGAATCAAGCCTTACGTAGTTCGGTTCCAGTTTACTCGGGTTTTAACACTTTCCTTCTGTGCTCTAACTTTTGCCAAGGCCGCCCTTTCCGGGTTTTCAACCTTGCGAGCTTAGTTTTTCTTATTTCAAATTTCTTTTTTGTGCTGTAACTTTTGTCTAGGTTGTCCTTTCGGGTTTTCGGCCTAGCGAGCCACTCAAGGGTAGTATTTCTTCAACTTGTCCATGTTGATAGGTTAGAAGAACTCGAGGCCATCTAAATCCATAAGAATGATAGCTCCACCCGACCAGATAGATTTGATGATGTAAGGACCAGTCCAATTGGGTCTGAACTTGCCCCTAGGGTCATGGATGGGAGCTTGGTTGTCTTTGAGCACCAAATCCCCTTCTTTCAGATTCCTAGACTTAACTTTCTTGTTGAAAGCCCTAGCGATTCTGCATTGATAACCTTGGACGTGGTACAGTGCTTTCAGCCTTCTTTCGTCGAACAGCATAAGTTCCTTAAACCTACTCTGCTGCCAATCTGCTTCCGCTATTTGGCACTCAGCCATCACCCGCAACGATGAAACTTCAACGTCGATCGGCAGAACAACCTCCATCCCATAAACTACAGAATATAGAGTTGCCCCAGTAGAAGTCCGAATTGATGTTCTGTAGCCCCAAAGAGCAAATGGCAGCTTATCTGGCTAGTCCCTGTAGGTTTCCACCACCTTCTGTAGAATGTGCTTGATGTTCTTGTTGGCGGCCTCAACTGCTCTGTTGGTTTGCTTCCTATATGTGGATGACTTATGAAAAGCCACGTTGTATTTCTCCAACAAGTCGATCACTTCCTTCTTGAAGTGGGAACCATTATCCAAGATGATCTCATTCGGGACCCCATACTGATAGATGATGTTATTCCTGATAAACTTAGCTACATGTGACACTTTCAGCACTGCGTAGGATTGGGCCTCGACCCACTTTGTAAAGTAGTCTATCGCCACCAGGATGTACTCATGCCCGTTCGACCCCTTCGGAGTAATTGCCCCAATAACATCAATTCCCCAGACTGAAAACAGCCATGGTGAAGTCATGTTGTACAGCTTTGACGGTGGGATGTTCATGCGATTTGCATGGATCTGGCACTTGTGGCATCACTGAGCAAAGCCAATACAATCCTCCTCCATGGTTGACCAGTAGTAACCCTGTCTGAGAATCTTTCGAGCTAGCATCACTCCACTCATTTGCGATCCGCACTCTCCTCCGTGGATGGCCTCCATCAGGCGTTTTGAATCTTCCGCATCAACACACAGTTTATGCATCCCCAGATGGCCCCGTTTGTACAATTTACCCCCATAGATGATAAACTGAGCAGCCATTCGCCGTATCGCCTTCTTATCTTTGGCATTTGCCCCTGGTGGATAAGCCTCCTTTTCCAAGAAGTTTCAGATGTCATGATACCAAGGGTTCTGATCTTGTACTTCATCTATTGCGGCGATTAGCTCATAAGCCGTCACATACCTCTGTTCAATAATGATCGGACGCATCCGGACTCCCAAAGGGATGTCTATCATGGAAGATAGAGTTGATAAAGCGTCTACGAGCCTGTTGCTCTCTCTTAACAGATGCGTAAAGGTTAACTTCTCAAACCTATGAATTAGAATGTCCAGGGTTTGGTGATAGATTTTCATCCTTTCTTCTTTAACCTTCCAGTCTCCTTTCCCTTGAGACACAACCAGGTTTGAGTGCCCAATGACGTCCAACCTTTTTGCCCCTAGTTCCAGGGCAACTTCTAAGCCAGCGATACATGCCTCATACTCTGCTTCGTTATTTGATACCTTGAACCGGAGTTTGAAAGCTAAGGGTATGTGGGAATTGTCAGGTGCTATCAACAACACCCCTATCACATACCCGTACTGATTAGACGCTCCGTCAAAGTACATAGTCCAAATCTCTTCTTCAACTTGCAGAATGGCCTCATCTGGGAACTATACTCTACTGCTTCATCTCTCTCCACTGGGTGTTCGGCTAGGAACTCCGCTACCGCTCTCCCTTTCATAGACTTGCGAGTCATAAACTTCAAATCAAATTCGGAGAGAAAAAGCAACCAACGGGCTAGCCTACCCGTAAGTGCTGGTTTCTCGAAGAGATATTAGATGGGATCCAATCTCGAAACCAGTATTACAAAGTGAGCTAACAGGTAGTGCCTCAACTTCCTGGTAGCCCGTACCAAGGCCAGACAAGCCTTCTCCAGCAGAGTGTAACGGGTCTCATATTCTAGCATCTTCTTGCTCAGGTAATAGATAGCCTTCTCCACTTTATCCTCAGATTCCTGCGCAAGCATGCAACCTATTGTTGTGTCAGTTACTGACAGATACAATATCAACGGTTTTCCCGGCTCTGGCGGTGACAACACGGGTGGGTTCTATAGCTGCTGGTTGATCTGCTCGAAAGCAACTTGGCATCGGTCGTCCCATTGGAATTTCTTTCCTTTCTTTAAGAGACCAAATAGTGGTTCACAAGTTAAGGTTAATTTTGCAATAAACCGTCTTATGAATTGCACTTTACCTAGAAAGCCTCGCACCTCCTTTTTAGTCCTTGGTGGTGGCATTTCTAAGATGGCCTTAATCTTGGAAGGATCAACCTCAATGCCCCTTTGTGTAATCAAGAACCCCAACATTTTCCTTGCTGTGACACCAAAAGTACATTTCTGAGGATCCAGTCGCAACCGATACTCTCTGATCCGTTGAAAAAATTTCTTCAAGGCGGTGTAGTGGCCCTTTCTTTCTTTGGACTTGAAAATCACCTCGTCCATGTACACCTCAACCTCTTTATGGATCATATCATGCAAGATCGTAGTTGCAGCCTGTTGATAAGTAGCCCCAGCATTCTTCAAACCGAACGGCATCACCCTGTAGCAGTACGTTCCCCATGGCGTAGTGAAGGCAGTCTTTTCCCTATCATCGGGGGCCATCAAGATCTGGTTGTACCCGAAAAACCCATCCATAAAGGAAAGCAGTGCATGCCCTGCGGTGAAGTCCACCAATTCGTCAATGTGCGGTAGTGGAAAGTCATCCTTCGGACTGGCTTTGTTCAGATCCCTGAAATCCACACACACCCGAATTCTGCCATCTTTCTTCAGCCCTGGAACAATGTTGGCCAACCAAGTAGGATACTCAGATACTAGTAAGAACCCTGCATCTATCTGCTTGGTGACCACTTCGTTGATTTTCAGAGCCCAATCCGGGCGTATACTCCAAAGCTTTTGCTTGACGGGTCCAGCCTCAGGGTCAAGAGGGATCCGGTGCTGTACAATCATAGGATCGATTCTAGGCATGTCTTCGTAGGACCACGCGAAAGCATCTTTGAAATCTTTTAATAAAGCGACTAAGTGCTCGCATTCCTCTAAAGACAACGTGGACCCGATCTGGACCAGACGCAGATCCTTCTTAGTACCAACATTAATTGAAGTGATTTCATCAATCAAAGTTTTACAAACCTCTCCTCCTCTTGATTAATCAAATGTTTCAAAACTAGAGGAATTTCTTCCTCATCGTTTTTATTAAAGTTTTGAAAGTCTTGATTAATGCAATAAACGAGTGGCACAGAAAAGTACTCAAAAGCAGCAGCAGTACCATTCTCATTCACAACTTCCAGATCGTCCAATTCTTCGGTTACAACCGACTTAAAAGAAAATGAAAAAGACAACCTGGACAAAACAACGGCATTCGGGCTGTCAACCCTAGGAATATCAGACTCTGACTCAGAAGAACTAGAATCTGATTCTGACTCCACCGACTTTGCGGAATCAGATTCCGGTTCACTACTTGACTTAGAACTGCTGGACAAAAATCCTTCCTCGTATTGCCAAGCGAGGGAGGGTGCGATAGATGCATCCAGAATGCCGGAAGAAGGGTCCACAGCCAATTGATCTCCAATCATGGAAACAGAGAAATCATCCCCCGAGCACTCCGGTATGATCTGAGGATCTGAGAGGAGACAAGCCAGCACTGCTCCCAGTTCAAGTTCTGTGCCATTGGACTCATCCTCTTTGCACTGTTCAGCCTCAACTGGTGGGTTAGTTTGCTCTTCTGCAACTTCATCCCCTTACAACTGTAGGTTGAAAAAGATCTCAAAGCCGGGGAAACGCCGTTTCTCAAAATTCAGCCATGGCTCA
Organism: Camellia japonica; assembly: GCA_030407325.1. Lineage (NCBI taxonomy): Eukaryota > Viridiplantae > Streptophyta > Magnoliopsida > Ericales > Theaceae > Camellia > Camellia japonica. Next base: position 70,211,962 of record JAPPVO010000010.1, on the reverse strand, counting down.
GGAAAGCCACAAAATGGGAAATCTTCCCCCTCTCGGACAAAGCGGCCGTTTAGGGTTCCTTGAATAGGTCTCTGCCCCAACTGATAGTGCTTCCAGCTTGTTTGGCCTTGGCTCTTCTTGCCATCTCCTTTCCCTTTCTTAACCAATCCTCTTTCGTAGGCGTGTAACCTAAACCAAAGGTATAGGGCTGTGTGGCACTTCAGCCAATACAGCGACGCCCTTCCAGCCACTCCTTCCCAATCCCATCCTAGGTACATGCTGAAGCTTATTCATGAGGTAAACGGATTGTGCACTGACATAAAGTCCCTCATCAACAGCCAGAATATCTTGCACTACCCGAGTCTTGGCCAAGGTGAACCCAGAGAAGAAGACGTCCTCCTCGCCGCGTGTAATTTCCAAGATTGGCGTAGTAACCTCCGGCGGTGGATGTGTGGAAGAGTTCCCAAAAACAATTGCTACCCCCTTCCCATGGGGGTACTTCAATATCTGGTGCAGAGTGGAAGAGACAGCTTTCACTTGGTGTAGCCACGGCCATCCAAGGAGTAAGTTGAAGGTGGCTGGAACATCCAGAACATGAAACTTGATGTCCTGTTGTGCTGGGCCAACCTGAGTTATGATCCGTACTGTCGCCAACACTTCCCGACTGGTATTGTCATAAGCCCGAATCACCTGGGCTGTTGGTACGAAATCTGCGGGCTTCAACCCGATAGCATAGGCCTTATGCGACGGACACAGATTAATTGCAGATCCCGTATCAACTAAGACAACTGGTATCCACTTCTCTTTACACTCCACAGAGATGTATAACGGCTTGTTGTGCCCGAAGCCCTCAGGCGGTAATTCTTTATCTGTGAAAGTCAAAGTCAGTGAAGCACCACCCGGAAACACCAGTCCCACTAACTACTCGGGGGTTGTATCAATAGAAAGCTTGGCCTTATCCATTGCTGATAGGACGACTTGTCTATGCACCCCTCAGGCGATGAGCAATCCCTAAATGGAGATGTCTGCTTGAATATTTTTCAGCTGCTTCAGTACAGCTTCCTCCAACAACAGTTTGTCTTTCTGCTTCTCTACTTCCTTGTCTTTCCTTGATGCTTCCGGTTGGTCCAAGTCTAGGGGCATAAAGTACCGCCCACTTCGAGTCATGTGGTCGACTTCTTCGGTGTACCACGTATCATCCGGGAGATTCTGTCCCCAGTCCTCATCAGTATGGGCAAGACACAAATCATCAGCTTCCCACCACATTCCTCGGCAACTGACAAACAACTGTCCGGTTTCGCTGTAGTTGTTCCCATGTTCATAACACATTCTGTCGTCGTGGGGGCTTTGGCTTTTCTAGCCCTCTGATCAGTCTCAATTCTCTCTGCTCGAACAGCTTCAGCGCGGCCTCCTGTTTTGTATCAATTGTACAAATGCTGCTCAATTCCCGAGCAAAATTCTTCGTACCGTTCCTCTCCAGCAACTTCCCTTTATCGTCGACCGTTTCGGCCGTTGCAGACAATCTTGTTTCTGACGGTCCCTGTTTCGGTTGAGACCCCTCATCAATATCTGGCTCATCACTAAGCCATCTTGTATTATCCGTTGATCCATTCAGGTCAAGCCAGTTAATGCGCACATCCCCCGGATCCTGTTCATCGAAAAACTGCAGGTTACTGATATCCTCCTCAAGCTTAGCTAAATCATCCAACCCCTGGCTCAGCTCGTCCTCCCAGACTACATTCACCTCCATTCCCTTTAGCAATTCCACCCTCAATCTGGCCTGATCAGCTGGCACAATAAAGCGACAAGGGTTGTATGCTTCCTCAATTAAACTCGCAAAGCCCTCAGGCATGCCTTCTCTATCACAGCCACCACTACGGGTTCAGGTTGGGATATGGACGTGCTCATCATGCACGAGTCTATGCTTTCAGGGATGAACAGTGCCGGCTTAGGCAAGTGGGAGGGAGTAATGTATATGCTGGGGTTGTATGGGACGACCATTGTTTGGATCAAGTTTATTTGCATAAGTGGATGAGGGGGTTGGTTATATGATGGGAGAGGGTTTGTAGTGATGTTTGGCTTTTTAGGAGGCGCTATTACTTTGTTGTCGATGAGATCTTGAATCTCATGATGGAGTCTACAGCATTGGTCGGTATCGTGACCACGCTGCTGGTGGAAGGCGCAATACTTGGCCGGGTTGTGTGTAGGAGGGAGGAGATTTGGCAATGGGCGTGGCTCCGAGGGCTTCAGATGCCCTTTTCTAATCAAAACCCCTGAGGCTTTAGATAAAGACATGTAAAGCGGGGTGAAAACCCTCTGGCTTCGGGGTGGGTACTTTGCAGGTTATGGGGTGGTTCCAGATGTGCCGATAAAGGGTGTGGCTATTTTTGGTGTGGTGGTGACCATAGCAATGTCAGAAGTCCTTGCTGCTGCATTGCTACTCGTAGCTGCATTTGAACCGCGTATAAACGCCCTCTTAGGCTGCTCATTTCCACGGTCAATTAGGCCCTGTTTCATAGCATCTTCTATCTGTACCCCAATCTCATGAAGATCAGCAAAGGTGGGGAGGGGTAAGACAATCATCTTCTACAACAGCTTCGGTTGTAGATTACGGACGACCATTCTTATCTGGTCTTTCTCAGCTAGCCTGGTTGTCATCATGGAGGCCTTGGCCCTCCACCGAGTGACGAAGTCAGAGAATCCCTCATTCGGCTCTTGCCTAGTCGCCTCAAGATCACGAGTTGTGACCTCGATTTGAGTGTTATAAGAATATTGGGCAATCAAAGCCTCGGCCATCTCTTCCCAACTTATTTTCACGGAATCCTCCAGTTTAGCATACCCGATGCCCGCAATACCCGACATGGTCCGACCAAAGAGGGATAATTTCTAGAGTCTAGTCAAGCCCAGCGGCCTCAGAATATCTGAAAATAGCCTCAAATGAACCATGGGATCGCCCGAGCCGTCGAAGCGGTCTATGTGAGGCATTTTAAATCTGTCCGGCAATGTCATCGCCAAATCTGTGTAGCTGTCCTCTATATCTAGGATCGAGTTGACTCCCTGAGCACGTTTGAAAAGCTTCTCAAGCTTGCTCACTTTCAAGGCTATAGGATCGACCTCAAATTCGAACGATGTATCTGTTGGGTGGGCCGGTGCTTTGGAAGTCTGAGGTGGGAATGGCCCTGCTGGAATGTCTGTATTCTCCTGGACATTAGTTGTATCCTCGGGTATCGGAACCCTAGGTGGGGGTGGGTGTGAAGCAGATGATGTTGCTTGTTGTGGTTGTTGTTGTTGAAGCCTGGAAATCAGCTCAGCCTATTGGGCTACAACCTCTATTTGGTGAGCGGTAACTTCCGCTTGGCTAATAGCGTCCCACTGCATAGCCTTGATGGTTTGTTGGAGTTGACGCATCATTTCCTCCATACTGACTAAGGGGTGCTGATATGTCCGACTTGGTGTACACTCTGAGGTGGAAGCAGAAAACTAGTTTTCACTGAGCACAGGTGACTGACGAACTGGTGAATTATACCGAACTCTCCTTTGTCTTGTTACTGGGAGTAGTGAAGCAAACACCAGTTGTCTTCTCACAAGATCTCCAGATCGATAAAGTCACCTTACTCTGGTCTAGAGTGCTTGGGGGTTAACTGCCTCGTCAAAAGCAATGGTGAAAATACTACCTTGCAAAAAAGAAAATAAAGCAAAAGAAACAAAAATCAGAAAAACGTACAGCACCGCGACTTAGATAGAGATAACACACAGTTGAAATCATAAGCTGGACAATCTGCACTAAAACACTGATTTATGCCCCCCAAATTTTACGCCTCAAAACTGATATCCCCAAACTGATACCCAAACTTGCAACTGATACATACATTCCTGTAGAGACACACCCTAACAGCACATATCAAGCAAGTGAGAGCCAAAACACCCCTATGGTGGGGTAGGGTTTCCCTGTCCTAGTTTCGTCAAGAGCTAAGGATTCACTACGCACGAATGCGGTTTCAAACAATCCTGCATTCGGGTGAGCAACATGTCCTAGTTTGGAACAGTCTCTATGGCTTCCGATATGCAACTAGGTCAATTGTCGAAAAGGGTGCCTCAGCAAGACCACCTAATATACCTCTCACTCCAAACACTGAGAAGTGAAAGGAGGATCAAACGGTACAGCGATGATCCAGATCCAAGTCTTGTGTTCCCATCGTGGCAGAGCCCGTAACCGGTTAGCCTTATGGCACGCTTTTCCAAGCAAGCCTCCGACAAACCGTTCAAGAATAGCAGATGGCAAACACTGAAGTTAGGTGCACCTATGCAAATATAATTCAAAGAAACACATAAATGTAAATAAAACAACATATTATGAGTTTGAGTCAAGTTCTCTAAATCCCCAGCAGAGTCGCTAGAAACTGTAGACTCGACTTTCTTCGCTCGAATTGGTCCTACAGTTCGGACTCCTCTCACGGTTCTGAATCTAATCTCACAAAGTGCAATGTGAGACTGATAAACACCAAAGAGTCCAAATCCGGCAAATCATTTTGGAAAATCGATTTTGAATAAAAAAGCGTCAAAAATGGACTGTTTTGCCAGATTATAGAATCGCCACCTAAATATTTTATTTTTTGAAAATTTAGGAAACCCTGACTCGTGCCAAAGGCCACGTGTCCATCATCACCAAAGCTGCCTCGGCTCGGGAACTTGGGTACGAGAGGGGAAGGTCCTGAAATGAGCACCCTTGCTCGCCCGATCAAAGATCGGTCTCTACTAAACATGATATGTTGTTTTATAAACCTCATGTGTTCTTATTCTGGTTATTAATCTAACTTTACTATGTGACGCACACAAGTAAATATAGACTAAGTTGCAAGACTTGGAACAAATCAACTCATGTTTGTTTTCGAAAATGGTTTGAAGGTGCCACTCTTAAGTGGGCTAAACTACGATTTGCCACCAAACATGATGGGCTTTAAAACATGATTTGCCACTTCGCAAAGTGGGCTCAAAACTCACATTTGTTGAATTGATCCAATTCAAGTAATAAAGCCTTCACCCACAGGCATTCATGCAGTTTAGCATTTAACCAAATAGCCTCATGGCAAGCATGCGAAACATGGCAACACTCACACTCATGCAAGTATGCTAAAGCGTAAAACTTACAGTGTACTCCAAGCCAAAACAAAAGCTAGCTAGAAATATGGATGATCCTAACTATACTAAGATGCCTAGTGCAACACATGCAATAATGCAATTAATAGGCTCGGCTATCTAAGATGGCATATGAATGGAACGATTTGATACACGTATTTAAGTAAGTATATTGAAATACAATGCAGTTTCAATGATGCGCCGAGCCCGGTGCATGCAAGACAAATGAATGATGTAAACATGCAAGCATAAGGTATGCTAATCAAAATGTGCTCTAAACTAACCATCGAAAGCAGTTAAATAAAAGGGAGAAAGAAGTGGGGTTGGAAGACATGCACACACATACGCACATTTATTACAACATTGCGCCCTCGCAAAAGAGGATCCGAATAAATAAGCTAAGCTACACTAAGCTAAGCTACGCTAACTAATCTAATTAAACTAATTAGACTAATCATTACACAATCAATTGAATAACTAGTAAACTACTTACTAACTATTACAACACAACATAAAGAAATAGCTAAGCTAAAGCTACTTAATTATTACATAATCAATGCAAATTAACAAAGTAATTAACATATTAAACTATGCTACTACAACTCTGCTCTGGGATGTAGAAGATACATGCACTCAGTTCTCATCCCAAAAAGCCCACCAATTTGCTCTCGAGAGGCTCTGTTTGCAGGGTTAATCCAAGAACTTTCTGCTCCACCTTACCAATTCACTGCTGAGGAATGCACCAGTGGCCTGCCGGCCAAGAGTATTTGCTACCGGCCATCTGCCGGCCAAAGAGAGGCACTGCCAGCCAATGATGAAGCACTGCCGGCCATCAATGTACCAGTGCCGGCCACTGGTGTGCTGAATTGCCACACTGCAACAGAGCATAGACAGAGGAAAATGAAGGGTTTTTCAAGGATATGTTTGTACCATGCCCCTCCTTATCATCTCAAAACATCAAAGGAGTGGCATTCTTGATCCAAAACCACCAATCAAGCATTTTCAATACGTGATGGCCAAAGATCCAAGTTGTACACTTTCAATAAATGCACAAAATGAAGACTCTAGGAACCATCATCCTATCATGCATGATTAAGGGTGATGGAGACAAAGGAGATTGGCTCATTTCATCACTTTGAGTATGAAATGGACCAATCTACCTTGTGTTCAATATAACGTCAGATTGAACACTATGCAATGCAAACACAACATGCTTATCTTAGTCATGTTTTACTTGTCCAATTTTGTTTACACATTTTAATATTACCAAGCCATTCTTTAGTCAATTTGTCCAACATGAGTGTCCTCTAATGAGAGAGGGTCAACCAAAAGATGGCATTAGACATGAGAGAGATCATGCCTTTGGTTAGTAGAAACCCTCAAAAGAGAGCTAAAACCATTGAGCACAACCTCAATCTCAAGCTTAAATACAATCTTAAGACTAACCAACCCTCAAACGAATGAAAAGTGAAGAAATGAGGGAGGTTGCAGAATTTTAGTGTTGAAATGGCATGAAAAATAATACTACAACATGCAAGCAACTCATGCATAACATGTTAAGAGTCAAAAGCATTAAAGCTAGTGAAGAGCACTACACTAGAGGCATGCAATATCAAACTCAAATGACCAAACCAACTCTAGACAGAGCTAAAACATGCCAAATGCTGAGATGGTAGTACAAAAGGCAAGAAAAACATGCTCACATGTTGGCTCGTAAACAAGGCTCAAAACACAACTCTCAAAAGCAATGAAAGAGTGAACTATGTGAGAGTGTGATAGAGATATTGCACTGAAATCATATGTTAAATGATGCTACAACATGCAATCAACACATGCAAAACATGTTAGAGACATGAAACACAAAGCTAGTGAAGCCATTTACACTACAACCATGCATAACAAGACTCATATGACCAAGAAGGCTCAAAACAGAGCTAAAGCATGCTAAATCAGTGGCAAAAACATGCTGAGATCAAGTCACAAATAGGTAGAAAAACATGCTAACATGCTAGGCTATCTACACATGCAAACAAGACACAAGGAGGGAAGGCCAACCCCTCCTATTTTGGACCTCAAAACATACTTTTCACCATTAAAATTTCCCTGGAATTCAGTGGTTAAAAGGCCAAAAACAAGTTGTTTCAAAAGCTTGAAAAGAGGCACAAAAGGCTTCACAAGCCAAAGAGCAAAAGAGGAGACAACCCCCCCCCCCCCCCCCCCCCCCGCCGCGCTCTAACTCAACAAGGCTTAAACCATCATTTTAAAACCTTAAAAACAGAGTTTTTTATGGTTGAAAAACCAGGTCAAAGCAGTGTAAAAAGATGGCCAAGCAACCAACTAAAACAAAGCTTAAAAGAGGTAAGCTTTTACCTTTGAAGCACAACAACAAATAGCCAAAATTCTGAGCTACAATCAACCTTAGAAGCTCAAACAAAGCCTCCAAGAACCTCAACTCCAAGATGAAGGTGTTTGGTCAAGAGGTTGTATACAAATATGTAGAGAATTCCCACTATCAAGCACAAAATAGGAAGAGGAGAGGATTCTAGAAAGAGAGAGATAAAAAAATTTGCTCACAAAATTTTTGTAACCCTTTGCATGCAAGAGGAAGGCCCCTATATATAGAAGATACAAAATCATCTTGAAAAGATTCAACCATCCACGTGCAAGCAAATGCTCCAATCTGTGCAAACAGCTGTCAAAAAATATCTAAAAATATCTACTGATGCACTAGTGGCCAGCCGGCCATCAGTGATGGCTGGCAAGGCCTCATTGATGGCCGACAGGGCACATCAATGGCCTGTAGGCCAAAGCCCATGGCCAGCAGAGCCCAAAAGTGGCCGGCAGTGCTCTAAAAGCAACATTCTAAAAGGACCAAAACATGGTCCAAAAATGAGATAGAACTGATGCAAGGTTTGGAAAGATCAAACATGGGGCGCTCCGCCGCGGAGTTCGAGCGCTCGACAAGCAATCAGACTCGTCACTGGATATACCTACGAGAACATCCAAGTCTTGAGGATGGTCAAAAATGGGGTGTCTACACCGAGATGGGTGAAGATGATTCGGTCTATGACTAGGTCCACTTGAATAGAGCCGTGGCCAAGTAGAGCCTAGCTTGCGGGCCGAATAGGCCACGAATCCTATGGAACGCCTAGGGGCCCATCTATGAATGCAGAGTGTCCATAATAAGAGAGTGGGCCCCTTAAGAACAATATAAAAAGGAGAAGCATCAGCCAAAGTAGAGGGATGTGAGAAAAGGGTGATAACTTGTGATAAAAGAAAACTTGAGAGAATACTAACTTGCTCGTCGGAGTGCTGATTCCGGCATCCCCGACCAGAGCATTTGTTCCCATTTTAGGTATCAATTCGTGGATTAAGAAGTCTGTTTGGATCAGAGAGTATTTCCAAACCCCTTCACCGTAATTGGTGTCGTCTGTGGGAATACTCAAGCTCGTCTATGGCAGACACAACAACAGATAATGCTTCGCTCGTTGGGGATGATGTTACACCAAGAACCATGTTTGGTCTAGAAAATATCACCGTACGAAGAGCTTTGAACTTTGATTCGCTAGCTCCATCCTTACCTTCGACCTCGGCACAGGAAACCATGTAGATGATAATGGACCAAGCAAAGTGAAATAAGTAATGTCTGGTAGATATGGCAGTAGATAACGAGTGTCTATGTAAGGAATTGGCTATGGAGTTAGCAAAGTCCCAGCAAACCGTACCAGGGAAGTGGAAGAAAACTCTATGGCGTTGGCATCAAAAACACGATAGTACCAGCACCTCCGACTCATCATCTCAGGAACCCAGGAAAATGAGGTGAGTTGATGTGTCCAGCTCATCTGAGGAAAGTCCATATGTGCGGCACACGCAAGGGAAGGAGATGATGACTCAGATAAAGAAGATAAACACGATCCTTTCGTACGACACATCGCAAGGGCTACTTTTCCTAAAAAGTTTGAAGCACCGATGTTCACTCTGTATGATGGCAAATCAGATCCTATGGATCACATTTTTCATTATAAGCAAGCAATGACATGCGTGGTGATAATGAAGCACTCATGTGTCGAACGTTTCTGAGCAGCCTGGGACCATTGTCCATTAGATGGTATTATAAACTGGAGGCTGCCTCAGTGAAAAGTTTCTATCAGCTCCAAAAATCATTAAGGGCAAGAATCATTACCAACGAGATCTAACCAAAGCAGGCTGACTTAGTCTAGGCAATTCAAATCAAACCAGAGGAGACCTTTGTGAATACTCGGCACACTACTAGGAATGTTTTAACCTGGTGGATGATGCTTGCAATGATTCTATGGCCATCACTACCTTTAAAATGGGGTTACACCCCGACGTTGACTAGACGACTCTCAAAATAGTTTGGGCGCTAATGAAGAAAGTTTAGGAGTATTGCAAGGTGGAGAATGATGCCCACTATATCAAAGCCGGGCAGAAAGTCGTGGAAATGGCACCACCCACCTGATATAGTTGATAAGCGTTGTGCCACCAGAATGCCCTGAGCTGAGGGGCCGGGCAAAGCGAGACAATCGGCAGGATTCGCGCCGATCAAATGAGCAGTCCTCACGCCGTTTGAACGAGCAGTATCAGGTGGATAGCAGATGCCCCAGACATTCAGACAAGAAGTATACAGAGATGGCCGAGCTGATCAGCTAGATCCTGCCTAAAATCCAGCATCTACCGTTCTTTAAATGGTCGTCCAAGATGATTGGGCCCCCTGACATGAGATGGAGGGATAGGCGGTGTGAATACCATAAGGACCATGGCCATAGGACTGATAGATGCTATGCGCTGAAAGACAATCTCATGGAATTGGTACAATAAGGCTGACTAGCACACCATGTCCGCAAGGGCAATCCACCAAACACGGTTGCTCTTTGCCCGGACTCACCTCCACTTGTTGTGATTCACATGATATATAGTCTTCTGTCACCAAATCAAGTACATACGATTCAGCTGCAACCCTGCTCATCCAAGCCATTCACACCAGCCAAATGACCTCATGAGACTGGCAAGATTAGCTTTGACGATGCCGATCTTGAAGGGTGACTCCCCCACGAGGATACTCTTGTCATCGAGTTCCGCATAAATAGATTCGCCGTCAAATGCGTTCAAATCGATTAAGGGAGCACCTCAGAGATAATGTATCATAAGACATTTATTACTGGCCGGTTATGTCCTTAACGCACGGGGGCGGGTTCGGGTCATGACAGGGTGGTATCAGAGCACGAGTTAATAACTCACACACTTGTCCAAAAGAGCAATAAGCGTCTAGATAAGACCTAGGATGCATTCATGTGATAAGTTTGACTTTGATAGTATCGAGAATGCATCTAAATGTTTCAATATGAACAACTATGTGTTATAAGTGATGATTTGTTTGCATTGCAATTTATTTAGATGTGCATGCTCTTTAATACATGCATACATGTAAATCTTTTGTATAGAATGTAATGCAAGTTTAATCAGATGGTGAGAACAAGAGGTGATGAGATAGAGGAATCTTCTACTGCCAGACTGGATAGAATGGAAAGACTGATTCAGGAAATGGCAGAGACATTGAGACAACAACAAGAATGGCAGCAACAGTGGCAGTAACCACATCCTCCACCACCACCTCCGGCACCTCCTGTGCCAGATAATCAGAATGATGACCGAATCATAGCTCTCACCAAAGAGTTCAAGAAGATGAAACCGCCACAGTTTCATGGTGGATTGGATCCTTTGAAAGCTGAAGCTTGGGTCCTCGGCATTGAAAAACTATTTGAAGTATTTCCGTGTTCGGATACACAGAAAGTGCTTCTAGCCACCTTTATGCTAGAAGACGAAGCAAGAAGATGGTGGATGTTAATGCGTGAGAATTACAAAGACGCCGATTGGGCAAAATTTCTGGAAATCTTGTATGACAAGTACTTCCCGCAGTGTGTCCGGGATAGGAAAGTGGCAGAATTCATGGAACTGAAACAAGATAGTATGACTGTAGCCGAGTATGAGGCCAAATTCACTGAATTGGCCAGGTTTGCACCACATGTAATTGATACTGACTATAAGAAGGCGGACACTTTGAAGGTGGGCTCCGAAGTGACATTTTAGAAAGAGTGAATGTCCTGAAACTGGAGACTTACATTGGGGTGCTAGACAGGGCCATTATATCAGAAGCCAACATAGCTAGACAGACTAAGCCAACAACGGAATGGAAAGGCAATAAAAGGCAAGGCTTCTTTTCAAAGAAGAAATTTATGAAAAAGCAGAATACGGGCTCCTCAAATACGTCGAATACTTCCCAAGACACATCTCACATGTGCAATATTTGCAGCAAAAGGCACCGTGGGGTTTGTTACCGTGTGTCGGGGCCTGTTTCAAGTGTGGTAAGCAAGGGCACATGGCCCGAGATTGTAATCAGAACAGTGGAAAGGTAGCTGCTAGTTCCACTGCATCGACCCCAAAACCAGGAAATACTATGAGACCTGCTACCACCAGGGATACTGTAAGGCAAGGAAGAGTTTTTGCGCTTGTTCCGGGCGATACACGGAATGCCAACGCAGTTGTCTCAGGTACCATTTCTATATGTAATCGGGATGCCTTTGTGTTAATTGACTCTGGATCAACGCATTCATTTGTAACATATGCATTTGCATCTAGACTGAATAGACCCTTTGAATTACTACCATATTTGCTATGTGTGTCTGCTCCATCTGGGGAATCTGTATTGTGTGAATCTATATACCGGTTTTGTGATATGCGTGTTGAGGATGCTATCCTATATGTAGATTTGTTGCCCTTGAACTTTAGGCATTTCGATGTAATTTTGGGCATGGATTGGTTGACCAAGTATTGTGCCACCATTTATTGTGTGACAAAACGGGTTGTATTTAAACCACCAGAACAGAATGAGATTGTGTTTGTGGGAAATGGGGTAGTGCCTCCACCTTATTTGATATCTGCAATGAAAGCATGTAAACTGATCAGGAAGGGGTGCCAGGATTATCTGCGTTATGTGTCATCGGAACAATCTGTGAATGTTGAATTGAATGATATCCCTATTGTTAAAGAATTTCCAGATGTGTTTCCAAGTGAATTGCCAGGGGAATTGGTAGACAGGGAGATAGAATTTACAATTGAGACTGTGCCAGGCACCCAACCTATTTCCAAAGCTCCCTACAGAATGGCTACTACCGAAATGAAAGAATTGAAGGAACAATTGCAAGACTTGCTTAACAAGGGATTTATCCGACCTAGCACCTCGCCTTGGGGTGCACCAGTATTGTTTGTGAAAAAGAAGGATGGAACTTTGCGTTTGTGCATCGATTATTGGGAATTGAACAAGGTAACAATAAAGAACAAATATCCCCTACCCCGTATTGATGACTTATTTGACCAGTTGCAGGGATCACAGGTGTTTTCTAAAATTGATTTGAGATCCAGGTATCATCAATTGAAAGTTAAGGCAGAAGATGTTGAGAAAGCCGAATTTAGGACGAGGTATGGACATTTTGAGTTTCTTGTTATGCCATTTGGAGTAACTAAAGCTCCGGCAGCATTTATGGACCTAATGAACCGAATTTTTAAAACCTACCTTGACGAATTTGTTGTGGTTTTTATCGATGACATTTTGATATACTCTAAAGATAGACTTGAACATGAACAACATTTGAGAACTGTCCTGCAAATACTTAGAGAAAGGAAATTGTTTGCTAAACTAAAGAAATGTGAGTTTTGGTTGGATGAAGTTGTTTTCTTAGGGCATGTGATCAATAGGGAAGGGATTTCAGTGGACCCACAGAAAATAGAGGCAATCGTGAATTGGCCTACACCGACCAATGTAACAGAAGTTCGCAGTTTTATGGGTTTAGCTGGGTACTACAGGAGGTTTGTGAAGGATTTTTCAAAAATAGCTGTGCCTCTTACCCAACTGACACACAAGGGGCAACCTTTTGAGTGGAACGATGAAAGAGAATCAGCCTTTCATGAATTGAAAACAAGATTGACCACTGCACCGATTTTGACACTACCTTCAGGTACGAAAAATTTTGTGATTTTTAGTGATGCATCTTGTAAAGGTTTGGGTTGTGTGTTAATGTAGAACGTAAAGGTTATTGCTTACGCCTCCCGACAGTTGAGACTACAAGAGAAAAACTACCCAACACATGACTTAGAATTGGCCGCAGTTGTTTTTGCTTTGAAAATCTGGCGGCATTATTTGTATGGGGCAAGGTGTGAAGTCTACACAGATCACAAGAGCCTGAAATACTTCTTTACACAGAAAGAGCTGAATATGCGACAGAGGAGATGGCTTGAGCTGCTAAAAGACTATGATCTTGAGATTCAGTACCACCCCGGGAAAGCCAATACAGTTGCTGATGCCTTGAGCAGAAAATCAACAGGAAGTGTGGCTTGGTTGCTTACTGAATAGAAGGAGATTCTGCAAGATTTTGAGAAATCTAAAATTGAAGTAGTGATGTGTGAACAGGGCGGATTGATAGCCGCTATTACAGCCGAGCCGACAATCATTGATGAAATCAAATAGAAACAAAACGAGGATGAATTCCTCAAGAAAGTAACTGATGAATTTGAGGCAAGTCCGAAAGCAGAGTTTAGCATTGAGAATGAAGTGTTGAGATTTAGGAACAGAATATGTGTCCAGATATTCCGGAACTAAAGAAGAGGGTTTTAGATGAAGCCCACAGATCCGTATTTGCTATGCATCCGGGCAACAATAAAATGTATCGGGATTTGAAACAAACCTATTGGTGGCCTAAAATGAAGAAAGAAATTGCAGAATATGTGTCCAAGTGTCTCCAATGTCAGCAAGTCAAGGCTGAACATCAGAAACCAGGCGGTCTACTTCAACCTCTCCCTATTCCTGAATGGAAGTGGGAAGATGTGACTATGGATTTCGTTGTTGGCCTACCTCGGACTTCTTGAGGTATGGATTCTATTTGGGTTGTAGTTGATAGACTGACTAAATCTGCACAGTTTTTGCCAGTTAGAACTACGTTTAATGCTTATAGATTGGCTACTATTTATGTTGAGGAGATTGTCCGTTTACATGGAGTTCCGGTATCCATTATGTCGGATAGAGATCCGAAATTTGTATCTAGATTGTGGAAGAGTTTGCAGGAAGCTATGGGAACAGAATTGAGATTCAGTACTGCATTCCACCCACAGACAGATGGGCAATCGGAACGAACAATACAGACTTTGGAAGATATGCTTCGGATGTGTGCTTTGGATTTTCAGGGGAGTTGGGAAGACTATTTGCCACTTGCAGAATTTGCTTATAATAACAGCTTCCACTCCAGCATCGGTATGGCACCCTACGAGGCTTTGTATGGTAGAAAGTGTAGATCACCAAGTTGTTAGACAGAGGTCGGGGATAGAGCGTTGCTTGGGCCTGAAATTGTGCAAGATACTTCTGAGAAAATCAAAACCATTCGGCAAAGGCTCAAAACAGCTCAAGACCGACAGAAGAACTATGCAGACGTTCGAAGAAGGCCTCTTGAGTATGAAGTCGGTGACCACGTGTTTATCCGTGTGTCCCCAATGAAAGGCCAAGTCAGGTTTGGGAAGAAGGGCAAATTGTCGCCCCGTTACATTGGGCCATTTCAAATTTTGGAAAGGCTTGGTCCAGTTGCCTATAGAGTTGCTTTGCCACTGGGATTTGAACAAATCCATAACCTGTTTCATGTGTCGATGTTGAGGGGCTACCTCCGAGACCCGTTTCATCTGATTGATTATCACCAGGTAGCTATTGATGAAAATATGGAATACGCTGAATGGCCGGAACGAATTGTTGATCGGCAAGTGAGACAATTGAGAAGCAAGTCCATCCCAATGGTGAAAGTGGAATGGAAGGAACATTATGGGACGGATGCTACATGGGAAAAAGAGGAGGAAATGCGACTACGCTATCCACATTTGTTTCCCGACGAAGGTAAATTAAGTTTGGAGGACCAAACTTCCTAAAGGGGGAAGACTGTGATACCCCTGTTCCGTAATTTGTGAATTGGTCCTTAATATGAGTATGATTATGTGTCTAATATGATTTTGTGTGCCATTATGTGAAAATATGTGGTTTTGAATTTTTATCTGTTCACCGTAGGAATATCTGTTTAATTATCTGCTTTGGAAATTAAATTGAAGGCCTTATCGGCCATAGAACCCGAAATTGATTGCGTCATTGTAATTGGCATAATTTTTAGAGCCTACGGTGAAGTTTAATTGAAAAATTGATTCGGACCAGATTAAATTGATTAAATTGATGAATTAGTGCCCAATTATTTATTATTATTAAATAAATGTTAGTGGGGCTTATTGTATAAAGGCACTACACCCTCCTTTAACTCTTTTGAACTCAAAAATCTGAGATAGACAATTGTGAGAGAGAGAGAGGGCCGGCCATAGTGAGAGAAAGGGAGAGAAATTGTGCAATTTTGGCTCAAAGCTTGGAAACCTTGAAGATTTCCCAAGAATTTGTTATAGATTGTGAGAATCAAGGCTCCTAGGTGAGTATCTCATGGATTTTGTTTGGAATTTGTAAATTCAAGTTAATTAATGGTCAAGAGCATGTTTTGAATTTGTTTTGTTGAATTGGAAGACCATGTATGCATGCATGTATGTAATTGTTTGGAATTTGCATAATTGAGCTTGAATTACATGATTCATGTTGCAATTTGGTTGAAATCCATGAAAATTTGTAGTTGAAGCTCATGTATAATCACCATTGGTATCATCTAAGTTGAGAATGGGAGCTAGACATCACATGCATGTGCAATCTATGAAGATAAGAGCTTTGAATGCATAAATGTGTATGTTAGAATTGAGTTTGGTGTCAATTTGAGCCATGCATGTGTTACATCTTTGAAATTAAGCTCCATGATGATGTGTTTTGGTGTTTATACCATGTTAGTACAAGTATGTGTGGAATTGGAGCTATAAAATGCATGAATTGTTAGTTGAAAGTCGAAATGAAACTCAAGAACACAATCTGGGATTTCCAGAATTTTGATGTCCGCTCGAGCGGGGTAACTGCCGCTCGAGCGGGAAATACGTGCTCCCAGTACTTTTTGCAGACTTGGTGTCCGCTCGAGCGGGGTAATTCACACTCGAGCGGGGGAGCTATTTAGACAGGCTTTTCGCTTGAGCGCCCTAATTTACGCTCGAGCGTATTTTTGATGCAACCAGTACTTTTGCAGGCCTTACGGGTCCGCTCGAGCGGGGAAGTCCACGCTCGAGCGGGGACCCTGTTTTCTGAAATTTTGAAAATGCATTATGTGTTCTGTTTTCCGTTCCCTTTTCACTTCTAAGCACTCTTAGGCATACTTCGAGCATTGTAATTGAATTAAAGCGATAAGAATGAAGCTTAAAGAGGAAAATGTGAATTAAAGAACGGATTAAATTAATTGTGACCCATATGTGTTATGTGATGTGTAGGGTCAAGCTCCAGGGCAAATCCACAAGCCGATCACTGTGAGTAATATCTGAAATACATATTGTTGTCCAATTGCTTACTTCCATGAAAGTTTTGTAAAGTTCATTAATTTTGAATGGTGGACAGAGTTTGAAAGGCTTAAATGCCAGTTTGACATAACAAGTTTGAAAGGCTTAAATGCCAGTTTGATATGACAAGTTTGAAAGGCTTAAATGCCAGTCTGATATGATAAGTTTGAAAGGCTTAAATGTCAGTTTGATATGACAAGTTTGAAAGGTTTAAATGCCAGTTTGATATGACAAGTTTGGAAGGGCCGAAAGGCCAGTCTAATACGAAAGTTTGATAAGGCCAAAAAGGCCAGTCTGATATAAATGTTCGAAAAGGGCCAAAGGCCATTTTGACATGAATGAATTGGGCCAAAGGCCGTCTGATGTATAATGTTCCAATGTATTTTCTTTATTTGATATTATTCACTGGGCTTCTGCTCACGCTCATTCATGTGTTTGTAGGTGAGCCAAGAGAGGTCCAGACCCAGCCCCAGTGAAGTCTGTATGGAACAACCGAGTTTTGGAAAGTCAGCCTATGTGTCTCACGTATGAGACTCGCCTTCGCCTTTGTTATTTTGTTTTATGTTGTCACGTTGGTGGAGCCTTTGTATATGTCTGTATATAGTCCATGGGTTGACTTAGTTTTGGATGATCCTGTCTGTACAGAACTTTTTGATACTTTAATTCTGTTGTGAGTTATTAATGTTTATATGTATGACTTGTTTGACGTGCCATTTAAGCACAGCTCTAAGGACAAAGTTTTCAAATTGCTTTCGTTTGGCCCCCATTAACTCTGTTAAAATACGTATGGTTTGGTTTGAGGCCGTAGGTAATCTCACGATTACTGGCCGATTATGTCCTTAACCCACGGGGGTGGGTTCGGGTCATGACACTTGCCCTGACCATGTAGGTCATACACTGGTGACAAAACTCTATCAGCTCGATCCCCTAGAAAATAAAAACAGTCACCACTCGAGGTGGACACCGTAACCCTCTGACGGTAACAATCTATAATGGCATGATACGAAGACAATTAATCCATGCTTAAAATGACATCAAAACCCAACATGTCTAACAATATGAAAGCAAAAGGAAGTCGGCAATCGGTAACCTCTATCTCACAACTGCGACATCCCCAGTCCAAGACAACCTTATCTCCAACTGGTGATTCTACCCTGAGTGAAGACGCTAATTGAGCCATATCTAACCCCAAAACTGATGGGAATGCAGATGAAATAAAGGAATGAGATGCATTAGTATCAATCAACACATTGGTAATAGAATTGAACAACAAAAGTTACCTCATATAACAGAGGGTGTTGGCAACTAATTTGGCATTGTAACTGTAACACCCCGAAATAATTACTATAAACCATCCACAATGATAATTACATTACAACACATGATAAGGTAATTATCTTCCATTAGTTCCAATTACTTTTACAAAAGAGTAACATATGCAGGTATACATTCACAAATCTAACCCTAAATCTATAGCATATGCTACATAATAGAGAAATAGAATGATAGTTAAACAAGTAAGAAATGCCCTAAGGGCTTACAGCTTTCCAAGTCAATGCTTAGTTATAACAAATGGATTTAAACCCAATACAGTTAAAGCCCTTGGCTTGTAAAAGAAATAAATAAAACAAATACACAAAATGAAGCTCTTGCTTCAAGTCCTCCCAAGCTATTGCCTTGGCGGAGGCATATCATCAGCACCTGAATATTTTTTTTCCCCACACATAGGGTGATGAAAGCCCAGTAGAAATAGTCCAACATAGTATATGAATCTTAACAAAGCTATAAGGTGAATGCATATGCAATGCATGTGCCAAAAACGTCTTATATCTCTTTCAAAACCATGCAATGCTAGGTTACAACACAACTCGTAAATCATTTCCTTTACAATAGAAAACAAGGCAGTGAATCACACTCTAGGAATTTCAAAAAAACAAATACAACCATTCACAGAAATTTCGTCCGTAGGAAACCGTAAAAACCAGTACCCATATAAACATAGGCTATACAAGCACTACTATTGCCATTTCACAGAAATTTCGTCCGCGGGATTGGCATCCATGTATACGTGCGGTTTTTAGAACTTTCACCACGGATACTCAGGCCAACTTATTTGAATGAGACAATATATATACCTCACAAATTCACCCATTTTTCTCAAATGATAAACATTTTCAACGTATAAGTATAAGATAATACCGATGCAAATGAATGAGAAAATAGTTTTAATTCTCCTAATTCCTATGCAATTTTTACAACACTCATAGCTAACCTCCACCGATAGCCCAAAACAGATATTTCTAAATAGATAAACAATTATCAATAAAGGTAAACTTTCGAATTTCAAGATGTGAGTGATAATATATATCCAACTCCACCATCCTCATTAATATCAGTCAAATTTCACAATTTCAATATCAATTCCTTTATTTATAAAATATCAACAATTGAGACATTTAGGGCAAAAACCCTCTTCTTTTTATGAATCAATCCCAAGGATAAAAACACACTATTTTATCACCATTCATCCTCATTTACAACTGCAAAACCATTTCCAAGAATCCATTTGAAAACCCCTCTTTTGACTTTTACCCCAAACCCTATATTTGTTCCAGAAACTTCCAAATCACAATGTCGTTTAGAAATAGCAAATAACTAAATTGAAACTCATAGAAAATGCAAAGAATCCCTACCTCAAGCTTAGAAGACGAGAGAGAGAGAGAGAGAGAAGGAAACTCCAAGATGTCGGAAATCAACTTTGCTCCGATTAGAACAAAGCCCTCATTGAGCCCTACCTTTTTAACAAAGAGACACGGGTAAAAAGGTCGACAGATTTAGGTGTATTTGAGTAAAATAGATGAGTTTTAGAGAGAGTGTTAGAGAAAATAGAGTTTTGAAATGTTCAGAGAGAGAAGTGAAAAAGTGACTTAGAAAAGTGACTTTATGAACTAATATATGCACAAGTTGCTCAAGTGCAAGATGTGTCGCTTGAGCATTCGACACAAAAGATGTGACTGCTCGAACGAAGAAGTTTGTCGCTCAACCAAAGAATACAAACTCCAAGAAGTTTTGTAGACAGAAGACCCACACTCAAGCACAAGAAGCACCGCTCAAACGAAGAATACCAACTTCCAATATCTCTGTAAACCTACAACAGTACTGGAAGTTCACAAAGACCGCTCGAGCGCAGGAAGTGCTTCCTGAGAGAAGAAGCCAAAATCTAGGCAACAACCATTTTGAAAAACTAACTCTCAACCAATTCCAAATGCAATCAAAACACAATGACAACCAAATCTCAATGAAGTGTAAGATGAATATGACATGAACTCATACACAACAATAAAACCTAGATCGAAAACATCAAATTGGTCGGGTCTAAGCCAGAATCGCTATAGTAACAAAATGCACATGCCCTGTGGGTCTCTGCTCTACCTACTCACCTCTCGGAGCATAGGTCTGATACATTGATTGAGCCGAAAAGGCTCCCTCGTTGGCCCTCGAGACATGTGCTGAATGGGTAGACTGATGGCTCTATGTCTATCTCAAACCAGATGCACCAGATGTGCCACTTACCTAAAGGAAAAAAACTCTTCAAGTGCCCCGATTGCCCACACTGATAATAGGTAGGCGGCTGCCTTGTCTCATAACTCTGGCTCTGAGGATGAGTCAAAGACCATGCAGACCGTTGCCCCCTCCTCTTTGTGGGAAAACTGAAGACTTATGGCCCAACTAACCACACTTGAAACAAGTGATCCCGCCCTAACTACCACTCTTTGAACCAGAACTCGGTATATGAAAAGTGGATTTGAATTGTGTTGCCTGGGACTGTTGTGCTGTGGAACCCCTCTGCCATTGGTTGTCCCTAGTCCCCTATTGAACCTCTTGACTTCTCTTCTTGGAGGCCCTCATTCGCTCCTCATTCACCTAATTTACAGTCTCTAGGTGAGACGCTGCCTCCACAAGGCAACCGTAATCCCTAATCATAAACCCGACCACCTTGAAAAGGAGCCCGGTCCTCAACCACTTCCCAAACTTAACGCAACGGCATTTTCCGTCGCTACAAGTTCTGGTGCAAATCTAGAGAGGCTAGTAAAAGCAACCTCAAACTCAGTTACAAGTGTGTTTAGCTGCTTGAGCTTCAAGAACTGATCTATCAACTTTTCTCTAGCTATGGGGGGCAAAGACTTGTCCTGGAAGGCGTTAACAAAAGCCTCCCGAGAATGCGCTCTCATGCATACTTCCACCATTGACCCGCATCCCCCTTTAGATGGAAAGATGCCAAGCTCACCCTCAAATCGTCATCCTCGATGCCAAGCATCTCGAACATTTTCAATATATGTTCAAGCCACTTATCCACCTTCAGTGGCTCTCTCAGATCTTCCAAAAACTCATCTGGATCCAACCGGAAGAACTCCCACTTCAGAAAAGACGGCCCTGTCTAAGCAACATAGGCCTGTACTTGGTTCTCAACTTTGAGAATGTCCATGGATTCCCCCAAAGCTCCAGCCATTTCACGGGCCAAAGCACCCATAACTTGCTGACCTACTGGTTCGGCCACATTGGCCTAACCAACTCCCTCCTTTTGCACCGAAATATCATTCGATAACGGCACCTTCTGTCGCCTAGGCCTACTATGCCTACCAGCACCACGTCCACGTCCTGATATCCTAATAAAGATAGCACAATAGATTAGCATATTTGCAAATGTGTCAAAGCTAATTCACTCGCGTTCTAATACGGTAGACAACAAATAATTCACTTCACATAACTACCTAATCACATTAACACATACAAACTTCCTTTCTAGATAATAAGCGTCCCGCAATATTGCCAAAGTTCCAGTTAGAAATAGCAGCGATCGAGTGCTCCTCTAACAGGACTTCTAGAAACTTGTAGACCCAATCAATATCTTAGAAATTAAATCGCATACTCATTTAGTCACATAAGCATGTTATCACATAGTATACCAGGTCTACTTCTGATATCATCTAGCGAGATAACCCACTATGGTAAAAACCACATCCCACGATCCCAAGTATTCAACCTGGCAGCTTTGATACCAAGTTGTAACGCTCCGAAATAAATAACAATAGCTGATCTCATAATATTCCTTACAAACGATCTATAACCTCCTATTTTATACTCTATTTATAATCTTGATCATACAAAAGATGACATATGCGTGTATACATTCATAAATTATAGATTTTGAATCTATATCATATGACATGGATACATGAATTAAAAAAATAAAATAAAAGTAAAATCAAGTAATTATATGCCCTAATGGGTACATCTTTCCAAGTCGATACTGGGAAACTTCAAAATGTGTTCAACTCGACACAATTAAAGCCCAAGGCTTGTACAAAAATAATTACATCAAATAACAAAATGAAGCCCTTGGCTCCAAGTCCTCCCAAGCTATGTCCTTGGTGGAGGCATATCGTTAGCACCTGAAAGTTGTTTTCCACATAGGGTGAGCCAAAGCCCAGTAGAGATACTTTAACAGAATATATAAATCTTAACGAAGTCATAAAGTGAATGCATATGCATGCTATTTGACAAACGTTTCACATTTCCATCTCAAAATAATGCAATGCCAGATTATATATCAATTCATGAAAATAACTTTTTATATCAGAAAACAGGACAATGGATATAAAATACTAGGAATCTCTAAGTACGTGTCTGCCAGTAGGCTATATAAGCATTATGAAAGCCATTTTACCGGTACTAATTGGAAGAATCGGCACCTAACCGTACAGGTTTCTAGACTTTCACCAAGGACATACAAGCCAACATAATAACCACAACCACACTCCCTAACCAGATTCATCAAGGTATTCACCCATTTTTTCCAAAACAATACATTTCCAATGCTTAAGTGGGTGTTTGGGAAGTGAGTTTTTATGTAGGTTTTAGTAGATGTAGGTTTTTATGAGATAAAAAATTTTTAGTGTTTGGGAAAATAGTTGAGTTTTTATGTGGTTGGATGTGATGTTTGTGAGAGAAAAAGTGAAATGATTATGGGGTTGGATGTGATATTTTGTTTGGATGTGTTTTTTTTGGTTTTGCAAAACTTTTGTCTTTTAGTGATTTTTATGAGATAAAAAATTTGGGATGTTGCTTCCCAAACACCACCTAAGTACGAAATGATGCTCAATGCAAGATGTATGAGTAATTAGTTTCAATTCACCTAATTCTCATGCAATTTTTACAACAATCAAAGCTATCCTCCACCGATAGCCAAAAACAAATATTTCTATACAACAAATAATTTCCAACAAAAGATATAATCTCATTATTTTCAAAATGGGGGTGATATTACATATCCAACTCCACCATTATCATCAGCATATACATTGTTCCATTCTTACAAAATCAAACATCATTTCAATTCTCTTTCACAAACCAATACCCATGATTTTAGAATAAAACCCCTTTTACTTTCAAAATCAATTTTAAGTAAAGAAATCCACCATTTCAACATATCTCAACCAATAACACATCCCCACAACCTTTCCAAAGAATCCATTTGAAAACCCCTCTTTTACATTTCAAAACCAAATCCTAGGTGTAGACACCCCATTTTTTACCGTCCTCAAGACCTGGACGTCACCGCTTGAACACTCGGTGATTATCCATGTTCGTGTTCGTTTGGAGTTCCCGGAGTTCTCGGCTGCGCGCGCCTTGCCTCAGGACCTCCGAACTCGACCGTTTTGTGTTTGGTTTTGCACCAAACACTTGTGTTTTGCCTTGGAAGGGCAGGGAATGCTTTGTGAGGCATCCCCACACACCACCGGCAGTGGCTAGAGGCCACCGGCTGGTTGGTGTTGCCACCGGCACTATATTGTGCCGGTCGGCAGTCAATTTTCGCAAATGACCATTTTGCCCTGCCGACTGCTGTACAGCTGCTTTATCAGATATTTTTAGACAGCTGTATCACCTTTTGCTCCCCTCCATACACGTGTATGGAGGGATGAGCCTTTAGGCTTGCTTAACTTGTAAGTTTTGTGCCTATACAAGAGAAGCCTCTTCTCTTGACTCAAGGGTTGAAGTTCTTGAGAGACTTAGCCATTTTTTAGAGAGAACCAAGCTCTGGTTTTTAGGGTTAAAATAGATACACACCCTATCTCTCTCTTTCTCTTTTGTATTCTAGGTGTTTTGGTTCACATTATTGCACTAAAACACCTAGTCTTCCACCTTTCCTTGGTGTCCTTGAAAATCAGAGCCTATTCTTGAAGTTCTTGGCTGGTTTGAAGCTCAAGGAAGCAACAACATCAAGCTTTGTGAAGAGGTCTACAAGGGTGAGACACTAACTCTCTTTTTACCCCATTTTTCCACCTTGTTTTTGCCTAGCTTAGAACTGTTTTTGTACTTAGTGTATAACACAAAAAAGTTCTGTTTTTTAAGCCTCTTTATTGTTTATTAAGAGTGCTAGGTGGTTTGGGCAAGTTTGACCACCCTTAGGCCTTAAAAAGGACTCATTTTGTGCTATTTTGTGAGAGATCCGAGACTTTGGTGCTTGGGCCTCTCCACCACTGAAATCTTGAGGGATTTTAGTGGTGGAGATGGTGCCTTGAAGTCTCCAAAAGGGGAGGGCCACCCCCTCTCCTTAATGTCCTTGGAAAGGGCAAGTTTTGGCCTCCAAAGGAGCACCATGTTTGGTTGTTTGTTGAGCATGTCTTGGCTGGATTTTATGTTTATTATGCCCTAATATGACATTGTTATAAGTTGGTTTTGGTCCCCTATGCATGCTTAGCATAGTTGCCTTGTAATGCCTCTTTGATGCCTTAACATGCCTAGCTTGTGTGTCTTAGTTTCTAGCATGTTTTAGGCTTGCATTTGTGAAGATTTTGTGCTTATATTGCCATGTTTTAGGTCTGTCCTAAGTTGTTTTGGTCAATCTTAGCATGCATTATATAGCCTCTTTGTATTTGGCTTGTTGGCCTTAAGAGCATGAATGTATAGCATGCCTTGTTTGCATCATTTTAGTGACTTGTAACCACCTAGCATGCTATTTCAGTCCCTTTGGTGTGCTTGTATGCTTGCCTTGGTGGCCTCTTCATTGCTTTGAAAGCATGTGTTGCATGCCTTATGTTTTGAGCATTAATGCATGCCTCCGAATTCAAGTCACTTAGATGCCATCTAGGTGGTCCTTTAGACTTAGTTTTATGTGTTAAAACTCTAATTTTAGTTGATTAAGTATTGCCATGTATGGTTGTACTAGGTGTGGTTCAAAGCCTCATTGGCTTGCCTTAGTACTTGGGCCGTTTGCATGCTTTGTTAGTTGGTTTGGCGCCATGTTTTGCATGCTTTTCAGAGCTTACTATGCATACTAATGGTCCATATTTATGCCTCTTAGGTGTGTTTAAGAGTTGCTTAATTATGCTTAATTGTTGGTGCCTTAACTTGTGCATGTGTGCATGTGTGTTTGGCCCTCATGATTTAGCATTTTGGCCACTGATTTTAAGCCTATTTGAGTTGCCTAAGTCATGTGTAAGATCATCATTTAATTGGTATAAGAACGCATAATGTTTTCAAAATCAGATATCACGGTTAGTAGAGGCCGGTCTTCGGACCGGGCGAAAGGGGGTGCTCATAGCTGACCTTCCCCGATCGTACCCAAGCTCCCGAGCCAAGACATTTGGTGATGACGGACACGTCGCCTTCGGCACCGAGTCAGGGTTTCCTAATTTCCCATTTTAAAAAATATTTAGGTGGCGACTCTGTAATCTGGCAAAGCAGTCCATGTTTGGCACTACTTTACAAAAAATCTGTTTTTCTTCAAAACGATTTGCCAGAGTTGGACTCTTTGGTTCAGATTTAGAACCGTAACACACACAAAAGGAGAGTCCGAGCTGTAGCGAGGTCCCTCGCGGGCTTGTTACAGTTTCTGGCGACTCTGCTGGGGAGTTTAGAGAGCTTGACTCGAACTCGTGATATCCTGTTTTGATTTCGTTTATGTGTCTCTTTGCATTGCATTTGCATTGGTGCGCCTAGGACACCGTGTTAACCATCTGCTATTCCTGAGCGGTTTGCTGGAGGCTTGTCTTGTCAAGGCATGACCATAAGGCTGACCGGTTGCGGGCTCTGCCAGTATGGGAACACAAACCCCGGTTTTACCGGGGCACCCCTTTTGACCATTCGACCTAGTGCATATTCGGATCCATAGTGACCATTCCAAACTAGGACAGGTTGCTTACCCGATATAGGTTGTTTGAAACCGCTGTGTGCGTAGTGAAACCCTAGCTCCTGACAAAATAGGACAGGGAAACCTTACCCCAACATAGGGGTGTATTGGCTCTCTTCTACCTGTTATGTCCTTTTAGAGTGTATCTCTGCAGGGAACGCATATATCAGTTTGCAAGTTTGGGTATCTGGCCTGAGGGCACCAGTATCAGTGTTGTTGAGAATCAGTTGTGTCTGCGGGTGTCAGTTCAGCTTTGAAAAGTGATTCTGGGGAACAATGATCAGTAGTAGAGTACAGTTGTCCAGCTACATCCGTGCTTGATCTGTCTGGGGCTGAAATACTGTTTCTTTTCTGTTTCAGTTCGGAGATTCAGAGAATTGATTCAGGACAGTTAGTGTCTTCTCCTTGCTGAGGCAGGACGTAGCATGACGCAGAATTCAGAAGAGATCGTGGTCATGACAGCTGCGTTGGGTCAAGAAATCACTCTACAGGAGGAAACTACTGTTGATATGCCGCATCCGCCCAGATCACCGGCTGCGCACCCAGTTTGGGCCCCTCAGCTATATCAGGCTCGCGAGCCCACTACATTTGAACTAATGGGGATGATAGGTGATCTTCAAAGATCTGTGACGGATCTCGCCTATGGAATGTCAGTTTCGCCGCCAGCCGCACCATATGTCGGAGGCTTTGTACCCCAGGAGCCCCCGTTGTTGGGGCGAATTGTAATTGAACTCAACCAACCAGAGATGACCTCCAGTTATGGTAACGACGCAGCAAACCAAACTCTAGATCAGGCCGAGGCCAGAGATAAAGGCAAGATGAAGACAGATGCCGACCCTATCGAACAACTGCTGTGGGCAGTAGAGGCTTTGAAAGCCAGGGAGATGAACAAGCAACAGATATCTGCAGTTGTGACAAAAGCTGTGGAGGGTGCTTTCCCCACTCCGCCTGAGGGCAGTTCCAGTCAATCAGAGAATCGGGATAGGCCCCGTCATGCCAAAACAGTTCTTCCCGCTCCCAACCTTGCATCCGGGAGGGATCAGAAATCCAAGGCCACCCCCGCCGATCCGTTCGCTAGTGCATCTAGCAAGAGTGCTCAGGCCCCGAAGTATCTGCCCCGAGGGCACAGGGTCTTCCACCCTCTTTACATGCCTCTGTCTAGGGCACTTTTGATTTTGGCTAAAAAGGGGTATCTCAAACCCTTGGAGCCCCGGCCCCTACCGAAGAATCTCCCTGCCACACATGATGCTTCTCTGTACTGTGCGTACCATCAGCAGACAGGCCATGCCACTGACAATTGTTTTCGCCTCCGTCACGAGGTGCATGATCTGATTGACAACGAGGTTATCCTCCCACCTACCTCGGCCAAGTCAGTCACTACAGAGTTCTTGGATTTTGAAGACACAGATACTGCGGGTATGTAATCAGAAGGTGAACCGCCTGTGGGCAATGCTTGGCGCATTTTTGGATGTGGCGTTTGGCACGCATTTTTGGGCATCTATTAATTTCTGTAAATTCTGACTAGGGTGTCGAGTGAGTCTTCTGTTTTGTCTTGAGCCTGTCTCATTGTTTTGAGACATTCCTTTTGCTTAAGGGTCTGTTTAATTGTAATGAGTCAGTCCCTCTTGTATAGAGTACCATGGTGATTTCGGGGTTGTTGCCTCAAACACCGTTTTATCTTGTAAACAGTAGTTTTTGCTTTTTGAGTCTGTTTCTGTCAGGAAGCCAGTTATGCCCACAAATCTGAATGAAACAGCCGTGGCTATCATGTGCCATATTTGTTGCTATTCGAGTTAGTCGTGCCAAAGGGTGTGAATGGAACGACAGTGCGTACCGCCTGCTCTCTCGTGCCTTGAACATCGTTATGATGACCTAAGCTTTTCATAAACCCTTCTCAAACACTGTGGTGATGAAAACGAAGAGGAAGCAATTCCTCGGGTTTTGTAAAATTTTGATCATTTTCAGAAAAAGGAACGCATGCTAAGCTTTTCATGAATGAAATCATGCTTGTCGGCATGAGTACTGAGGAGGATCCTGGTTGATTCAGATTGGTTCCACACTATCTTCAGCACGAGCGATTTGTCGCTTTCTTAAAAACTTTCAAAAACAAAATATTTTGTGCAGTCTCACGAAGACTTGTGTGGAATCGCTCTTGAGACTGTGTAGCCCAGGATCGCTCTCGGCCTCAAAATTTGATTTATCTGTTATGAACCGGAATCCGTTCAGAACATTCAAACAGTGTCATGAAACGCCTGTGCGGCTCGTTTTGAGGCAGCCCTCGAGCAAGAGGCCTCAAAGTCAGATCGAGGAGGTCAGATCCCACCAGCAAGGCTCGTGAAGCAACCGTGATGGACTTTCCTGCAAATCAATACAACAGTCATTCTCTTGGATACAGAAAGGCCTCAATCTCAAAACCATTTGGCATGGGCTTGCTACACTTTTACCCTTTGAGAGGCTCGCTGGGCCGAAAACCCGGAAGGGCGGTCCAGGCAAAAGTTAGAGCAAAGAAAAGAAAAGACAAAAAAGAAAAGAACAAACAATAAGCAAAAAAAGAATGATGAAAATACGAAAGAAAAGAAAAGAAAAGAAGAAAAGAAAAAGAAAAAGAAAAGCATAGCTCGCAAGGTCGAAAACCCGCATTGGGCGCCTTGGCAAAAGTTAGAGCCTAAACAGTGAAGGTTAAAATACCCGAGTGTACCTTAACCGGAACTACGTAAGGCTTGATTCCCATGTTTGGGATACGTAGGCAACTTCATCTTGAAGTCCAGCCCCCAACGCTTCCATAGTGTCTCAGTCCATGTCATGGTTTTGATCACTTTTGCCTCCTCTAAATCCAACGCCTCGACTACAGCAACCGGGAGCTACGTGATTAACTTCCTCTTGGCGTCCAACCACCAACACCTTCCAGGTGACTGTGTCCATATATTGATTCAAACCGTCTCTGTCTCTTCCGCGTCCGAGGGTCCGATCATCGTCAACAAGGACTGGCTTACAGCATGCCGCGGCATCATCCAAACAAGGGGCAACTTTCCGTTGCCATGCAGTGCCGTAAGTTGCCCTGAGTTACCATCCAAACCAGGGGCAACTTTCCGTTGCCTTATCCCCCTTTAAGCCAGGGGCAATTTCCATTGCCTGCGATCCGAGGTTGCATATCTCGAGGGTAAGTTCCGCGCTCGTCGAGCGTTGACTGTTTGCGAAAATAGTTTTTGAAAATTTTTACTGAAATTGACTTATTTTCCCGAAAACTATTTCATTTTTCAAAATAGGACCATGTTTGGACCCAGAAGGAGAATTTTCAGTGCGCACAGCCTGATTCGCATGATTTTCAAATCAAAAATCGAATAAGTGTGTTGATCTGACTCTCATTTTGATCAAAACTATTTTAGAAAACGTAAAAAATGGTCAAGATGACGAACTAGGGGCACAGTTGAGTCTGGTCTTCTGTCTTTCTCCCGTCAACATACTCGCCAGAAAGGCGCTCCATTCGTCAGAAGAAATAGCCGTGGGCTAACAGTGTTGGGCGTGAACCCACAACCTCTCGTTTACCTATCAACCACTCTGGGAAGGGATGAAAATGAGAGAATAAAGAATAGAGAGGTGTAAGCAGAGAGAAAAGCGAGAAGAGGGTTTTGAGAGGAAAACCGAGCCTGAGGGCCGAGCGATGTGAGTATCACAAATCAGAAAGGGTGGGGCATAATACCCGGAGGAACTGGCTCCTCGAGATTCAAGGTCTCTCCTTGTGTAAACATGTCTGTGTGTCGTGTCTTTTGAGTTGTCAGCCTCGATTTTGGCTTTGAGTCTTTTCCGAGTATGTCTCGTCGTGTTCAAGTCGTGTGCCTTTTGTTTCTCTGTTTGAGTCTGTCTCGCTGTGTTCTGTGGTGGGCTCGATACCCCGGTTGTGAAATCCCTTTTCCAAAGGTTAATCGTTTGTGCTCAGGATGCTGTGCCATTCTCTACATTCGTGCGAAGCAAGAGAAAGAAAGGGAAAATTTGGGACATCTGAGTGTGTTTCAACTTCAACCATTTCAGTTTTGAGATCCGTCTTGTCAGATTGGGTTACTTGTTTAGGGTTTGCTGTGTGCAGAATGAGCCGAGAGCTGCGTTATGGGCTGTATTATGCAGTTTGAGTAGTGGTTTGTATGAGTTGTTTGCTGTTAATTGGTTGGTTATCCGATTATCATAGTGCAAATGCTCGATTTTCAGACAACAGATCAATATCATGTACATTTGAGGTGTAATATGATGCAATGCAGTGCAGGGTATGAAATATACACAAATGTAAACACTTTTTCAGACAAAAAGTTTATTTCATTTCATATCATCTTTTCAAGTACATAAGTTTTGGAAACAAAATCTGCCTGCGGCAGTACAAAATACCCTATCTACCAACAAAAGAGAAAAGTATAAGAAAAGAAATAAGAAAAAACAGCAAAAGTCTGGGTCATCAGCATCATCAATGGCCTCGCACCGGGGGATCTGTCCTCGCCCTCTTCCTGGGCAGAAGTCCAGGAGCATCACCAGAAGTGTCACTATCCGAGCCCGAGCCCGAGCTGCCCCCGGCCTCCTCCTCGGATGACTCCGCCTCCTCCTCAGACTCGTCATCTAGAACTGGAGCTCGCGAGCTACTCCCGACATGAACGCGCCCCCCTCTGGTACGAGGATATGCTCTGCCATCCCGAGTAGAAATGGGAGGTCCAGCTGGAGCGCCACCCACCGGGGGAATCTGGAAGGGAGGCTGAAAAAGCATGAAAAGACAAATGCATCAGTATATTGAGCAGTGAATCAGTGCAGAATGCAGTGTATGAGTACAGTGTATGTGAACACCGTGAGCAGTGAATCAGTGCAGAATGCAGTGTATGAGTACAGTGTATGTGAACACCGTGAGCAGTGAATCAGTGCAGAATGCAGTGTATGAGTACAGTGTATGTGAACACCGTGAGCAGTGAATCAGTGCAGAATGCAGTGTATGAGTACAGTGTATGTGAATGCCATGAGCAGTGAATCAGTGCAGAATGCAGTGTATGAGTACGGTGTATGTGAACACCGTGAGCAGTTTATAAGTGCAGAATGCAGTGTATGAGTACAGTGTGTGAGTGCCGTGAGCAGTTATCAGGTTTTGCGCAGTACATCAGATTGTATGAAACAGTCAGAGAAAACATACCGGAATGCTGTAAAGAGCCAAGATGTCGAAGGTCCGCTGCAGCATCCCCATCATGGAGGCATTCAACTGCACGGACTGCCGGGTGTACTCGGAGGACGCCTGCAAAAGTATCAGATGCATCAGTATTCTGTGGAATATCGAATAAACTGAAATGGAATGACAATGTAAGATACAAAATGAAGTGATACATACCGGAGGCAAGTCGGGAATACCGACCAACTCATGACTAGCCGGGGGAGGAGCGAAGGGGATCTGAAAGGTCTCCCCACCCTGCCCTCTGTATGTCAGCATAGTGGGCAGAGTAGGCCAACCGGCCCCTCGTCCTCTCTGAACCCCGCCTCTGCCGCGGACTCGAGCCCTCCTCGGCGCTCCCCCTCCTACTCCTGCTCCGGCCGCCGGCGCCGCAGGTCTCTCTCTCTCAGCTCGGCGACCACCGCTCAATGGCCGCATGATGAAGGTCCGGACGTACTCTGAGTAATCGCCCTCGCCTCTGAAGCCGTCCGCCTCCCAACCGATGGTGTAGTCCGCCATCTGCTCAGCGGTGAAACGCTCGGTGTCCCTCATATGCTCAGGAAGATGCACCGGGACTATCTGCTCAGGTAACCCTGAGGTCTGACGCAAGAAGCGCTCGCCCAAGTACCAAGCCCGACAGACCGGGCACTCCAGCAAAATCCGGTAACGCGAGGTCTCAAAGGCGCCAGCAAACCGATCCCGCACCATCGCTGGCAGAGGAGCCCACGGCTGCCAGGTGATCTGAAATTGAAATACAGTTTGTTATCTACTGGTATTGCAAACATACAGTGGAGAAGTGAAGCTTAAATGAACTGCAAGTAAAACATACCTCGGCAGGAGTAATGGTGTCGAAGTAGCGACGAAAGAAGCTGAATGTATCCCGGGGCCTCCGAGTGCATCGCCCGTCGTAGCGGCGGGAGAACGGGATGACCAGGGGTCTCCGTCTCCGGCACTGGCTCCAGCCTGGGGAAGTAGGCATACACCCACACTACAAACAGATGTCAGTATGACTCAGATAAAGCAGAATACAGAGTGAAGCAGAAATAACAGAGCCGTGTGTTGTGTGCATTTTGCAGAGTGTACAGTGTGAACAGTGTACAGTCAGTATAAAGCAGAGTATGTGTGTGCCGCGTGTACAGTATACAGTCAGTGTGAGCATATACAGTACAGAATACAAAAAGTATGTAGAGCAGAAATGTAAAGCAGAGAAGAAGACATACCTCCCAAGCCCGCCAGTAGCCCCCGAGCAACTGCCCTGCCTGCCACGGGAGACTGAGCTCATGTAGCCGTAGAGGGTGGCCAGAGCGGCACCGCCCAGTCATATCCCAGGAGGTCTCGGACGTCCACCAGTGCGCTGAGTAGGCAGAGAGGCACGGTGTTCGCCCGATCGGCGAAGAGGGTCGTCCCTAGCAAAAACATCAAAAAGCCGCGTGCATACTGCTCTAGCCGCCTCGGCCATCGGAGCCGTCGCCACCAACGCGGGCTGCACTCTGAACTGCACCTCAAACCAGGAGTAGCGAACAAAGCCTGGACGAGCTAGAGGTGGCGCCTCGCCAAGCAAGTAGATCTGAGCGGTGATCCACTCGTCCATGTCAGGTCAAAGGGGATCGGATCACCCCCTACCCCGATGCCGGTGAGCACCGAGAAGTCGTAGGGAGTCATCGTCATGTCTCCCGCTGCGGATAGTGGAACGAGTCGGTGGTGTCCCACCACCTCTCTGCCAGGGCAGCTAGAAGAGGCCTGCAGGCAGTAAGCCGGGTCAGACCCCTACAAAAACCGAAGCCCGCATCGTCCACAATGCGTCGAACCGCCTCGGGAAGCTCCAAGTACCACTCTCGAGCCACGACATTCCCATACCCGCGGATGGCATGGGAATCTCCCTGTTTTCAAGCAAATAGTTGCAAAGCAATATGAGATGTACAGTTCTGAGGAAACATGTTAAAGTCGATACAAATCTAGCATGCGTGCGAGTTTTCAGATTCAAACAGATACCGGGTGCCGGTGCGCTCACAGTAAACTATAATATGTGATGCGTCAGTGTGTTTTTGAGTGGTGCAGTGTAAACATGCTGCACGTGTGTACGTTTTTCTGATGCAAGCAAATGTCAGGTTTCAGTGTACCAGTAGGTGGACTACGGCCTGTGATGTGTCAGTGCTCCTGTGCGGATCAGTATAAATCTAGCATGTGTGCATGTTTTCAAAGTTTAAACAGATGCCGGGTACCGGTATGTTCAGTGAATGACTAGCGAGTGATGTGTCAGCGTGTCACGTGATTCAGTGCAAGTTTAGCATGCGTGCAGGCTCTTCAGATTCAAATAAGTGCCGGGTGTCGGTGAGTTCGCAGTAAGGTGCAATGTGCGTCGTGTGCTCGGGCGCTTGAGGCTGGTGCAGTGTGTGTGCATATGTCGGTCCTAAGCAGATATCAGTTGTGAAGTTGTCTACAATCAACTATAGTATACGGCATGTCAGAATTAAGCAGTTAACGGGTGCAGTTAGGTACGGCAGTCGACAGAAAATTCTACATTGCAGAAAATAAAACAAAGTAGAGATGTTACCTCGGAAGCGCCGAAAGACAGGTGCGAGGTCGGCTCGCGCAGGAGGAGCTCCGGGTCCAGAGCCCTATCAAAGCCACGGAAGTGGCGGAGCCCGTCTGGTGGAAGCACGTGAATAGCCGGGCGATAGGTCGCCGGATCGAATGGGCGCTCGCTCAACGGGAGGAGCTCGACCCCGGGATCCATCTCGTGATCCGGGGGAGTCCCGACATGTGGAACATCGTCTGCCATAGTAATGGTGGTGAGAAAATGGCCGGAAAAGCCAGAATGTGAAAAGTCAACTGGAAAAGTCAACCCCGAGCGGGCCGAAAATGGCCGGAAAGGTCGGAAGATGAAAATACACGGAAATGTAGAGAAAATCGAGGGGAACAAGTCCCGAAAAGGAGAAAATAGCAAAGGAGATCCCGAAATGAGATTTCGATCGTGTGGAAATGTCCGAAACGCGAAGAATATCGCGACTCCGACGGTAAAATGGTGCGAAAACACGAGGAAATCGACGAAAAATCGAGAGAACAAAGCTCTAGAGAGAGAGAGTGAAGGATTTCGACGGAAGAGGAAGTGGAAAATAGGGTTTAGAAGCCCTATTTTATAAAGCCCGAGGTGAAATGGCAGATCTGCCCCCGATCAGGCATTTTCTGCTGGTCGGCACTATTTTGTGCCGGTCGGCACATTATTGTGCCGGTGGAGAAGTTTAGGCAGCCGGTGGCAGCCGGTAGCCTTCCCACCCAGCCGGTGGCGTTCCCAAGGCCTTGTTTTGGCAAATTGAGGAGTTTTGGGTCTTCATAGCTCAAGAAAGTGCAAGGAAGTGCATCCCCGATGCTCAACCAGCCTCCGTTTTGACCTCGGACCGTGTCTTCTGTGCGTGGCACTCGAATTCAAGTAAAGATTGTATCCTTTTGTATCCTTTTGTCTTTTACAAGATTCAAAAGTTGCCCCGTATGTGTTGCATACATTCATCACACTGATCGGTGCGTTGCATTGCACCGTCATGCATTATCATGCATTTTATTACAAGCGTTTTCGTGCGTTGTCATGTACCTCGATACATGCATTGCCTTGCACATCGTGCCTTGATTTACGTTTCGTGCGGCATGCGTGTCACACTCGCATTGTTCTACATCTCCTTTGAGGCACGCGTACCTCATTGCACCCCATTTTCCATTCTTACGAGGCACGCGTGTCTCATTCGTCTCATTCGCCCTATTTGCATAGGCGTGCGTCTCCCGTGTGCGTTGCCTCGCACTCCCCCCCTCTCTCGCGTGTACTACGCTGAGAGGCTTTTTGTTTTTCCTCTCTCGCGTGTACTACGCTGAGAGGCTCTTTGTCTTTCCTCTCTCGTGTGTGCTACGCTGAGAGGTTTCGCCCGGTCTAGGAGACCTTAAATCCTCGGGAGGTGCACGACCTTCGGTGCATTGAGGTGCACCCCATCGCATTTGGCATGCATCATATCGCACTATCTTGTGCACTCGCGTTGTCTAACGCATCGCGCTATTTTGCGCATCTCATTGCATATTGCATGCATTCAATCGCGCTATCTTGCGCATCGCACCGTCTTGTGCACTCGCGTTGTTTAACGCATCGCGCTATTTTGCGCATCACACCGTCCTGTGCACGCGTGGTCCGGCGGGACCGAAAACACGCAAGGTCTGGCGAGACCTTAAACCCGTCCATTTGCATTTGTTATGCATCTCAAAAGCCGTGCGTTGGCACGCATTTCAAACATCATGCATCATTTGCATTCAAAAAGAAAACATGCATTGTCATGCATTGCATCGCGGTCTAGGAGACCTTAAATCCTCTGAAGGTGCAATTCCTTTGGTGTTTGTCGTGCCCGAACGATTTTCGGTGGTCTGGTAAAGCCACCTGCCTGTTTTTGCGGTGAGTTCCTAGAAGACCAACTGGGACGGTGAAAACTAGAGTTTGAATGGCTTATGCCTAGAACGCAAAGGTTCGGGATTTCCGAGACTAAAGTCTGGTTTAAATACCCAGGGGGTGTACCCTCGGCTTGAAATCTGTATGGAAGCCCCATAGGTTGAGGCGGCGTGTTTACGCCTCAATTCTGGATACTGAACCAACCTAGTATATCGCCCTGTTGGTAAGATAGGGAAAGCTGCAATCATAGTCATTGCATCATAGTGCATTGTCATGCATCATCGTATATATTGCATATGTCATGCATTTCAAAAAAAAACAAAAAACACATGCATATGTCATGCATATCATTGTAGTATAGCGCATATGTCATGCATGTCCATTCCATCGTAGTTGCATGCATCCATTGCATCACTTCCATCCATGGCTTGCGCCTTTTCAGGTTGAACTTGGTCTGGTATGTGCCCCTACTTTTCACGTCGAAGCACAGTTTTTGTGTACGCGCCTATTCCTTGATGAGCTTGGTTTGAGGGTTGCGGCACATTTTCTGTGCTAGACGCGGTTCGTATGCGTACATGCCTTTCCTAGGCGAGATACGGTTTGGCCCGCGTGCCATATCCATTGTATCCATTCCATTGCATGCATCCATTGCATCACTTCCATCTATGGCTTGCGCCTTTCCAGGTTGAGCTTGGTCTGGTATGTGCCCCTACTTTTCACGTCGAAGCACAGTTTTTGTGTACACGCCTATTCCTTGATGAGCTTGGTTTGAGGGTTGCGG
Source organism: Camellia japonica (assembly GCA_030407325.1). Taxonomy (NCBI): domain Eukaryota; kingdom Viridiplantae; phylum Streptophyta; class Magnoliopsida; order Ericales; family Theaceae; genus Camellia; species Camellia japonica. The sequence goes on along the minus strand of JAPPVO010000010.1, from coordinate 70,175,763 downwards.
CACATTTTCTGTGTTAGATGCGGTTCGTATGCGTACATGCCTTTCCTAGGCAAGATTCGGTTTGGCCCGCGTGCCATATCCATTGTATCCATTTCCATTGCATTGTAGTGTAATCATTGCATCCGGCATTAGGATCATTGTTCTTTCCTCAGCGGGTCGTTTCCCCACTTATGTCAATCCACCCAATACTTGTTCTTATGTCCGTGCGAAGTACTCATAGATCAGACATCGTTCTATGGGAGACGGACTTGTTACCTCCATCAATCTATTTGACATATGTGTGGTTTCGAATCGCTCACGATTGAATCATGATTCAATTGCCCTGCATGTAGTTTGCATAGTTTCGATTGCATTGCATATCATTTGCATTGTTCATACATAGTTTTGTATATATTGCATATCATTTTGCATTCATCATTGCATTCATGCATGCATATTGCTAACAATATTGTACCTGTTAAGTTTGCTTTCTTTGCAGGCACGATATTGTATGTACGGCTCATTTGAGGCCGGTGCAACCGGACGAGCCGCACAGGTATATGTATCCTCCGAGTGAGACGTATTGAGAATTGCATAATTCTCTTACATCCTTTCTACATTGTAGTGTAGATTGCTGTATGCTAGCTTATAACTGTCGCATGTGTGCTTCATTACAGCTTTCTTTGCATGATCATAAGTTATGCTCGGCCTTTTGCATCGTCAGTTGCATCTTGCCCTCGCCTACGGGCGCATACCTTATCTGCGGCTTGTATGCCTGTGCCTGAACTACGCTGGTTTGATTCCTAAGGGATACGTAGGCAGCTTGCGAGTTCAACCATTTGCGCTTTGTATGTTTGTCCAAGTCTTCGGCCTTGTCAAAAATGGGTCGTCTCTGGGCTTTGACATTCACTCCCGTCATTGTTATGACTTTCGAGTTCTGTCAAAGAGGGGCAACTGTAGACACCCCATTTTTGACCGTCCTCAAGACCTGGACGTCACCGCTTGAACACTCGGTGATTATCCATGTTCGTGTTCGTTTGGAGTTCCCGGAGTTCTCGGCTGCGCGCGCCTTGCCTCAGGACCTCCGAACTCGACCGTTTTGTGTTTGGTTTTGCACCAAACACTTGTGTTTTGCCTTGGAAGGGCAGGGAATGCTTTGTGAGGCATCCCCACACACCACCGGCAGTGGCTAGAGGCCACCGGCTGGTTGGTGTTGCCACCGGCACTATATTGTGCCGGTCGGCACTCTTTTGTGCCGGTCGGCAGTCAATTTTGGCAAATGACCATTTTGCCCTGCCGACTACTGTACAGCTGCTTTATCAGATATTTTTAGACAGCTGTATCACCTTTTGCTCCCCTCCATACACGTGTGTAGGGATGAGCCTTTAGGCTTGCTTAACTTGTAAGTTTTGTGCCTATACAAGAGAAGCCTCTTCTCTTGACTCAAGGGTTGAAGTTCTTGAGAGACTTAGCCATTTTTTAGAGAGAACCAAGCTCTGGTTTTTAGGGTTAAAATAGATACACATCCTATCTCTCTCTTTCTCTTTTGTATTCTAGGTGTTTTGGTTCACATTATTGCACTAAAACACCTAGTCTTCCACCTTTCCTTGGTGTCCTTGAAAATCAGGCTTATTCTTGAAGTTCTTGGCTGGTTTGAAGCTCAAGGAAGCAACAACATCAAGCTTTGTGAAGGGTCTACAAGGGTGAGACACTAACTCTCTTTTTACCCCATTTTTGCACCTTGTTTTTGCCTAGCTTAGAACTGTTTTTGTGCTTAGTGTTATAACACAAAAAAGTTCTGTTTTTTAAGCCTCTTTATTGTTTATTAAGAGTGCTGTGGTTTGGGCAAGTTTGACCACCCTTAGGCCTTGAAAAGGCCTCTTTTTGTGCTATTTTGTGAGAGATCCGAGACTTTGGTGCTTGGGCCTCTCCACCACTGAAATCTTGAGGGATTTCAGTGGTGGAGATGGTGCCTTGAAGTCTCCAAAAGGGGAGGGCCACCCCCTCTCCTTGATGTCCTTGGAAAGGGCAAGTTTTGGCCTCCAAAGGAGCACCATGTTTGGTTGTTTGTTGAGCATGTCTTGGCTGCATTTTATGTTTATTATGCCCTAATATGACATTGTTATAAGTTGGTTTTGGTCCTAATGCATGCTTAGCATAGTTGCCTTGTAATGCTCTTTGATGCCTTAACATGCCTAGCTTGTGTGCCTTAGTTTCTAGCATGTTTTAGGCTTGCATTTGTGAAGATTTTGTGCTTATATTGCCATGTTTTAGGTCTGTCCTAAGTTTTTGGTCAATCTTAGCATGCATTATATAGCCTCTTTGTATTTGGCTTGTTGGCCTTAAGAGCATGAATGTATAGCATGCCTTGTTTGCATCATTTTAGTGACTTGTAACCACCTAGCATGCTATTTCAGTCCCTTTGGTGTGCTTGTATGCTTGCCTTGGTGCCTCTTCATTGCTTTGAAAGCATGTGTTGCATGCTATGTTTTGAGCATTAATGCATGCCTCCGAATTCAAGTCACTTAGATGCCATCTAGGTGGTCCTTTAGACTTAGTTTTATGTGTTAAAACTCTGATTTTAGTTGATTAAGTATTGCCATGTATGGTTGTACTAGGTGTGGTTCAAAGCCTCATTGGCTTGCCTTAGTACTTGGGCCGTTTGCATGCTTTGTTAGTTGGTTTGGCACCATGTTTTGCATGCTTTTCAGAGCTTACTATGCATACTAATGGTCCATATTTGTGCCTCTTAGGTGTGTTTAAGAGTTGCTTAATTATGCTTAATTGTTGGTGCCTTAACTTGTGCATGTGTGCATGTGTGTTTGGCCCTCATGATTTAGCATTTTGGCCACTGATTTTAAGCCTATTTGAGTTGCCTAAGTCATGTGTAAGATCATCATTTAATTGGTTTGCATGCTTGTCTTGAATGCTTGCTTGAACCCTTTGCATAAGTATGTTGCATAGTCCATGTTGCATGCCTAGTTGACATGCTTAGGGTTGCATTTGCATTGTGCATGTTTGACCTCTTGAAGTGGAGTATGATAGAGGTTTAGCACCCTTGTTTGCTTGTTTGCATTGCATGCATTTGAAATCTAAGTTGCACTCTTGGTTCTTTGGGCCATCATGCATGGAAATGCGTGATTGGTGGTCCGGAATCGAGGCACATGCCCCCTTGAGTCAAAAACATGATAAGGGGTGTGTGTAGTGCATAAATACCTTGAATCACATTGCCATGCATGTTGTTGTCCTCTGCTGCTGTGAGTTGCAGGTTTTGCAGGCATTTAGTGCCGGCCGGCAGTGTTTAGTGCCGACCGGCAGTAAACAAGCTGCCGATGGATGAATTTTGTGCCGGTGGCCTCCTCCTTCAGCCGGTGGTGCTCTACCCCAGCCGGTGGTACTCCCCAGTGCCCTGAGAGGTACTTCTGGGACTTTGGCAATTTTCTGAGGAGGAGAGCAGGGGAAACAGAGGCAATCCGTGCATGGCAGTGCGGTTCCGAGCCAGTCCCAAGCGCGTGTTGCATCCGGTCCTCATCCCGAGGCGGTTTACTGCTTTAATTAGATTAATTAATTTATTTGATTAATTTAGTGAAATTTGTAATATTTTAATTAGCTTGCGTAGTTAATTAATTTGTATATTCTTTTGGTCCCTCCAAGTGAGGGCAAGTTTGTAATAAGTGTGTGTGAGTGGGTGTATGTCTTCCAATCCCCATTTCTTTCTTCCCTTTTATTTACCTGCTTACGTTGGTAGATTAGGGCATACTTATTTTAGCATACCTTATGCAATGCATGCGTGCATCCATGCATTTGTTTTACATGCACCGGGCTCGGTACATCATACAAACTGCATTGTATTTTCAATTTCCAAATTGAATACGTGTATCGAGTTGCAGCATTTCACATGCCATTTTAGGTTAGCCGAGCCTATCTAAACGCATTTCTGTATGTGTTGCATTAGCCACTCAACATGAACTAGGGCATGCATTTTTGCTAACAGTTTACTGTTTTGGCACGGAGTACGATGTAAGTATTTACGCTTTAGCATACCACATGCGTGTGAATGTTGCCATGACAGTATGCTTACCATGCGGCTAAGTGCTTACATGAGATAAACTGTTTGAATGCCTGTGGGTGGAGGTTGGATTGCTTGAGTTGGAAAACTCATTGAAATCCGTATTTTAGCCTACTGCGAGTAGCAAATTCCAAAGCATTTTCAAAACAAACGGATATGCAATGTTTATTTCCAAATTAGGCAATCTAGTCTATACTTGTTTGCTGCGCATAACATAGTAATTCTAGGTTAATAATTGGATAAGAACGCATAATGTTTTCAAAATCGGATATCACGGTTAGTAGAGGCCGGTCTTCGGACCGGGCGAAAGGGGGTGCTCATAGCTGACCTTCCCCGATCGTACCCAAGCTCCCGAGCCAAGACATTTGGTGATGACGGACACGTGGCCTTCGGCACCGAGTCAGGGTTTCCTAAATTTCCCATTTAAAAAAATATTTAGGTGGCGACTCTGTAATCTGGCAAAGCAGTCCATGTTTGACACTACTTTTCAAAAAATCTGTTTTTCTTCAAAACGATTTGCCAGAGTTGGACTCTTTGATTCAGATTTAGAACCGCAACACACACAAAAGGAGAGTCCGAGCTGTAGCGCGGTCCCTCGCGGGCTTGTTACACTAGGTTTAACCCAAAATCCTAAAATCACTAGATTCTTCCAATGAACAAATAACTAAGGTAAAAATCAGAACAAAGGTTGAAGAAATCCCTACCTCAAGAATAGAGACAAGAGAGAACAAGGGTTGAAGTTCGGCCAAGCCAAAAACGATAACTCGTCCAATTAAAAGAAAGCTCTTGTCATGCGTTACCTTTTTCTCCAAAGGGCTAGGGTGAAAAAATCAATAGATTGAGAGTATTTGGGGCTTGAATGCAAGAACTAGAGAAAGAGAGTGAAGATCTATGGTTTTTGAAATGTTAAGAGAGAGAGAGAGAGAGAGAGAGAGAGAAGAATGAAAAAGTGACTTAGAAAACCCTTTTCTAGGATTGATATACGCTTAGACCGCTCGAGCTACCAAAACACTGCTCGAGCGTCAGACATAATAAGTGACACCACTTAAGTGACCAAAAACACCGCTCGAGTGCACAATGACCCCCTCCTAGAAGTTTAGACCTGCAAAAGACTGCTCGAGCGCAAAAAAGACTGCTCAAGCAAAGATACCTCACTTCTAGAAGTTTTGCAGACTGTAAAAGACCGCTCAAGCATAAGAAAGAAAGCTCAAGTGAACAGGCAAAAATCTGGACAACAACTCTTTTGAAAAACTAATTTCTAACCTGTTTCAAACACAACCATAACTCCCAAATAGCCAATCTCAACTAGCAACACGATAAAAATGAAATGAACAATAGCTAAGGACATAGATTCTAGGATCTAAGGGCATGAAATGGATCGGGTCAAAATTGAAACCGTTATAGTGTACATAGTGGTGGCGGAGGTGGTTATAGTGACGATAGCGATGGTTATGAAGGAAGTGGTGGTGGTGCTCAAATCTATGTGGTGGTGGTGGTGGTGGTGGTGGTGGTGGTGGTGGTGGTGATCTTTCCTGACGATCTCTATAGAAAAAGGTGTTACAACCTCAGTAGATGAAGGAGATTGACGATTGAAGAAGGCGGAAAAGGAAGATCGGCAAAAGGGGGTGATTGCCGGCGGAAGAGATCGGTAGAGGAAGAGATGGAGCGTTGTGTGTATGTGTGTGTGTGAGAGAGAGAGAGAGAGAGAGAGAGAGAGAGAGAGAAGATGGTTAGGGTTTGGTTTAGAAACAATATATATACATGGGTAGTTTGGTCATTTTGTGGGAGTTTGTCTTTATGAACAAAATATTTCAGATGGTAGACCTTTGGACAAAGAAAATTTAAAATTAGATTTATGGATCTAGTGCCCTTGATTTTATGAGTTATTTGAAATTAATGGATGATTGTTTCCCGAATTTATGAATTGTGCATTGAATACGATTAATTATATGTACAATTATTTTTTGAGAAACAAAAACCAAATTTAAAATTGAATAAGTATTACCTATGTTACTATAAAGATTGAATGGATTAGTAATTTTGTCAATTGGAAAATATTTAGTTGATAAGTTGAATTATACAAGTTTAATTAACAATTTTGTAACTAAAAATATGAGAATAATGATGTTTAAGTGATATTTTGTTTGCTTTTTATTTAATACTTAAGTTTAGATTATTTTAGTTATTTTTCTTATTGTAACATTTGTTATATATTTAACTAAATTTTATGTTAAAAAAAAAAATTGGTGGATAATCTTTTGATTGCAATTATTTTTTTTCTTAAATGTATAAAAGGTCCCTTGCTGGAGCTTGCTTTATTCCCAAAAAAATTTCAGAGCCGCCATGTGTGTAGCTTTCATCACAAAATGTTACTTTCTATTCATTACAAAATAATTTAACTATTTACTTATCACAAAAAGCAAAATTATCACAGAACACATAACATGTTATTTATAACTATATGTGTGCACTTTGGAATTTCGCCCTTCGTAACGTTCACCATAAAAGTTTGTAATTTTCATCACAAAAATTCATAACTTTCATCACAAAAATCATAATTTTTATTATGATGTGCATTTTTTTAGGGGTGCACATTCTTAATACTTTTAAAATATCATGTTACCTTTTTCACTTGTTACTCCCAGTTTTGTAATGTTGTAAAAAAATATTTACCAATGAAACAATAATGACTTAATCTTTATTAGGTAATTACGAGATAAGAAAAATCTATCTATTACCTATTGTGTTTGGGGTTCCTCATTTGTAAAGAGCCACATGTGCATGGCAGAATCAAGATTTTATCCTAATGAGATTGTAGAAGAGAGATCGGTTGTGATGACCCATACTATAAAGATTCACAGTTTATTATTATTATTATTATTATTATTATTATTATTATTATTATTATTATTTTGTTTTTTTGCAAAATATCATTATGTAGGAGCTCTTGTTGAAGACCTAAACAAAAATACGAAAAAAAAAACAATAACAACAAAGTAAGACTTTAGTCATTAGGCTATTAGTAATACATAACTATCGTCCCTCAATTATAACTACTTTAGAAATTGGAGGCAGATCCTTTCAGTTCAAAAATCTAGACTGTCCGTGAGACTTACCATGGTTCTCATTTCGATAATTTGAACCGTTAATTTTGTCGGATATTTCGTATATTTTATTTATACAAAAAATTAAATTGATTCAATAATTGTAATATATTCAATTATCGTGTTTGTTTTTACAAAAAAATAAAATAAAATAAAATAACAATTGTGTTTTAAAAAATAAACAATACATTTTTTTGATGACAAACGTAATAAATTGAACAACTTACAGTTATCAGATCGACCTAATTTTGTGTGTCGATGAAATGCACAAAATATCCGACAAAATAAACAGTTTAAATTACTAAAACATGACCGTGATGGACCTCACGGACTTAAACAACGGCTTCCAATCTAGATTTTAAACTGAATGGGATCCTTCTCCTTGGAAATTAAAATTAAGATGGTTTGGGTGTTGATCAAGGCTTCTTCTTCGTCATATATGAATATGAGCCAAGCAATTTACTGACAATAGTGGAGTTAAGAAGGTTGAAATCCATATTTTCACACTGGAGTCATATTCCATTTAGGGCGTAATTTTTTAACTAAAATATGAAATAAATTTTTTTAAGAAAATATTACTCATAAATCTCATTTGAAGAAAAGTTTTTTCATTTAGTTTTAGAAGTTTTCTTTCAAACCAATTAGTTCTTTTTATTCTGGGTATGTTGTATTTCCTTGATTTTGGAGTTTGGAAGTTTACTTGTTTGCCCTTGTGCGTGATTTTGTTTGGATTTTTTTTTCTTGATGTTGGGTATGTGTGAATAAGGTAGGTTTTTACATTTCTATTTTTTTGTGGAGATTTAGTGGAGTGATTTGTGGTAGATGACGTCACCGCGTTTGTGGTGTTACAAGACACTACATTTTCAAATGCTAGATAAACATAGAGATTTAACATTTACATAACAGTTTGACTTACAACACCAGCACAAGCCCTACCCTATTATAACATTGACAATAGTTAACTTCCAAATGACCCAAATCACTAACACACACTACCATATCCCCAATATCCATAACAATGTCAAAAAACAGGGGTCATTTAACGTGTACATTACACATGTTAATACAAACATCACAACGACAAAATGTGGCTAACAAAATTCACAAAGTTACACAACACAATCATTGTTCGGTAACACAAAGTTACACCAACTTGCCAAATGATATCTACACATATAGAATCCACAAACAGAACAATGACTACACCATAAAAACTCTAATGTTCTCCAAACCCACATTACCATTCACATACAACAACAATATGATGCGAACCTATAACATTACCAACATGAATGAGGGATTACGTGGAGTGATTTGGGGGGTTGTTGATGTTACCTAGTTGATGTGGGTGTATTGATGTTGGATCGTGGGATTTGCTGAAGGAGGTGTAGGTGAATTTTTTTTTTTTTCGGTGTTGCTTCGGAGCCTGTGCTGTTGACGGATTGTGCGACAATTTACAAGTCAATTTTATATTTTGTTTGTGGTTGGTTCAATGTGTTGGAATATGGTTTCGTTGTTGGTGGGTGTGTTGGGAAGTATGGAGTTTAATGTGTTAATGTTATGATGCCCTTCTGGGGGTGTTGTTTGGCTATCGTTGCGGGTTGTGTTGTTTAATTTTCGGTCGATGCGATGTTGGTAATGGTAGCATTATGTCATTCTCGGATACAACAAGTTCAAGGTTGATTGTGACGAAGATTTGCAAAACATGTTGTGTCTTGCAAAGTCGTTCGGACTTGATCATATTGTCCCGGGTTTCAATCGTCGCCCACTCTTTAATCAAACCGTACCACAACAACACTTCACAAAAGAACCAACATCATGTATACAAAATTTTACCATAAAAAACTAAAAAGACCATTATGGGCTATCACACTACCCACCCCTTGCAACCAATCGCGCACTATTATATAATGAAAACACAAATTCCAGCACGTCTCTAAATGTTATTCGACCAATCAACGTACCACTACGTTGAACATTTTACCAACATAAATGTGGTTGCGGGTTGCGTTGTTTAACTTTCGGTTGATGCAGTGTTAACAATGATAGTGTTATGTCATGGTGTGTCATTTTATTCCAGCATATATCTAAATGTCATTCACCCAATCGACGTACCACTACGTTGCACATTTTACCAACACGGATGTGGTTGCCATCACACATTAGCTAACAAGGATGTAATTTTTTACAAAGCCACACATCTGTAAATGAACCAACCAAAAAGGGATCCAACCATTTAACAACATAAGGACAAAACCCACTAAACAGGTGCGACTAACATTGCAATTCAAATTGTCTAACACTGATTCAATTTAAATGACAAACCAACATATCCTTAAACAAACCCAACCAAAAAGGGACCCAACCATTCATCAAAAAAACTACAAAACCTAATGAACAAATGCGAGTAACATTGCATTTCATTAACATGTAAATCATCAACATTATACTTAACGAACATTGATGTCACTAGCATTCCACATCACCTCCATTATATATACCACTGACGAACAGTGGAAATAACAACACAACCAATACAACCAATGGGCATTACAATTAAACTGATGCCAAAATCCACCACATCAATCCAATGTCAGACATAAATTTACACCACCATAACACCAACCGCAAAAGAGATTAGCCATTACATGACCATATCCTCAATGCAGTTTGAAACTTACCCAACCATTAACATCATCTACTAAATCACTATTTAGTAACTAACACTGCTACATATCATCAAGAACAGACACACACTCTAACTCTGAACACACAAACCGAATCAACTAAAACAACAAGGAAATCGACATTGGGGGCCACATAGTTCCCTAACACAGTCGCAAAAGCCGATGATGAGTGAATGAAACCTTGAATCTCACTGGAGTGACGTCGTTAAAGTCAACCACGACCACAAAATTATTCACTTCTACTGTGGATTGACGATGCAATTTCACTCACAGACGAGGGTTTTCTTATTTCTAGGCTATGGGAGAAAAAATGAATGTTAATTTGTGCAGGTCGTAATGATGAGTTAACATTATCTAAAACGTTTTCTGTAGAAAAGTAGGGTTTTCACCGCACTGACATTGTAAACACAGAACTTGCCATCTTCGTCTCTTCCGGTTTGATCAGGTGGGAGGGAAACCAAAAAACTCTTTAGTAAGCTTTTGGACAGATTTGTAATCTTCACATCAACGAAACTCCTCTTTTACCCCTCACATTTAGGAGAAATAAGCAGTGCAATAATGTCTAAAACTATCATTAACATTGAATTTGGACTTATTAGTCTACAAGAAAAAAGGCAGGACTAAATAGTGCATAAGATCTAAATGTGGGATTTTATTGGTGCTTTATCCATTTAACATATTTGAAGAGAATTTTTGATATTTTATAAAAACAAAATGTGTAAAAAATAATTTGAATAGCAATAAATCTTTGACTTTGTAGAATGAATGGAAGGAATCTTTAATTTTTTGGGGGTAAATTATAAATACACTCTTGATGTTAAATGCAGACTATCCTTATAGTTTGAAAAATTATAAATATTCCATTGTCAAAAAAAATTTATTTAACAAAATTAATTAAAAAAATAAAATTTCTAATTGCTCTTCTATACAATGATAAAATAACATAAATACTAATCAAAACAATTTTTTGATATCATTAAAAATTATTAATTGACTTGATAATTTATTAATGAAAATGGTTATTTGTTATAAATTAGAAACTTCAAGAGGCAGGATGTAATTCTAGAATCACAGGGGACAAATTGTATTTTAAAAAATCTCATGAGATATATTTGTAATATACTCTTTTTTTGTATGAATTAAATTCTTTTATAGTTGTTTTACCTTTTTTTAGTATTTTTTTAATTTTTAATTAAAATAACCATTTGCCAAATGGGATCTGAGTTAGTTGTCATTAATTTCAATCAAACCTAAATGAGTTTGAAAACAAAGTTGGGGGAAAAAAAACCTACATTGTTTTAGGGCCTTTTGCATCATAATTAAATATTAGATACTAAGTTAGGTCACATTCACTCAACCAATTTCTCTGTCATTGTGCATTTTGCTTTAGATGCCACATTACTAAGCAAAATGTTGTTGGTGGGTAAGAAAAAAGTGAACTTTTTACTTGAAAGGAAATTGGGATGAGACAAGGGAGAAATTGTATCAATCCAAAGAAAAGTGGAAAGTAATCAACAAAGACATCCAATATAATGACAAGATAGAAATCATAATTTCAAAGGGAATGGCATTTGGCAATATCGTTGGCCCCAAATCCATGAAATTTGCTAGTAGGACCAAATGGGTCTAATACAAGAGACATTGTTGGCTCTGATTCATGAAATAAGTGAGGCTGTGATTGTCTGAGATGACATTGAGCTGACATGGGTGGATCATGGCTGACATTCACATAGTGTTGCGTTTATTTAAATTAATAAATTTTATATTTTTTTTATATGAATGGCTGACATTCACATAGTGTTGATTTTATTTAAATTAATAAACTATATATATTTTTATATGAAAATTGTTGAAATAACTTCAAGGGAAAAAATATGTGAAAAATATATTGAGATTATCAACATATTGGCTGCTCTTAGAACTATCATTTATAGGCTATAAGGGTGTAAATTTAGCCCACTAGCCCGTGGCTCACCTAAAACCTGCCCACGGCTCGATGCGGCCCGTCCAGGCCCAAGCTCAAGCACATCCTGAGACCCTGGGCCAGGACAGTTTCTGTCAAAGCCCGGCCAAGCTCATGGTACAGCTCATGGTCTAGCCCTCTCAAGGCCCAGTCTGCCCAAGGTTTAGTGTCATTTTTTGTGAAAAAAATAAAAAATAAAAAATAAAAAAAAATAGTCAGGTCTAGCCTAAGCCAGAGCCTAGACCTTGGTCTGTTGGCTCGGCCTAAGGCCTGGCCTACCAGCTCGCTTGAAGCCTGAATGTCTCTTGTGCCTAGGCCTAATGTTCTGGTTTGTGAGTCAGCCCGGCTTGAATCTTAGCTGGAGCCCGCGCAACCTAATAGTAGGCTAGGCTAAATTTATACTCCTAATAGGCTGTGATTGTATTGATTTTTTTTTTTTTTTGGTTGCATTAAAAAAAATAAATATTTGGTTCAATTTTCTTGCTTGCAGAAGATCTATATATACTGTATTTTGTTCCCCCAACTGATCTATTTAGATTTTTTTGATTCTATATTTATTTTTCTTATTAGCATTGGAGAAAAATAAAATATATTGTGTGCTTTTTCAGCTTATTAGATCTTCCTGTATAATACATTCCTAATTAAATCCTATGTATTTTTCTACTAGTTATCATCAATAAAATGTTTTGTGTTGCCAATTCTGCACAAAAAAAAATAAAAAATAAAAAATAAAAAATAAAATATTTTGAAGCATTGCCTTTACTGAGCATTGATTTTTTTAATTTTGTTTTTTACTATAATATCTCACTTAACACCAAAAGCTCATTAAAGGTGCTGCAATATCCCACTCGAAGCATTGATTTTTTATTTTTTTTTTTTTTTTTGAACAGGATTTCATGAGAACTTGAGTCTGAAACCTTTCTACTAATGTTGTGTTGTATTGATGTCCAGCTGCACTAAGCTACTTATGCTATTGTGCTGAGAGATCTTGGCAAAATATTGACCTTTTTTTTATTTTTTATTTTATTTTTATGTTAAGATTGTAAGATGATAGTTTGGCAAAATACTGTCAGTTATTGAGTTCAATTTTTTGCAATTTTTGGTCGCGTTGCCTACATTTTAATAGTATTGTAATCCCTAAAAGGTTATATGACATTTTGTGATTTTGATACCACTTTATGTCATAATTTAATCATTTTTAGTCATAATTAAATGGATCACAATGAATTATAATAAATAAAAAAAATCATTTGAGACACACCATAGATTTCGTCGAGCATAATTAAAAAAAAATATTGAATCAAAAAAAAAAGAGCATAGTTAAAAATATGTCATATCCGACAACACAACAACTAATAATAAAAAATCAGAAAAAAAAGTAGTAAATGGAACATATAATATATATATATATTTTTTTTTGGGAAGAACTCATAAATGGGGATAAGACTTCCCTGTTTTCGAAAAGAAAAGAATCTCCATTCCTGTCCCAGCTTTTGTTTCAGCTAATAATCACAACAATAACTAAATTCAACTAGTAAAAATTACCAATATCATAGTCAAAACAATTTAAATAACACTCCAGTGAAAATGGCAATAGTTATTAATAGTCACCACACTAAAAATAATAATATCAAACATTTGCCAGTTATTTATCAATAGGTAGTGGCTTTGGTCCAGTCCAAGATCGGACTGGACCGTGTTGTTGGGCTTGTGAGAGTCTACCACGTGTCCCGTTTTGATAATCCAAACCGTTGAATGTGTAGAACTCGTCGAGTACTATATATCTGTAAAAAATCACGTTGATCGGATATCGATAGTTATGTGAACAAAACAGTTTTTTATCAACCGTAATTTTTTCACCGTCCATTTTTTTTATACAAAACTTATTTGATCACATAGCTATTGATATCCGATCAACATGATTTTTTTAAATATATAGTACTCGACGAGTTCTACATATTCACGGTTCGGATTATCAAAACGGGCCCAAAAAATGAACCCCATGGACCGGACTGGACGGGTCCAGTCTTGATCTCAACTTGAGACAAGCTGGACCCTTATCAATATTCAATACCAACTACATCAAAATGGTTAAATTAACCATGATCTTCTGCAGTGTAAAATCAATCTTGGCATGGTTGTCGTTCCAATTTGTTTACGTGTTCATGCTTTCTGTAGCCTCCATCATTAGATCCTCTAACAAGAATAGTCAGTAAAAGAATTTGAAAATCACCGAAATTTAAATTTTGAAAAGGAACTTTATAAATAAACTTTCATAACTAAATTACAAAATTAATATCCACCAAAAAAAAAACTAACTAAATTAATACCATGATTGTAGAAGGCTAAGATCTTGAGACATAGTAAATTGAGGTTGTTCTAGATCCAAAGCTATACCGTTCGTAAATGCATGTAAAAAATTCAAGGGCATGTACACCATGATTAGAAATTAATCATAAGAAACAAAAATTCATAGAATTTTAAATTACTTAATGAAATATTTGATTGTTAGGCATATTTAAGTTAATAGGAGACACTTATATTAGCATTACCTCTGAAACAGGAAAAAATTATAACTTAAAATTGTATCAATAAATATAACTTGTTAAATGTGCAGTGTCAAAAAAATAAATAAATAAATAAAAAAGGAAGAAGAAGAAGAAGAAGAAGAAGAAGAGGAGAGAGAGAAGACGATCACATATATCACCTTGGTTGCTTTTGTAGATGATAATTAGTTCTGATATGCCCTGTTTGCTTGCAAATAATACATTTTTGCTTTTTTCCAACACGATTCTCCTTGGGATGTTTTTGTTTAAGCGATTTGGGTCGTCGTCTTAAAGCAATGGGAAGAGGATCTTGCAAAGTGAATTCTATACTGAAGAAGAATTGACTACCACCATCAAGTAGTATTTCATTTCCTAAATTGCTGTCATTTTCTATTTCATTACACTCATCATCCATACATAAAAGTTCAGTATGTTCCTTTCGCAAAAGCAAGTGCAAGATAATCATGTTTCTTTTTTGATTTTTGTCCTTCTTCAACAACTTTAAAAAGTTCTATCATCAAATTGTTTCTCATCAAAGTAAAAGAAATTTATTTGCTTTCTTGTGCACATCCTTCAATTTTTCATGTGCACCATAACCCTTTGCATTTATTGTCCATCTTTGAAGAACATAATGTTGAGGGAGCAAATCAATAAGAGATTTTTTTAACAAAAAGGGTAAGAATGTGTCTGTAAAGATTTCTAACAAATTCGAACATATGATATGAACAAGTTGCTTTCATTTCAACACCATCAAATACTACATCATATTTTGAAGGGCCGGCGGTAAGGCGAGTAAGGCCACCACCTCGGGCCCCCAAATTCTGTCTAAAAAATAAGGCCCCGAAATAGTTCGATCTTAAGTTCTGTTTGATTAATTGTTTCTATCATGACCCAAACTTATCCCAAAGGTTTAAGCCATGATCGGCGATTCTTTGTATTTCATATCATCATCTAAAGCCATTCGGTGATAATCTATGACATGAAACGGATCCTGAAGATAACATCGTAGCATTGACATGTGAACCACATTATGTACTTGTTCCACTGCCGGTGGTAAGGCTATTCGGTAAGCAACTGGGCCAAGTGTCTCTAAAATCTGAAATGGTCTGATGTAGCGAGGAGCCAACTTCCCTTTTCTACAAAACCTTGTTTTCCCTTTCATTGGTGTGATTCTAATGAATACTTGATCACCCACTTTATATTTTAAATCTCTCCTCATTTGATCCGCATAGCTTTTCTGTCGGCTCTGAGTCGTCTTGAGTCTTTGTTATATGATCTTTAACTTTTCGGCTGTTTCTTGAACAAGTTCTGATCCATACAAAGCTCTATCCCCAACTTCTGTCCAACAAATCGGAGACATACACTTCCTTTCATACAGTGCCTCATATGGTGCCATGTCGATACTAGCTTGGAAACGATTATAATATGAAAACTCTGCTAATGGTAAGTAAGTTTCCTAATTGCCTTAAAATTCCAATGCACACATACGAAGAATATCTTCTAAAGTTTGGATGGTTCTCTCAGCTTGCCCATCAATTTGTGAATGAAAGACGGTACTAAACCTCAAAATCTAGAAACAAATTTGAAATCCATATCTGACACAATAGAAACTGGTACTCCATGCAAATGTACAATCTCATTTATGTATCAGCATTGTAAAACATCTTGACAAGTAAAATGTGGGCATATTTAGTTAATCTATCCACAATAACCCGTATAGAATTTATACCTCTAGGTATCCGAGGTAGTCCTATAACAAAATCGATAGCAATATGTTCCCATTTCCATTTCGAAATAGGAAGAGAGGTTGAAACAATCCTGCTAGTCTTTTGTGTTCCACTTTACTTGTTGACATTGGAGACACTTAGAATAAAATCAGCAATTTCCTTCTTCATATTAGGCCACTAATACACTTGCTTCAGATCTTGATACATTTTGGTATTCCCCGAATGCATTACAAGTTAGATTTGTGAGCTTCCTCCAAAATTCTTCTTTTTCAATTCAAAAACATTTGGAACACAAAGTCTTCCCTAAAATTTCAGTACCTGATCTTCGATTGTAAACCCTAGTCTTGGCTTGGTTTCAAACTCATCACATAATCTCTTAAGGAATTCATCTTTCACTTGCTTGTTTGATTTCTTCTATGATTGCCGGTTGTGCGGACATTGCGGCTAATATATCATTTTGCTCATGATGTACAACCTCAATTTCAAGCATTTCCAATTCCAACAAAAGTTCTTTCCTCTCTATAAGTTGACATGCCAAATTTCCTACATTCTTTCTACTAAGCGCATCGGCCACAGTATTAGCCTTGCCCCGAATGGTATTGGATTTGCAAGTCATAGTCTTTGGTTAACTCTAGCCATCTCATTTGACGCATATGCAATTCCTTCCGAGTGAAGAAGTACTTCAAGTTTTTATGATCTGAATATACTTCACATTTTTCCCCATAATGATAATGATGCCAAATTTTCAATGCAAAGACAACGCGCGACAAGTTCTAGTTGTGACAACCCTACTCTGTGTTATGCTAATTAATCTTAATTTTGCTTATAATTATGAGCTTGATATGATTTTGAATGCTAATTATATGATTATATGTGTTTTTGAATTTCTATCTGTTCACAGTAGGAAAATCTGTTGGATTCTCTGTTATAAAATTTAAATCGAAGACCGTAGAGGCGTCAGAAATTGAAATTGTTATTGCGATTAGCCTAATTTTTAGAGCCTACAGTGAAATTTAATTAAAAATTGATTCGGATCGAATTAATTAGTTTAAATTAATTAAATTAAGCACAATTGATTAGTTCTAATTAAGGTTGATTAGGGAAATGTATATATAGAAGCTAAATGTGCTTAAGCTCATTACATGAGCTCAAAATCTGAAATTAACACTCTAGAGAGAGAGTGAGTCGATTCTAGAGAGAGGAAGAGAGCATCCTTGAAGATTTTGCTGGAGAATTCAAGAATTGGGAGAATTAGCTCAAGAACTAGCTAGAGTTTGGAAGGTTGAAGCCACTAGGTGAGTAATTGAACTCGCATTCATGAGTTTAAATTCATATCTAAGTGAATTCAAAGAGGATATGAAGTTAAGAACAAGATTTGAGTTGGAAATGATGAAATTGAGATCAATATGTACATGCATGTAACAAATTGCTATGAATCTTCATGTTTGCATATAAGACATGTTAAATAAGTTGAATTGGTAGTCATTTGAGACATGCATCTGTAGACACCCCATTTTTTACCGACCTTAAGACTCAGACGTCATCATTTGTGCACGCAATGATTGTGCATGTCTGTGCTTGTTTCGAGCGCCCGAAGGTCTCGGCTGGATGCCTTGTCTTTGAGCCTCTTAACCCTTTGTGTTTTAGCCTTGGTTTTTGGGCCAAACCTTGTTGTCTCTTGCCTTGGTGAGAAGGGGGCCTTTACGGCCACTTTTGGCATCTGCCGACCACTTTTCCCTCTTGTAGGCCACTTAACTAGCCGGCAGGCCACCTTAACTGGCTGGCAGCCACTTTTTCTCCTTTTTAGATATTTGTAGATATTTTGAACCAGCTGTGGCTCACTAAAATCATCCTCCATACACATGTCTGGAGGGATTGAGGAAGCTTTTTGGCTTGCTTGCTCTATAAGAAGAGAGGCTCATCTCCCTCTCCGGAGGTTCAGAGATTTCAAAGCAAAAAATATCCTTCTCTCTCTAGAATTCTCACTCTCTCTCTATATTTGTGCTATATTAAGCCTTAAAGTGTTGTTTCTTCACACTTTTGCACACAAACACCTACTCAAACACCTTCATTTTGGAGCTGAAGTCCATTGGAGCTTGTTTTGAGGTCCTAGCCTTGGTTTTGGTCCAAAAATTGCTGCTGAAGTTGCTGCCTTGCCATTGTTCTTCAAGGGTAAGCATATACTCCTTTTAAAGCTTTGTTTTTGAATAAGTATTTGGCCACCTTTGCATGCTGATTTAGGCCTGGTTGTTAACTACAAAAAGGTCTGATTTTAAGTGTTAAGAAAGGTTATTTAAGGTCTCTTTGGTGTTGGGGGTGTTTCACCCTCTTGTGTGCCTTATTTGCTTGAGGTTGATGCTATCTTTTAAAGCCTTGGAGGCACCCTTTGTTTGGCCTTTCTACCACTGAAACTCAGAGGAATTTCAGTGGTAGAAACCATGTTTTGAGGTTCAAAATAGGAGGGGGTGGCCTCCCCTCCTTGCTTCTTGGTTCCATGCCTTATTGGCCTAATTAGTGAGCATGTTTTTCTAGCATATGTTGGCTTGTTCTCAGCTCATTTTTGGTCTTATTTTAGCATGGCATAACTCTGTTTTGGCCTGGTTGGGTCACCTCATGCATGCTTTTTACATTTGTTGTGTAATCTTGCCATTTAGCCTTAGATGCTTGCTACTTTTGCTCATTATTCTAGCTTATTTTGGCTATGCTCCCACATGCTTTTACTCTTGATTTAACATGATATAACTCTGTTTTGGGTTGGCTTGGTTACCTCTTGCATGCTTCTTGCACTTGTTGTCACGCCCTTAAACCCGCCCCTAAAAGTTTGGGCATGACTCATACGAAAACGGACATATATTCTAGTATTCCTAGCATACGGGGCTTAACGGAAGCACTAAAAATTAAAATAATAAAGCAAACTCCATTGAGCTACATCTAACATGCCAGGATCACATGCAACATGAATGTTATGACATATAGTTACAAACTAAAATTTTATTTCATGCATCAGTTATGTACATACATATACAGTCCTAACCCTATACACAGACACAAAAAGTTATGTACATACAACCCAAAAGAGTAATTAGATACAAGTCATCATCTTAGTAAGGCTTCACAAAAAGTGCTCTCGTCTAGTGCTTGAGCTCATATAGGTTGACAAAAAGGAACGGACGTCTTGGGTTAGGGCTGACCTCCTGGTTGGTTACCTACAGAAACAGACATATCGAAAGGTGAGCCAGGCTCAGTGAATAGTAATATATAACAAGGTGATGATTAACTTGAACTGTAGTAAAAGGATGCATATAATCTCATAGCTTCCCAACATTTATTGATCCATAAATCGTGTTTAACATGCTTTGGAAAGAAAGAAGATGGAATTATGAATTAAATGCACTTTTCAAATTTTTCTGAAAATGGGTTCCCGCTTGAGCGCCACTTTGGCCGCTCAAGCGGACTGTATAATTTAACAAAAATGCTGGGAGGTTGATTTTTACGCTCGAGCGGGAATTTCACCACTCGAGCGGACTGCAAAATCTCTGAAAAACTGCTGGGAGGTTAATTTCCACGCTCGAGCGGAACTTTCCCCCGCTCGAGCAAACCATGCAATTTCTGAAATTTTAACATTTCAATTAAAGTTCCAACCTGGTATCCAAAGCTTTAAATATGTACTTTTGTACATTACTGCAGCATTCACATAACGAGTCTGAATCTGTACTTATTCATAATGGCTTAGGTCTTATTTTGGAACATATTAGCTTAGACATAATGTTTTGGCTTAAAACCCTTATATAGAGTGGCACAACTCTTATTCATGGTGGCACGAAGCCTGTAAACATAGTGGCGCAAGGCCCTTGAATGAATTGGCTTGAGCCCTTGTAAATTGGCATTAAGCCCTTGTAAATTGGCATTAAGCCCTTGTATATTCTTGTATGAACTCAAGAGGTGTTTCACACGGGTTCTAGCGGTGGCTCACATAGTAGCACTTAGTCCCGTGTAACACTTTGTTTCATATCGTAGTTACTTATACCGTATGGCCAAAGGCCCATAATCTTAAAGAATGAAAACACTTCATCTTCCCCATTTCTATATTTATATATATTAAATCATAAACATAATTACGGATCGTATGTGAATAAGTGCTAATGACAATCATTAGCTATACATATGAAGTATATAGTGGTACTACTACTCACAGTGGTGTTGAGATGACGTGCTACTTCCTCCGGAGTGTGTCCTGTTCATAAGCAAAACTTGCATATTAGTTCTTCTTTTCCTTGGTACATTAGTTCCCTTCATTACGCTTCTAGTGAATTATAACTATCTTAAGCTTATCAAAACATCATCTAAACATAGTAGAGGGTCGAGTACACAAAAGAGAACAAATAATGTTTTTCTTCTTATCCGCTCGAGCGGCCATGACTCCGCTGGAGCGTCCATGCCCCTGTTTTGGCAGTTCGAAGTTCAACCCAGAAAACCAGCAGTCCCAACACATTCTACATGCAAAACAAGGAGAAATTAATGCAATACATTGACTTAACCTTACTACACCATGACTTATCATCTCAACCACACAAAATAAACATGATTAGGAGTTTAATCACTCTTTCAAACTACTTTTGTTCATAAAATCTAGCATCTTGCATATATATATGTATATTTTCATGGAGTTGGCATAAAACTAAAGATTGAAGTGTAACTTTCACATAACACCTAAATTAGGTGACAAAACAACCAATTGATAAGAACCTCCTTTAATCAACTCTAAATCATACATAATACAAACCCTAGATTATCAAAACAAGAAATAATCCTTCCTTGTGTTCAAATGAAGGGTAAATAGGTTGGATGGAGCTTACCTTGAGTTAGATCCCACAACTTCCTTTAATTTTGACAATCTTCTTGTTAAATTTCGTTTCCCCCAATTCTCCCTCTCCACAATCTCTATTTTCTCTCCCAGGTGATGTTGAGGAGAAGTTCTTAAGTCTTGACTCAATAATACACTTAGAGATATATATATGGACATACATAAAGAAAACATATATAAGGCATATAAGACAAAAATCCAATCGTTTAATCATTCTGAAATTGAAATTTCGTGAACATGCTTAATATTACCCAAAAATTATGCTGATCACATATATAAAATTAATTTCAGATAATTAAGCCCCTAAGGCTTTCAATTTCCGATTCAAATGTTCTAAGTATAACAGATACGTTTCTTGGGGAACAGATAGACATCCTTAACTAGGGATTTCACTTACATACCCTTAATTTCTCTTGGAATTTTACAACAAACATTTAAAAGCATAAAACAGGATCTGAAAATAAATCAGAAAACATGTGCAAGGGTCGGGTTATTACACTTGTAGTGCAATTTTGTTCACTAGCCTAGTGTATTTGGTGTTTTAGCCTATTGATCTAGCATGTGTATGCTCTACTCCAGCACATTTTTTGCTATGTTTTAGCATGCTTTAGGTCTGATTTGAGTGTTTTTGGGCATGCATGCTTGGCTTTGCATAGCTATAGTGCATTTGGCTTTGTTAGTCTTGCACTTTGAGACCTGTAGCATGTCATATTTGAGATTTTTGCATGGCATGGCATCATTTGGCATGTTATTTCAGACCATATACCTCTGCCATATTTGTGCATTTATCGCCCTTTTGTTGTGTTTGAGGGTTGAGCCTTATGCTTCACTTGTGAGCCAATACGTATGCATGCTTGTCTAGGCTTTTGGACTTCCATTTCAGCATGTTTTGGTCTTTGTTTTGGCCTAATTGAGCTCTATCTAGAGTTGGTTTGGTTGTTTAGGCTATGTATTACATGCTTCTTGTGTAGTGCTCTTTACTAGCCTTATGCTTTGGGCCTTCTACCATGCCTTATTTGTGATGTTTATATGATATGGCATCATCAAACACATAATTTCAAAGCATATAGCCTGGTCATACTCTCATGTTTATCACTCTTTAATTGTGTTTAAGAGTTGTGTCCTTATGCCTTGTTGATGAGCCAATGCATGAGCATCATTATTTTGCCTTTCATGCTATCATTTCAGAGCATTTTGGCCACTATCTTGGAATGCATGAGGTTTGTGTAGGGCTGGTTTAGTCCATTGAGCATTGTATTGCATAGTCCTAGTGTTCTGTACTTCACTAGCTTTCATGCTTAAGTCTTCTAGCATGCCATACTTGTGTTGTTTGCATGATATGTCATCACTTGGCATATGATTTCAACGTTTGTACCTCTGTCATGCCCTCATATATGTCACTCTTTCAATGTGTTTGAAAATTAAGCTTTGTGTCTTGCTTGCGAGCACACAAATGAGCATGCGTTCCTTGCTTTTTGTACTTAAATTTTGGTGTGTGTTGGCCACTGTTTTGGAGCATCTTAGGTCTGCCCGTATGTGGTTTGACCATTTGAGCATTGTAGTGCATGCCTCATGTGTAATGCACTTTACTAGCTTTGATGCCTTAGCTTCTAAACATGCTATGCATGCATTGTTTAACTGATAAAGTCTTGTGCATGCCACTTTAGCATTGAAGGATGAGCATCTTGTTTGCATTGCATTGTGTTTGGATCAGACGTTAATCCAAGCACAAGGAATGTGGCACGTTTCATACTCAAAGTAATGAAACGTGTTGCGTTTCTTGGTCGCCAACCCTCTTGATCATGCATGATAGAGGCGGAGGCTCTTATGTTTTGTTTGTACATTCACTAATATTGTGCAAGCTTGGCTCTTTGGCCATCGTGCATTGAGATGCGTAATTGGTGGCTTGAGAGCCGAGTACTACGCTCTTTTGAGCTTAAGAAATGATAAGGAGAGTAGTTGCACACACATTTCCTTGTAAATGCATTGTTGTGCCTTTGTTGATCGCTGTTGCAGCAAAGTTAAGGTTCTGGAAAGGAAAGTGGCCGGCTGGCCACTTGCACTAGCTTGCCGACCACTTGAAGTGGCCGGCCGGCCAGTGGAGGTAGCCTGCCAACCAGTTAAAGTGGCCGGCCGGCCGGCCACTTGCAGTAAATTTGTCCAGAATGCTCCTGTTTTGGGGCAGATGCAACCTAAAAGTGCGTTCGATGTTCTGAGGTCACTGTGAGTACAAACAGAGACAACTTATGGCATGGCAATGCATTTCCGGGCGAAGCAAACCGAGCATGCATATCTCCCTCCCCTCGAGGCCATTTTAACTGCTTTGTTTAGTTAGTTAATTTGTTGGTTTCTGTAATTAATTAGTTAATCTGCTTAGCTAATTTTAATTCATCTTTGTAATATTCTAATTAGCTTAGAATAGCTATTTCCAATTTGGTTTGTCATAATTAGTTAGCTAGAGTTAGTTTATTAATTAGTCTGTAATAGTTAGCTTAATTAGCATAGCTAGTTAGCCTTCATTTCATTCGGACCCTTCGTCGAGAGGGAAAATGTTGTAATAAGCGTGCGTAAGTGTGTGAATGTCTTCCAACCCCACGTCTTTCTCCCTTTTATTTACCAGCCTTTGATGGTTAGATTAGGGCATATTTCGATTAGCATACCTTATGCTTGTATGCGTGCATCATTCATTTGTCTTGCATGCACCGGGCTCGGCGCATCATACAAACTGCATTGTCTTTCAATACCTATTTGAATACATGATTATCAAGTATTGCATTCGCATGCCATCTTAGAATAGCCAAGCCTATTTAGTTGCATCTTTGCATGTAGCTAGGATCATGCATTGATTGCTAACTAGCTTTTGTTTTGGCTCGGAGTACACTGTAAGTGTTTATGCTTTAGCATCCTTACATGTGTGTAAGTGTTGCCATGACAGCATGCTTGCCATGATGTTATTTGCTTACTTGATAAACTGCATGAATGCCTGTGGATGAAGGCTTCATTGCTTGAATTGGAACAATTCATCAAAATGTGTGTTTTAAGCCCACTTGAAGTGGCAAAATCATGTTATTTTAAGCCCACTTGAGGATGGCAAATCCGCGTTTTAGCCTACTTGTGAGTAGCATCATCAAATCATTTTCGAAAAAGAAACATGAGATGTTTTGTTCCAAATCGAGTGATTTAGTCTATACTTGTGTGTTGTGCGCATCACATAGTAAGTTAGTCTAATAACCGGGATAAGAACACATGTGTTTTCAAAACAATATATCCTGCTTTGTAGAGGCCGATCCTTTGATTGGGCGAGCGGGAGTGCTCATTTCATGACCTTCCCCCCTCGTACCCAAGTTCCCGAGCCGAGGCAACTTTGGTGATGACGGACATGTGGCCTTAGGCACGAGTCAGGGTTTCCTAAATTTCCCAAAATAAAATATTTAGGTGGTGACTCTGAAATCTGGCAAAGCAGTCCATGTTTGGCACTTCTTGATTAAAATCGATTTTTGAAAACGATTTGCCGGATTTGGACTCTTTGGTGATTTATCAGTCTTACATTGCACTTTGTGAGATTAGATTCAGAACCATGACAGGAGTCCGAAATGTAGTAGCTAAGAACCCAATTCGCGCCCTCACGCGCGGAGCGAGTTCAGGCGGTCTACAGCATCCATGAATAATGAGGTTATGAGGCTTAATTACATGTTTTGAAGATGATGAATTCATGTAAGATCATACATGCATGAGTTTCAAAGTTATGAACATGAAATTGAATGATTTGAGCTTGTACGAAGAACCTTATGGCGAATTGAACTTCAATTCTTGTAAAATTAACTTTTATTTTCATATTAGAAGTTATTTGCCTAAGATATGGAACTTAACATGCAAGAAAAAAAAGTTGGAATCAAGTTTAACTTCAAACACAGTTTTGGAAGTTCCAGAATTTGTCATGTCCGCTCGACCAGGCAAAGTGTCGCTCGAGCGGAAAAACCAAGCTCCCAGAAGTTTTGTAGATATTAATGTCCACTCGAGTGAGAAGAATTGTGCTCGGGCACTCACTCACATGTTTTGACTTTTGGCTTGAGCGACCAAAGTCATGCTCAAGCGCAAAAATGAGGCAACCAATGCTTTTGCAGACCAAAGGGGTCCGCTCGAGCGATAAGCCCTATTTCAGAAATTTTGAGAAGTTGTTTTATGTTTCGTTTTCCATTCTCTTTCATTTCAAAGCACTCTTAGGCATGCATTGAACATTGTAAATGAATTAAAGGACACAAAAGAAGCCTAAGACCATTAAGCAAACTAAAGAACGGATTGAATTGTATTATGACCCCAAGTGTTATGAATTATGTAGGGTTAAGTACGAGGATGAATCAAGCACCATAATATTATGAGTAATATCTTAGCAAAGATATATGCATTATTTTCTAAGTGATGCCTATGTGGTAAGGTTCTAAACTTTTGAAGTGATATTATGAATGAATATTCTAATCACTTAATGTGGAATGAGATATGCGAAGTGATCGACGTATGAGTATGAAATGGGACTAAGGTCGTTCTGTATAAGTGTTAAATGGGCCGAAGGCCATTCGGGATAAGGAAAGGAAATGGACCTAAAGTCGTTTTGGATACAAGAATGAATATGTATATGACTATGGATTTAAATGTGTGTACACAAATGTGTATGTGAATTGGACCTAAGGTCGTTTTGTGTGAATTGGACCTAAGGTCGTTCTGTGTGTAATGGACCCAAGGTCGTTCTGTGTGTAAGCTGGACCTAAGGTTGTTTTGCTTTATTATTGATTACCAATCGTAATAATGAATTGTGATCGTAAGGATTTTGTTCATGAATTCCTTTGCTTTGGTATTGTTCACTGGGCGTTAGCTCACTCTTTATTTATACGTATGTAGGTGAGCAGCGGGATGTCCAGCCTCAACCCCAGTGAGCAATGAGAAACCAAGTTTTGAGAAGTCAACCAAGGTCGCCTCACGTAAGAGGCCTTACTTTTGCTTTGGTTTTCCTTTTGTTCTTTTGTGGTCATGTACGACCAACCCTGTGTATAACCTTGGTTTTTGTTAATACTGGCTTGAATGATCCTGGACTTATGTAATACATACATAATATGGATGTTTGTATAGTGTGAGTTATTTCATATATGAGAATATTTTGGTTGAACCATGTAGGCACAGCTCATTGGACAATCTTTGTAAATTTTGCTTCCGCAATTTGGCCCCCTATTATTAAATGTGATTTGATTTCTGACTGAGGCTGCAGGTAATCTCTTGATTACTGGTCGGTTATGACTCTAATCCATAGGGGTGAGTTTGGGTCATGAGAGAGTTGTATCAAAGCACGAGTAATAACTCACACACTTGTCCAAATGAGCAATAGAGTGTCTAGAAAAGACCTAAGTTGCATTCATATGATAAGTATATGTGTAAAATGCATTGAGAACTTGCTAAGTGGATTGAAGTATGCAATTATGTCATATAACTGTTGCCTAGTTGTATGAATCTACTCTTCTGTACATGAATATTATGTATATCTTTTGTATGAATTATAATTCAAGTCTCATTAGATAATGGTGAGAACAAGCGTCGATGAGCTAGAAGAATCCTTCACTACTCAGCTAGACCGAATGGAGAGAATGATGCAAGATATGGAAGAAACACTAAGGCAACAACAGCAGTGGCAACAATAATGGCAACACCCGCAACCCCCACCTCCGGTACAACCTATACCGGATTTGCCAAATGATGACCGAACAATAGCCCTCACTGAAGAATTCAAGAAAATGAAACCACCATCATTCCAAGGGGGCATGGACCCATTGAAGGCCGAAGCTTGGGTCCTTGGCAATGAGAAGTTATTTGAAGTATTCCCATGTCTGGAGACATAGAAAGTACAATTGGCCACCTTTACGCTGGAAGATGAAACGAGAAGGTGGTGGATGCTAATTTGTGATGATAACAAGGGCATTGACTGGATACAGTTTCTTGCGCTCTTTTATGAAAAATACTTTCCACAGTGTGTCTGCAATAGAAAAGTGTTGAAATTTGAACGACTGAAGCAAGGCAACCTGACTGTAGCTGAGTATGAAGCCAAGTTCACTAAATTCGCAAGATTCGCCCCACATATGGTTGACACTGACTTTAAAAAGGCGAGAAAGTTTGAAAATGGTCTTCGCAATGACATTCTAGAAAGGGTGAATGTGCTGAAATTGCCCACTTATGTTGATGTGTTAGACCGAGCTTTAATGTCAGAAGCTAACATGGCCAACCGAGGTAAACCACTAGCCAACTGGAAGGCTAAGAGGTAAGGCTTTTTCTCAGGGAAAAAATCATCAAAGAAACAAAAAATGGGATCCTCAAGCACTTCGGGCTCCACCAGAAATACGGCACCAACATGTACTCAATGTGGTAAAAAGCATCACGGGGTTTATTACTGTATTTTCGGGGCATGCTACAGATGTGGTGAAATGAGGCATATGGCAAGGGATTGCACCCAAACTAAATAGCAAAAAGGTGGGAAACCAGCTGTTACTTCAACCGAATCCATCCCAAAACCGGGTGATACTATGAGGCCTGCTACTACCAGAAACACAATGAGAGAAGGGAGAGTCTTTGTACTTGTCCCAGGTGACACACAGAATACTGAAGCTGTTGTCTTAGGTACTATCTCTATATGTAATCAGGATACTTTTGTGTTAATTGACTCCGGATCAACACACTCCTTTGTAACTTATGCATTTGCATCTAGATTGAGTAGACCTCTAAAATCATTGCCATATTTGTTGTGTGTATCTACTCCATCCGGGGAATCTGTGTTGTGTACATCTGTATGTCGATTTTGTGATATGCGTGTTGGGAATGCTACCTTGTACATACATTTGTTACCCTTGGACTTTAGACATTTTGATGTAATTCTGGGTATGGACTGGTTATCTAAATACTGTGCCACCATCGATTGTGTAATGAAACAAGTTATATTTAGACCACAAGGGCAGGAAGAAATTGTATTTGTGGGTAATGGGGTAGTGCCTCCACCTTATTTGATATCTGCAATGACAGCATGTAAATTGATCAGGAAAGGGTGCCAGGGTCACTTGTGTAATGTATTATCCGAACAATCTACGAATGTTGAATTGAATAATATTTCTGTTGTTCGAGAATTTTCGAATGTATTTCTTGATGAATTGTCAGGGGGATTGGTGGACAGAGAGATAGAGTTTACCATTGATGTTACCCCGAGCACCCAGCCTATCTCAAAAACTTCCTATAGAATGTCTGCTGCTGAAATGAAAGAACTGAAAGAACAGTTGCAAGACTTGCTAGACAAAAGGTTTATTCAACCAAGCATTTCGCCATGGGGCACTCCCATGTTGTTTGTAAAGAAGAAAGACGGAACTTTATGTTTGTGCATTGACTATCGGGAACTAAACAAGGTAACAGTCAAAAATAAATATCCATTACCCCAAATTGACGGTTTATTTGATCAGTTACAAGGTTCACAAGTCTTTTCGAAAATTGATTTGAGATCCGGCTACCACTAGTTGAAGGTAAAGGCAGAAGATGTTGAGAAAACTGCATTTAGAATGAGGTATAGTCACTACGAATTTCTTGTTATGCCATTTGGAATGACTAATGCACCTGCAACATTTATGGACCTTATGAACCGGATTTTCAAAGCTTATCTTGATGAATTTGTTGTAGTTTTTATCGATGATATTTTGATATATTCAAAGAATAGATTTGAGCACAAACAACATCTGAACTGTCTTGCAAATACTTAGAGAAAATAAATTATTCACTAAACTTACTGTGGACGTCCCCGAATGTCTCGGGAAGAATCTCGTTTTGTTCATTTGGGCTTACTACAATTCGGACTCAAATGTCACGGTTCTTAATCTGATCTCGCAAAGTGCAATGCGAGATTGATATGTCACTAAAGAGTTCAAGTCCGGCAAATCGTTTTGGAAAACTGATTTTTAAGAAAGAAATGCCAAACATGGACTGCTTTGCCAGATACAGAGTCGCTACCTAAATATTTTATTTTGGGGAAATTTAGGAAACCCTGACTCGTTGCCCAAGGCCACGTGTCCGTCATTACCAAAGTTGCCTCAGCTCGGGAACTTGGGTACGATTGGGGAAGGTCAACTATGAGCACCGCCACTCACCCGATCAAAGATCGGCCACTACTAAACACGATATCTTATTTTTGAAAACACATGCGTTCTTATTCCGGTTATTAACCTAGAATTACTATGTGATGCGCACAGCATACAAGTATAAACTGGATTACTTAAGTTGGAACAAAGCATTGCATATTCGTTTTGAAAACGGTTTACTACTCACAAGTAGGCTAAAATACGGATTTTGCCACCTTCAAGTGGGCTTAGAACTCGCAATCAATGAATTGTCCCAATTCAAGTAACCCAACCTTCACCCACAGGCATTCAGGCAGTTATATCACATAAGCAATTAGTCCCATGGTAAGCATGCTATCATATTAACACTTACACATGTGCAAGATGCTAAAGCATAAACACTCACAGTGTACTCCGAGCCAAAACAAGAAACTAGTTAGAACTTATGCATGATCCTAGTTCATGTTAAGATGGCTAATGCAACACATGCAAAATGCAACTAGAATAGGCTCGGCTAATCTAAGAATGGCATGTGAAATGCGACAACTTGATACACGTATTCAAGTTGGAATTGAAATACTATGCAGTTAGTATGATGCGCCGAGCCTGGTGCGTGCAATACGAATGAATGTATGCGAACATGCTGATATAAGTATGCTAATTGAAACATGACCTAAAACTAACCATTAAAAGTAGGTAAGTAAAAGGGAGAAAGACGTGGGGTTGGAAGACATTCACACACGCACGCACAATTATTACAAAATTCGCCCACTCGACGGAGGGTCCGAATAAATAATACAACCCGAATAATTAATCAACTACACTAGCTAATTCAATATTACAAAACCTTTAATTAATGAACAAATTAATTACAAAACAATCTAAGTATGAAATTAAAGAGGCCCCGCAGCTCCGCCTCAAAATGATTGGATGATGCATGCTTGATTCGCCTCGCTTGGAAACCCGTTGCCATGCCACATGTTGCCTCTGTTTGCACTGTTTTATGCCTCTGAAAACTGCACAAGTCCAAGGCTGCTTCTGAACCACTCCCTGAGCACTGCGGGATGTCATCGGCCAAGAGGTAATACCACCGGCCATTGGAAAATGGTCATCGACCATTTGTGGGGATCTCGGCCAAAAATTCATGCTGGCTGGCACTGAAGATGGCCGACCGACCATCTCTTCTGCAGAATCCTGTTTTTGCTGCAGTAGAGGGCAGACGGTGCATGGCAAGGCATTTACAAGATAATGTATGCACGACCATCCTCCCTATCATGCTATAAACTCAAGGGAGTATGGCTCTCGACCCTCGGACCACCAATCACGCATTTCAATGCATGATGGCCAAAGGTGTCAAATGTGCAAATTAATGTGGAATAAATGCAACAAAACATATGAATGCCTAGAACTCTATCATGCTTGGATTAAGAGCGTCGGCGACTAAAAATCGAGGGACGTTTCGTCACTTCAAGTACGAACGTCCCTCATTTCTCATGTTTGGTTTGACACCCCAAACCAAACAAAGTGCAATGCATGTATGCCCAAATCCAATTCAAAGCAATGCAACTAATGTAATGCAACATGAGCAATGCAACCCAATGCAATCAACCTACGCATACAAGCTAAGTCAATGTAACATGAGCATGTTAAGGATCATGCAAACAGCCCAAACATGCAATCACCAATATAGCGGAGGAAGCATGCAATAATACATCTTGGAGCAAGTATGCAATGGTAATGGACCATGTAAATGCAAAGCATGCAAATATCATGAAAGCAAACATGCTTAATGGACTTAACCAAAAAGGGGGGGGGGGGGGGGGGACTCAGCCATGCCCTAATCAGTGGCCAAAACACCCAAATCAAGGGACCAAAAGGGGAGGCATGCAAACACATACATTGGCCGATAAGCTAGACCACAATGCACAATCTTCAAACATGAGCAAGACGGGATAAACATAAGAATATGACGATGCAATAAGCTCTGAAATCATGCCAATAGTGATGCCAAATCATGCACATAGGATAAGCATAGCATGCTAATGGACTTAAAGCTCAAAGCTGGCCAAGGTACTTGAACTATGGCCATATCAACCAAGCCCCAAAGGGCCAAGGCGACCCAAGTTAGTCCCAAGGCAGGCCAAAACAAGGCTAGAACATGCATGGGATGTGGTCAAATCATGCTAGAAAGGTGAGTGCAAAACAAGGCGCAGACAAGGCCAAAAGGGGGAATTGCACTATACCCATTACAACCAAACATGGCATGACTCAATCAAGGAAAATCAGAGCTATAATATGCTAAAATAAACCCCAAAACCCAATGAGATGGCATCCCAAAGACTTAATCATGGAGACATGCACAATGACCCAAACATGGAGCATAAGACACCAACTCTTCAAAGCATTGAAAGGTTGGCAAATGCAAGCATACAAGCATGAAACACAGACTGAAATACCATGACAAGTGATACCAAATCACTGAAATGGCCCAAGTAAAGCATGCTAATGACTCACACACTGAAAGCTAACAAGCTAGAATGCATGGTGGCTATACAAAGCATGGCAAGCATGACCAAGACAACCCCAAACAGAGCTTAAGCATAGTGAAACAAGGCTAAAAAATTCTCAAAGTTAAGTTAAAACATGCAAGCATGATGGTCGAAATGCAAGATGCATGTTATGCAAATATGCAAGATTACTCTACAAGTATATGAAGCATGCAAGATGCCATCAAACCAACATGGAATAGAGTTAAGGCAGGTCCTAAAAACCACCAAAAAGTGCTGAAATAGAACCAAGACAGGCTAAGTAAACATGCTACTCTTATAAGCCAACAACACAAGCAAATGAGACACAAAGGGGGAGGGGTGTCCCTCCCCTATACAAGACCTCAAAACCACTTCTCCATCACTGAAAATCCTCTGGATTTCAGTGGTGAGAAGGTCAAAATAAAAGGGGTCCAAAACCCAAAGAGAAAGGCACAAAAAGAGGCCAAACAAGGCCTAAGAGGGGGTAGACAACCCCCAACCCAAAAGTAACCTTAAACAAACATAACAAGCATACAAAATCAGAACTTTTTGTAGTTTAGAGCCAAGCTTAAAACAATATAGAAATATGTGTAAAAGCTTAAGCCAAAATGGGGTATCAAAAGTAAGTTGACTCACCCTTGAAGAACACTTCAAGAACACCAACTCCAGCACCCTTCTTGGATGAAAACCAACTCAAAAACTCTGAAATCAACCTTCTAGTGCCTCAGCAACCAAGGATAGTGTAGTGCTAAGTGTTTGTGTGCAATAGTAAGAACAAAACACACTTTTGAGCTCAAACACACATACAAATCAAGAGAGAGGGAGATATAGAGAGATATATCTAACTTCTATATCAGTTGGCTGAACCCCTGGGAAGGGAGGGGAGGCCCTCCTTTTATAGAAATCCAATTTTGCAAAGCTTCCAAGAGAAGCTAAACAAGGCTCAAATCCCTCCATACACGTGTATGGAGGGTAGAGTCTGTGCTCACCAGCTGGCATAGCTGGCATGCACAATGCCTGAAAAAGGCAAAGAAAAAGCCCCGGCCAGAAAATGTGGCCGATCGACCAAAACAAAGGCCGGCCGACCAAACATAGTGCCGATCGGCCAACACTCTTGGCCGATGGCAAGAAAAAAGGGCCGATGGCCTCGGGCCTTAGCCGGTGGGTTGAGAAAATGGCCAACAAGCCACCCTCTTCCCTCATAAGCAAAAACACAGATGTTTGGTCCACAACCAAGCACAAAACAGACAAGTTGAGAGATCTTGAGGCAAGGCGCGCGGCCGAGACCTCCGGGAACTCAAAACGAACACGAAAATGGATGATCATTGAGTGTTCAAATGATGATGTCCAGGTCTTGAGGACGGTCAAAAATGGGGTGTCTACAGTTGCCCCTCTTTGACAGAACTCGAAAGTCATAACAATGACGGGAGTGAATGTCAAAGCCCAGAGACGACCCATTTTGACAAGGCCGAAGACTTAGACAAAGCATAGAAGCTAGCAAAGGTATGTGCCTGAAGGCAGGGGCAAAACACAGAGACAATGCACCAAGCCGAATCATAACCTATGATCATGTAAAGAAAGTTGTAACGAAGCATAACATGCAATAGTTTTAAGCAAGCATATACAAATCTAACTACATTTCATGCAGAAAGGATGTAAGAAAATTATACAATTCTCGCTACGTCTAACGCGGAGAATACAATACCGTGCAGTTCGTCTGGTCGCGCCAGCCTCAAATGAACCGTACATACAATATCGTGCCTGAAAAGAAAGAAACTTAACAGGTACAACATTGTTAGAAACATGCATAGCAATGCAAGTGAAAAGTGCGTGACAACGCAAGTGAGGGGGTGCATGACAATGCGGGTGAAAGGGGTGCATAACAATGCAAGGAGGGCATGCGTGACAACGCAAGCGGAGAGGTGTATGACAATGCAATTTGAAACATAAACACATGTAAGTAAAGCATGCGCGACAACGCATACAATGTGTGAGACAAGAGAGGCAAAAACACATGTAAGTAAAGCAATACGCGACAACGCATGCAATGTGTGTAACAATGCGAAAAGGGAGAAAGGTGCATAAACACATGTAAGTAAAGCATACCCGAAAATGTATGCAATGTATGTAACAATGCGAGAAGGTGCATAAACACATGTAAGTAAAGCATACGCGAAAACGTATGCAATGTGTGTAACAATGCGAGAAGGTGCATAAACACATGTAAGTGAAGTATACGCGAAAACGTATGCAATGTGTGTAACAATGCGAGAAGGTGCATAAACACATGTAAGTAAAGCATACACGAAAACGTATGCAATGTGTGTAACAATGCGAGAACAGAGAAGGGCACATATTCAACGGAGGCATGGTAAAGGCATGTTATTCGTGATGTTGAGATGCAACTTCAAAACAAGACGAGGGATTGTTTAATGCAAGACGCGTAACGAGCGTGCTTATTACAGTCAAAACAAAGCAACGTAATACAACATAATTAAAGCGATTTGTGGAACTCACAAGATACAAAAGAATACGAGAAAGGATACTACTTGCACGCACCGAGCATCGCACACAAAAGACACGGCTCGAGGTCAACACGAAGGCCGGTTAAGGTTCAAAAGTGCACTTTCTTGCACTGTCTTGAGTAATGAAGGTTCCAAACCACATAACTAACCTGAACAAGGGTGTGGGAGGTGCATCGACCACAAAGGGAGGCCATCGGTATTGATCCAGACATTCTGCTACTTTTTCTTTTCTTTGCTCTGTTCAGATATTTTGTTGCTTTTCTCCCCTTTTTGCTTTACTTTTCTTTTTACTGGTAGTTTAAGCACATTGTACTGCCTCAAGCAGGTTTTACTTTCTCAAAACTATGTACTTTTTTTGCAAAAGACATGATGGAAATGAAACAGCTATTTTGTTCAAAAAGTGTTACATTTGTACATCTTATGCATCGCATCGCATCACATCGCATTACATAACAATGTAAATGAGACTTGAACTTTTGTTTGAAAATTAAGCACTTGCATTGTAATAATCAGGTAGTGAACTGAATAATGACAAAAACAACTCAATAATCAAAACAAAGAACTCGATAGGTTAACGAACTGTAAATACAACTCGATAAGCGAAGCAAAGACTTAAAGAATGTAAAATACAACTTGATAAGCAGATGTACAACAACTTGATAAACAAATCGACCTAACAGGCGCGACTCCACAAAAGTCATCACCAGAAGGCATTGGAAGTGGAACCAGTCACGAGTTCTCACCATGCTTAACATTTATTCAGTTTAGAGAACAAAAGGAGAGGCCATCGGCCACAGGGAGATATCACCGGCCACAATAAATGGCCATTGGCCAACATTTTAGCAGATCGGCCAAAACATATGGTCTGTCGGCACTATTTTGGTCGACCGGCCAAAAATGGCAAGGACCTTCAAAATGTTGACACCTGTCTTCCACTCACCACCTTATCTTCTACAAAAGCCCTAGCTTCGTAGTTTTCCTTATTTCAACACTAATTTGCACCAAATGGAAGAGTTTCTTACCCAAAATCTCACAACTTGGATTGCCAACTTGGATGGCTCGGAAAGGCTGAATTTCCGGGGCTTTAACATAAACGCACTATTCACTTTGGGTCGCACCCCGCTACGTTTTCCGTTCCTCCATGCCGCGGCAAGGTTTTGGAATCCGGTGACACACGTCTTTAGCTTTGGCGGCCAAGAGATGTGTCCCACTTTCGAGGACTTCCAAGCTTTAATGGAATCCGAGCGCGATGAAGAAATCTTGCCTCAATTCTGGTTTGGCCATGTCCAAGCGCTAGGAAGGATGTGCAGCCTTACTTTGCATGACGCTCGGTCATTAATTCATGATGGAGAGCTAGACATTCCAAGCTTGCTTTGTCAGTTTTTTGATGCTGGTGATCGCGGCGACCATCATTGGCAAGGTCATCAGCGACACGCGCTTTGTTTATGCATGCTATCTTATTTCTTACTCGCCCCAGGCTCCGGCGGGTTTAGCACTCGTCTGATTGAGGTCGCTAAGGGCATGAAAGAGGGAAAAAGCTGCATCGCCATGACATTGGCCGAGACATTGATGGGCTTGGACGCTTTTCATGTCAAGAGATGGCTAGGTTTGCGGGGAGTCCACTACTATTGCAGGTATTGTTTCCCACCCTCTCACATATATATTGCATGCATCACTCGGCCCTCAGGCTCGATTTTTCTTTCAAAACCCTTTTGCTCACTTTTTCTCTCAACGTACACCTCTCTATTCTTTATTCTCTCATTTTTCATCCCTCCCCAGGTGTGGTTGATGGACAAGTTGAGAGTTGTGGACTCGTGTCCAGCATATTCAGCTCGCAGCTATTTCTCCCGATGACGTCTAGTCGATGCCTCGGATGAGGGATGGTGGTACAGCTGGATGTGCAATTTGTCTGCGGATCGCGTTGCTTGGCGCTGCCCTTAGCTCAATTTACCGGCAATAAATACAGCATGACCCGTCAGCCCGGGGTCCAGTTGATTGGCCTGACACACTGCGTGTTTTACTTTCCATTCCGGCTCTGACGCCAGTTCGGCCATGATCAGACTTGTCCAGAGGAGGGGATTGAGTACCCTGCTACATTTCCGGTCCAAGGCGCGCAGCTAGCTCGGTATGCCATAGTATGGAGGACGAGAGAGCTTCTAGCCCCCGCTCATACCTTTAGTTATATCCTCTCTGATGAGTGCTTAGATTGGCTTAATGAAGAGGCACAAGTCGGGCCCAGCTTGGCATTGGAGGCTTCGACCAGCTCTGGGAGAGGCGTAGGAACACCTGACTATGCCCCGAATTTATTTGCTTTAATCAGAACTTTCAAGTTTTCTTTATGAATGTAATGAAAAGCAACTTCAATTTTGTATTCAAGAGTATGAGAACTCTGTATTGAAATCAATGAAATTGAAGGTTTGTGGTACTGAAAATTTTCCGTTCGGTCCAAAAATGGTCTAAGTTGTAAAAAGATTAATTTGAACAAAATCAACTTTTATTAAAACTTTTCAAAACCATTTTTGATATGGATCAGAACTGGACATGCCTGAGATTTGTCACTGAGATGCACAACCCTGGACCCCGGCAACTGGAAAGTTGCCCCTAGTTTGAGTAGGACTGCACCGGAGATCACGATCAAACTCTTGAACACTGAATAGACAAAGATGACCAAGGCGATCACATGGACAAAGTTGATCGGGGAAGTGTTTATGGCTGGACTTCAAAATGAAGTTGCCTACGTATCTCAAAGATGGGAATCAATCAGCCTTACATAGTTCGGCTTGGGTTCACTCGTGTATTAACTCTCTCCTTTTGCGCTTTAACTTTTGCCAAGGCCGCCCTTTGCGGGTTTTCAACCTTGCGAGCTCAGTTTTCATAATTTCAAATTTTTTGTGCTCTAACTTTTACCTAGGTTGCCCTTTCGGGTTTTCGGCCTAGCGAGCCTCTTAGGGAAAATATTTCTTCAACTTGTCCATGTTGATCGGTTGGGAAAACTCTAGGCCATCTAGGTCCATCAGAACGACAGCTCCACCCGACCAAATAGACTTGATGATATAAGGACCAGTCCAATTAGGTCTGAACTTGCCCCTAGGGTCGTGGATGGGAGCTCGGTTGTCCTTGAGCACCAAATCTCCTTCTTTCAAATTCCTGGACTTAACTTTCTTGTTGAAAGCCCTGGCAATTCGTCATTGATAACCCTGAACATGGTACAGTGCTTTCAGCCTTCTCTCATCAAAAAGCATGAGTTCCTCGAACCTGCTCTGCTGCCAATCTGCCTCAGCTATCTGCTATCGACATTAGCTAGTACTCGCAACGACGGAACCTCAATTTTGATAGGTAGAACGGCCTCCATCCCATAGACCAAGGAATATGGGGTCGCCCCAGTAGAAGTTCGAATTAAAGTCCGGTAGCCCCACAAAGCAAACGGCAGCTTATCAGGCAAGTCCCGGTAGGTTTAAACCATCTTCTGCAGAATACGCTTGATGTTCTTGTTGGCGGCCTCAACTGCTCCGTTGGTTTGCGGCCGATATGTAGATGACTTATGGAAAGCCACGTTGTATTTCTCCAACAAGTCGATCACTTCCTTCTTGAAGTGGGAACCATTATCTGAAATAATCTCGTTCGGGACCCCATAGCGGCAGATGATGTTGTTCCTGATGAACTTTGCAACGTGCGACGCCTTCAACACCGCATAAGATTGGGCCCTCAACCCACTTTGTGAAAAGTCTATCGCGACCAGAATGAACTCATGCCCATTAGACCCTTCGGAGTGACAACCCCGATCACATCGATTCCCAAACTGAAAATGGCCATGGCGAAGTCATATTGTACAGTTTTGATGGCGGGATGTTCATGCGGTTTGCATGGATTTGACATTTGTGGCATCGCCGAACAAAGCCGATACAATCCTCCTCCATGGTGGACCAGTAGTAACCTTGTCTAAGGATCTTCCGGGCTAGCATCACCCCGTTCATCTGCGCTCCACACTCTCCCCCGTGGATGGCCTCCATCAGGTTCTTCGATTCTTCGACGTCAACACACAGTTTATGCATCCCCAGATGACCTATCTTGTACAGTTTACCCTCGCAGATGATGAACTGAGCAGCCATTCTCCTGATTGCCCTTTTATCCTTGGCATTTGCCCCTGGTGGATATGCTTCTTCCTCCAGGAAGTTCCATACATCGTGATACCAAGGATTCTCATCTTGAACCTCATCTATGGCAGCAATTAGCTCATAAGCCGGCACAAATTTCTGGTCAATGATGATCGGACGCATCCGGACTCCAAAAGGATGTCTATCATGGAAGATAGAGTTGCTAGTGAATCTGCGAACCTGTTGTTCTCTCTTAGTAGATGAGCGAAGTTCACTTCTCAAACCGAGGAATCGCAAGTCCAAGGTCTGGTGGTATATTTCATTTTTTCTTCTTTGACTTTCCAATCTCCTTTTGCTTGAGATACAACAAGGTTCGAGTCCCCGATGACGTCCAACCGTTTTGCCCCTAGTTCTAGGGCGGTTCTAAACCAGCAATGCATGCTTCATACTCTGCTTCATTGTTCGAGACTTTGAACCGGAGTTTGAATGCTAGAGGGATACGGGAATTGTTGGGTGCTATCAGCAACACCCCTATCCCATACCCGTATTGGTTTGACGCTCTGTCAAAGTACATCGTCCAAGTTTCGTCTTCGATATGCAAAATAGCCTCGTCTGGGAATAAGTACTCAACTGCTTCATCCCCTTCAACTAGGTGATCGGCTAGGAATTCCGCTACCGCTCTCCCCTTTACTGACTTGCGAGCCACATATTTCGGATCGAATTCGGAAAGCAAAAGCAACCAACGAGCTAGCCTACCCATAAGTGCCGGTTTCTCGAAGAGATATTTGATGGGATCTAATCTTGAAACCAACATTACAGAGTGAGCTAACAGGTAGTGCCGCAGCTTCCTGGTAGCCCATACCAAGGCTAAGCAAGCCTTTCCAGCGGAGTGTAACGGGTCTCATAACCTAGCATCTTCTTGCTCAGGTAGTAGATAGCTCTCTCCACTTGTCCTCAGACTCCTGTGCAAGCATGCAACCATTGTAGTTTCAGTTACTGAAAGGTACAAAATCAACGGTTTCCCCGGCTCAGGCGGTGACAACAACGGGTGGGTTCTGTAAGTATTGCTTGATCTGTTCAAAAGCAACTTGGCATCGGCCGTCCCATTGGAATTTCTTCCTTTCTTCAGGAGACCAAAGAGTGGTTCACAAGGCAAGGTTAATTTAGCAATAAACCGTCTTATGAATTGCACTTTACCCAGAAAGCCTTGCACCTCCTTTTCAGTCCTTGGTGGTGGCATTTCTAAGATGGCCTTGATTTTGGAAGGGTCGACTTCGATACCTCTCTGTGTAATCAAGAACCCCAGCATTTTCCTTGCTGTAACACCGAACGTACATTTCTGAGGATTTAGCCACAACCGAAATTCTCTGATCCTTTGGAAGAACTTTTGCAAGGCGGTGTAGTGGCCCTCTCTCTCTTTGGACTTGACAATTATGTCATCCACGTACACCTCAACCTCTTTGTGAATCATGTCATGCAATATCGTGGTTGCAGCCCGTTGATATGGAGCTCCAGCATTCTTCAGCCCAAACGGCATCACTCTGTAACAGTAGGCCCCCCACGGGGTGGTAAAAGCAGTCTTCTCCCGGTCTCCGGGTGCCATCACAATCTGGTTGTAGCCTGAAAAGCCATCCATGAACGAAAGCAATGCATGCCCCACAGTGAAGTCCACTAACTCATCCATTTGCGGCAATGGAAAGTCGTCATTCGGACTGGCTTTGTTCAAATCTCTGAAATCCACGCATACCCAGATTCTGCCATCCTTCTTCGGCACTGGAACAATGTTGGCCAACCAAGTTGGGTATTCAGATACCAGCAGGAACCCTGCGTCAATTTGCTTGGTAACCTTTTCTTTGATCTTGATGGCCTAATCTGGGTGGATCCTTCTGAGCTTCTGCTTAACAGGTCGGACATCTGGGTCAAGAGGGATCCGGTGCT
This sequence comes from Camellia japonica, assembly GCA_030407325.1. NCBI lineage: Eukaryota > Viridiplantae > Streptophyta > Magnoliopsida > Ericales > Theaceae > Camellia > Camellia japonica. Next base: position 70,135,607 of record JAPPVO010000010.1, on the reverse strand, counting down.
GTACAATCTCAGGATCGATTCCAGGCATGTCTTCGTAGGACCACGCGAAAACATCTTTGAAATCTTTTAATAAAGCGACTAAGCGCTCGCGCTCCTCCGAAGACAACGGGGACCCGATCTGGACCAGCCGCGGGTCCTTCTCAGTACCAACATTAATTTGGATGATTACATCAACAAGTAGCTTTACAAACCTCTGCTGCTCATGTTCTAGCAAATATTTCAAAACCGGAGGAATTTCTTCCTCGTCGTTTTCATCGAAGTTCTGAAAGTCTGAATTAATGCAATAAATCAAAGGCACAGAAAAATACTCAAAAGCCACAGCCACTTCGTTCTCATTAATCACTTCCAAGTCGCCTGATTCCTCTGTTACAACAGACTCAAAGGAAAAAGAAAAAGACAACCTAGACAGGACTATGGCATCGGGGTTATCACCCCCAGCAATACCGGACTCAGACTCAGACGAGCTGAAACCTGATTCCGACCCTACAGATTTGGTAGAATCAGATTCTGGCTCACTACTTGACCCGGTGCTGCTCGATAAGAATCCCTCCTCGTACTGCCAGACGAGGGAGGGTGCAATGGATGCATCCAAAATGTTCAAAGATGGGCTCGCGGCCACTTCATTCCCAATCATAGACACTGAGAGATCACCCCCCAAGCACTCATGTACGATCGGAGGATCTGATAGTAGACAAGCCAGTGCTACCCCCATTTCAATCTCGGTGCTCTCGGAATCCACTCTTACACTGCTCAACCTCAGCTGATGGGTCTACCTGCTCTTCGGCAACATCATCCTGGTCAATTGTAAGTCAAAGAAGATCTCGAAAACCGGCAGGCGCCCTCTTCTCGGCATTCAGCCATGGCTCTGGGAAGCTGCAGAATGGAAAGTCTTCCCCCTCCCAGACGAAACGTCCGTTCAGGGTGCCCTGGATAGGCCGATGCATCAAGTCAAAATGCCTCCTGGTCTGCTTGGCCTTGGCTCTCCCAGCCATTTCTTTACCTTTCCTCACCCAGTCCTCTTTGGTGGGCAAATAACCTAAACCAAAGGTATGCGGGTTGTGCGGCACTTCGGCCGATATTGCAATGCCCTTCCGGCCACTTTTTCCTAGTCCCATCCCGGGGATATGCTGGAGCTTGTTCATGAGATATACCGACTGTGCGCTGACATACAACCCCTCATCAACAGCCAACATGTTCTGAACGACCGGGCCTCAGCTAGGGTAAATCCTGACAGGAACACATCCTCCGTGCCATGCTCGATTTCCAAAACTGGTGGACACTTCTGGCGGTGAATGGATTGACGAATTCCTAAAAACTATAGCCACCCCCTTCCCGTGGGGGTATTTTATCATCTGATGCAGGGTGGAAGAGACCGCCTTTACCTGGTGCAACCACGGCCGCCCCAAGAGTAGATTAAAGGTTGCAGGAAAGTCCAAGACGTGAAAATCAATCTCATGTTGTCCCGGACCAACCTTAGTGTGAATCCTCACGGTTCCTATCACCTCTCTGCTTGTATTGTCATATACCCGGATCACCTGGGCAATTGGCTCAAAGTCCGCGGGCTTCAACCCGATTCCATAAGCTGTCCTTGACAGGCACACGTTAATGGCAGATCCTATGTCGACAAGAACTACCGGTACCCACTTGTCTCTACACTCCACAGAGATGTAGAGCGGTTTGTTATGGTTTACGCCCTCGGGCGGCAGTTCCTTGTCAGAAAAGGTCAACGTCGGGGAAGCTCCTCCCGGAAAGACCAATCCTACCAGCTGGTCAGGCGTGGTATCTATAAAGAGTTTGGCTTTGTCCATTGCAGATAGGACAGCTTGTCTATGTACTCTTGAAGCCATCAGCAGTCCCCAGATGGAGATATCTGCTTGTATTTTCTTCAATTGTTTTAGCATAGCCTCTTCTTCGAGTAACTTTTCTTTCTGCTTGTCTGCCTCCCTGTTCTTCCCGGACGCCTCTGGTTGATCTAGGTGTGGGGGTTTGAAATACCGCCCGCTCCTAGTCGTGTGATCAACTTCGCCAATGTACCAGGTATCATCCAGCTGGTTACTTCCCCAGTCCTCATCTGTGTGGGCAAGACATAGATCGTCATCCTCCCACCACATGCCATCGGCACCCGACAGACACCTGTCCGGCTCCGTCACAACTATTCTTGTACCCATAGTACCCTCTGTTCCGTACCCGCAGCACGCTCTGCTCCTGTGCACATAGCACGTTCGGTCCCCACAGGGGCCTTGGCCTTTCTGACCCTCTCAGAATCTTCGATCCTTTCCCGCTCAAACTGTTTCAGCGCAGCTTGCTATTCAATATCTCCTATGTTCAAGTTGCCCGGATCCCGAGCGAAATCTTAACACACGGCGCTCTCCGGTGATGCATCCAGATTCTCAGCCCTTCTAGCCACAGTTGATGTCCCCGTCCCTGACGGACCCTGTTCTAGCTGAGGTTGTTCAACAACATCCGGTTGGTCGTCAAGCCACCCAGTAGACTCCGCTGCCCTATCCGAATCAAACCAGTTGACTGTCATGTCTTCCGAGTCTTGTTCGTTAAAGAATTGAAGGTTCGTGATGTCTTCCTCCAGATCTGCTAAGTCATCTAGCCCCTGATTGAATCCATCCTCCCGGACTACACAAATCCCTAGCCCTACTAGCAATTCCATATTCGGCCTAGCCTGGCCTGCTGATGTAATGTAACCACTCGGGTTGTACACAAAGATTGCAGACCTCTCAAGCTCTATATTTGCATTCTCATCTGGCTCTGCAGTCGACCCATTTCTATCTTCGACAACTACCACCACCATTTCAGGCTGGGTTTGGGAGATGTCCAACACGCACAAGTCAGTGCTGTCAGGAATGAACACCTCCAGCTTGGGTAGGTAAGAAGGGGTGATATATCTACTAGGGTCGTATGACTCAACCCCAGTTTGGATCATATTGATGTGTTTGGGAGGTGGAGCTTGGTTATATGGTGGGAGAGGGTTGGTTGTGACATTCGGTTTCTCCGGAGGCACGATCACCCTGTTGTCAATGAGATCCTGAATCTCGTGACGCAATCTATAGCATGGTCGGTCGGTCATGACCATGCTGTTGGTGAAACGCACAGTACTTCGTGGGTTATGGGAGGGGGGAAGTTTTTCTGGCAATGGCCGCGACTCTAGGGGCTTCAAGTGCCCTTTTCTGATTAAAACCCCCAAAGCTTTGGATAGGGGCATATATAGTGGGTGAAGGCTATTGGCCTTGGGTGCGTATCTGGCTGCTTGCGAGCTACTACCGGACGCACCGGTGAATGGAATAGCTATAAGGGTTCTTGGGGTATTGGTGGCGGTAACCATACTCACATCTGAAGATCTAGCAGCTGCAGCACTGCTCGTGCCTGCATTTGTACTGCGGTTGAATGTTCTCTTAGGCTGTTCTCTCTCATTATCAATGAGGCCCTGCTTCATAGCGTCTTCGATCTACACCCCTATCTCATGTAAATCTGCAAAGGTGGATAGGGAGAGAACGATCATCTTCTGCATAAGCTTGGGTTGGAGGTTGCGCACAACCATCCGAATATGATCTTTGTCAACAGGCCTGATGGTCATCATCGAGGCCTTGGCCTCCACCGGGTCACAAAATCGGAGAAGCTCTCCTTCGGTTCCTGCCTGGTGGTCTCGAGATCACAGGTTGTACCTCGATCTGTGTATTATAGGAGTATTGAGCTATGAAGGCCTCGGCCATCTCCTCCCAGTTCCTCTTGACGGAATCTCCAATTTGCATACCAGATGGCTGCTACACCTGACAAGGTCCGGCCAAACAAAGACAGCTTCTGCAGCCTGGAGAGGCCCATCGGCCTCAGTATATCCGAAAACAACTGTAAATGCAACATAGGATCACCGGATCCATCAAAACGGTCAATGTGTGGCATTTAAACCGGTCCGGCAGTGTCATGGCCGAGTCGGTGTACCCATCTTCAATATCTGGAATGGTCTTAACACCCTGAGATTTCTTGAATAGCTTTTCAAGCTTGGTTACTTTTAATGCTGTGGGGTCCACCTCGAACTCAAAAGGAGAATCCGGTAGGTTGGTAGGTGTTTTGGATAGCTGGGGTAGGATTGGGGGTGGAGCCGGCCCTGTCGGAATGTCCGTATCTTCCTGGACATTTGGTGTCTCCCCGAGTATCAGAACCCTTGGTGGGGGAGGAGCTTGGTGTGAAGCGGATGCCCCGGCTTGCTGCTGTAGTCTGGTGATTAGCTCTGCCTGTTGGGCCATGATCTCAGCCTGCTGTTTGGCAAATTCTACTTGACGAGCAGCGTTTTGCTGCATGGTTTTCATGCTCTCCTGGAGCTGACGCATCATTTCTTCCATTCTTACCATACTGCCCTGATCTAGCTGAACTACAGGTATATGTTCCCTCTCCGCGGGAGAAACAGAACTCTGATCCCTAGTATACTCAGATGGGGTAGACAAAGCCCTCTGAACTAACTGCTGAACTGATATCCTCTGCCTAACTGCCCCGTCTAGTAACCGGGGTAAAGAATGGAACACTGGTGTCCGTCTACCAGATCCTCAGATCGATGGAGTCTGCGACCTCTAGTCCAGAGTGTTTGGGGGGTATCTATCTGGTCGGAATCAATTGTGCTAAACTACCTAGCAAAAGATAAATAAAGCATAATAAGGAAATAATGAATAGAAAAGCGGACAACATAATAGCTTAAATAAAGACAACACACAGTTGGCAAATATAAACCGAATGGACTGCTCTCAACCACTGATCACTGTTCCCAAATCACTGCCCCCAAATCTGAATATGATACCCGCAGATATAACAGATTCTCAAAGTACTGATACTGATGCCCGCAGGCCTGATACCCAAACTTGCAGACTGATGCATGCATACCCTGTAGAGGTCAACTCAAAAAGCACATAACAAGCAAGTAAGAGCCAAAACACCGCTATGTTGGGTAGTAGGGTTTCCTTGTCCCATTTTTTCAGGAGCTAGGGTTTCACTACGCACACAGCGGTTTCAAACAACCTATAATCGGGTAAGCAACCTGTCCTAGTTTGGAATGGTCACTACAGTTTCCGATATGCACTAGGTCGAATGGTCAAAAGGTTGCCCCGGTAAAACCGGGGTTTGTGTTTCCGTCGTGGCAGAGCACGCAATCGGTCAGCCTTATGGCACGCTTCTCAAAGCGAGCCTCCGGCAAACCATTCAGGAATAGCATACGGCAAAGACGGTGTCCTAGGCGCACCAATGCAAATGCTATGCAAAGAAAACACATAAGTGTAATCAAAACAAGATATCATGAGTTCGAGTCAAGCTCTCTAAACTCCCCAGCAGAGTCGCCAGAAACTGTGGACGTCCCCGAACGTCCCGGGAAGAATCCCGTTTTGTTCATTTGGGCTTACTACAGTTCGGACTCAAATGTCACAGTTCTTAATCTGATCTCGCAAAGTGCAATGTGAGATTGATATGTCACCAAAGAGTCCAAGTCCGGCAAATTGTTTTGGAAAACTAATTTTTAAGAAAGAAATGTCAAACATGGACTGCTTTGCCAGATACAGAGTCGCCACCTAAATATTTTATTTTGGGGAAATTTAGGAAACCCTGACTCGTTGCCCAAGGCCACGTGTCCGTCATCACCAAAGTTGCCTCGGCTAGGGAACTTGGGTACGATTGGGGAAGGTCAGCTATGAGCACCCCCGCTCACCCGATCAAAGATCGGCCACTACTAAACACGATATCTTGTTTTTGAAAACACATGAGTTCTTATTCCGGTTATTAAACTAGAATTACTATGTGATGCACACAGCATACAAGTATAGACTGGATTACCTAAGTTGGAACAAAGCATTGCATATTCGTTTTGAAAACGGTTTGCTACTCGCAAGTAGGCCAAAATACGGATTTTGCCACCCTCAGGTGGGCTTAGAACTCGCAATCAATGTATTGTCCCAATTCAAGTAACCCAACCTTCACCCACAGGCATTCAGGCAGTTATATCACATAAGCAATTAGCCTCATGGTAAGCATGCTATCATATTAACACTTACACATGTGCAAGATGCTAAAGCATAAACACTTACAGTGTACTCCGAGCCAAAACAAGAAACTAGCTAGAAATCATGCATGATCCTAGTTCATGTTAAGATGGCTAATGCAACACATGCAAAATGCAACTAGAATAGGCTCGGCTAATCTAAGAATGGCATGTGAAATGCGACAACTTGATACACGTATTCAAGTTGGAATTGAAATACTATGCAGTTAGTATGATGCGCCGAGCCTGGTGCGTGCAATACGAATGAATGTATGCAAACATGCTGATATAAGTATGCTAATTGAAACATGACCTAAAACTAACCATTAAAAGTAGGTAAGTAAAAGGGAGAAAGACGTAGGGTTGGAAGACATTCACACACGCACGCACAATTATTACAAAATTCGCCCACTCGACGGAGGGTCCGAATAAATAATACAACCCGAATAATTAATCAACTACACTAGCTAATTCAATATTACAAAACCTTTAATTAATGAACAAATTAATTACAAAACAATCTAAGTATGAAATTAAAGAGGCCGCCGCAGCTCCGCCTCAAAATGATTGGATGATGCATGCTCGATTCGCCTCGCTTGGAAACCCGTTGCCATGCCACATGTTGCCTCTGTTTGCACTGTTTTATGCCTCTGAAAACTGCACAAGTCCCAAGGCTGCTTCTGAACCACTCCTTGAGCACTGCGGGATGTCATCGGCCAAGAGGTAATACCACCGGCCATTGGAAAATGGTCATCGACCATTTGTGGGGATCTCGGCCAAAAATTCATGGCTGGCTGGCACTGAAGATGGCCGACCGACCATCTCTTCCTGCAGAATCCTGTTTTTGCTGCAGTAGAGGGCAGACGGTGCATGGCAAGGCATTTACAAGATAATGTATGCACGACCATCCTCCCTATCATGCTACAAACTCAAGGGAGTATGGCTCTCCACCCTCGGACCACCAATCACGTATTTCAATGCATGATGGCCAAAGGTGTCAAATGTGCAAATTAATGTGGAATGAATGCAACAAAACATATGAATGCCTAGAACTCTATCATGCTTGGATCAAGAGCGTCGGCGACTAAGAATCGAGGCATGTTTCGTCACTTCAAGTACGAACGTCCCTCATTTCTCATGTTTGGTTTGACACCCCAAACCAAACAAAGTGCAATGCATGTATGCCCAAATGCAATTCAAAGCAATGTAACTAATGTAATGCAACATGAGCAATGCAACCCAATGCAGTCAACCTAAGCATACAAGCTAAGTCAATGTAACATGAGCATGTTAAGGATCATGCAAACAGCCCAAACATGCAATCACCAATACAATGGAGGAAGCATGCAATAATACATCTTGGAGCAAGTATGCAATGGTAATGGACCATGTAAATGCAAAGCATGCAAATATCATGAAAGTAAACATGCTTAATGGACTTAAACCAAAAGGGAGGGGGGGGGGGACCTCAGCCATGCCCTAATCAGTGGCCAAAACACCCAAATCAAGGGACCAAAAGGGGAAGCATGCACACACATACATTGGCCCATAAGCTAGACCACAATGCACAATCTTCAAACATGAGCAAGACGGGATAAACATGAGAATATGACGATGCAATAAGCTCTAAAATCATGTCAATAGTGATGCCAAATCATGCACATAGGATAAGCATAGCATGCTAATGGACTTAAAGCTCAAAGCTAGCCAAGGTACTTGAACTATGGCCATATCAACCAAGCCCCAAAGGGCCAAGGTGACCCAAGTCAGTCCCAAGGCAGGCAAAACAAGGCTAGAACATGCATGGGATGTGGTCAAATCATGCTAGAAAGGTGAGCGCAAAACAAGGCATAGACAAGGCCAAAAGGGGGAATTGCACTATGCCCATTACAACCAAACATGGCATATGACTCAATCAAGGAAAATCAGAGCTATAATATGCTAAAATAAATCCCAAAACCCAATGAGATGGCATCCCAAAGACTTAATCATGGAGACATGCACAATGACCCAAACATGGAGCATAAGACACCAACTCTTCAAAGCATTGAAAGGATGGCAAATGCAAGCATAGAAGCATGAAACACGGACTGAAATACCATGACAAGTGATACCAAATCACTGAAATGGCCCAAGTAAAGCATGCTAATGACTCACACACTCAAAGCTAACAAGTTAGAATGCATGATGGCTATACAAAGCATGGCAAGCATGACCAAGACAACCCCAAACAGAGCTTAAGCATGGTGAAACAAGGCTAAAAACTTCTCAAAGTTAAGTTAAAACATGCAAGCATGATGGTCCAAATGCAAGATGCATGTTATGCAAATATGCAAGATTACTCTACAAGTATATGAAGCATGCAAGATGCCATCAAACCAACATGGAATAGAGTTAAGGCAGGTCCTAAAAACCACCAAAAAGCGCTCAAATAGGGCCAAGACATGCTAAGTAAACATGCTACTCTTATAAGCCAACAACACAAGCAAATGAGACATAAAGGGAGAGGGGTGTCCCTCCCCTATACAAGACCTCAAAACCACTTCTCCATCACTGAAAATCCTCTGGATTTCAGTGGTGAGAAGGTCAAAATAAAAGGGGTCCAAAGCCCAAAGAAGAAGGCACAAAAAGAGGCCAAACAAAGCCTAAGAGGGGGTAGACAACCCCCAACCCAAAAGTAACCTTAAACAAACATAACAAGCATACAAAATCAGCACTTTTTGTAGTTTAGAGCCAAGCTTAAAACAATATAGAAATATGTGTAAAAGATTAAGCCAAAATGGGGTATCAAAAGTAAGTTGACTCACCCTTGAAGAACACTTCAAGAACACCAACTCCAGCAACCTTCTTGGATCAAAACCAACTCAAAAACTCTAAAATCAACCTTCTAGTGCCTCAGCAACATAGGATAGTGTAGTGCTAGGTGTTTGTGTGCAATAGTAAGAACAAAACACACTTTTGAGCTCAAACACACATACAAATCTAGAGAGAGGGAGATATAGACAGAGAGATATATCTAACTTCTATATCAGTTGGCTGAACCCTTGGGAAGGGAGGGGAGGCCCTCCTTTTATAGAAATCCAATTTTGCAAAGCTTCCAAGAGAAGCTAAACAAGGCTCAAATCCCTCCATACACGTGTATGGAGGGCAGTGTCTGTGCTCACCAGTTGGCGTAGCTGGCATGCACAATGCCTGAAAAAGGCAAAGAAAAGGCCCCGACCAGAAAATGTGGCCGATTGACCAAAACAAAGGCCGGCCGACCAAACATAGTGTCGATCGGCCAACACTCTTGGCCGATGGCAAGAAAAAAGGGCCGATGGCCTCAGGCCTTGACCGGTGGGTTGAGAAAATAGCCAACAAGCCACCCTATTCCCTCATAAGCAAAAACACAGGTGTTTGGTCCACAACCAAGCATAAAACAGACAAGTTGAGAGATCTTGAGACAAGGCGTGCGGCCGAGACCTTCGGGAACTCAAAATGAACACGAACATGGATGATCATCGAGTGTTCAAACGATGACGTCCAAGTCTTGAGGACGGTCAAAAATGGGGTGTCTACACTTACAAAATGTGAATTTTGGTTGGATGAGGTTGTTTTCTTAGGGCATGTCATCAACAGAGATGGGATTTCGATAGACCCACAAAAGATAGAGGCAATTGTAGACTGGCCTACACTAACAAATGTAATGGAAATCCGCAGTTTCATGGGCTTAGCTGGGTACTACGGACGGTTTGTGAAGGGTTTTTCAGAAATAGTTGTACCTCTTACCCAACTGACATGCAAGGGACAACCATCTGAATGGAATGATGAAAGAGAATCTTCCTTTCAAGAACTGAAAACGAGATTAACCACTGCACTAATGTTGACATTGGCCACAGGTACGGAAAACTTTGTGATTTACAGTGATGCATCTTATAAGGGTCTGGGTTGTGTGTTAATGCAGGAAGGATGGGTAATTGCTTATGCCTCCCGACAATTAAGAGCACATGAGAAGAACTACCCAATACATGACTTGGAATTGGCCGTAATTGCATTTTCTTTAAAAATTTGGCAACATTATTTGTATGGTGCAAAATGCGAAGTTTACACAGATCACAAGAGGTTGAAGTATTTCTTTACTCAAAAGGAGTTGAATATGCGCCAGAGGAGATGGCTTGAACTAATAAAAGACTATGGCCTTCAGATTCAATATCATCCCGAGAAAGCCAATATAGTGGCTGACGCCTTGAGCAGGAAATCGATGGGGAGTTTAGCTTGCTTACTGGCTGAATAGAAGGAAATCTTGCAAGATTTCGAGAACTCCAAAGTTTAGGTAGTATTACATAAGCGAAGTGGGTTGATAGCTGCCATCTCAGCCGAACCAACAATCATCAATGAAATCAAACGGAGGCAAAATGAGGATGAATTGCTCAACAAGATAGTTGATAAATTTGAGGAAAATCCGAAACCGGGATATGGTGTTGTAAATAAAGTGTTGAAGTTCCAAGATAGATTGTGTATTCCAAACATCCCTAAGTTGAAGAGGAAAATTCTTGGTGAAGCTCACAAATTAATGTTTGTTATGCATCTGGGTAACAACAAGATATATCAGGACTTAAAGCAGAATTATTGGTGGCCTAATATGAAACATGAGATTGCAGAATATGTATCTAAATGTCTTCAGTGCTAGCAAGTTAAGGCTGAACACCAGAAACTGGCAGGTCTACTTCAACCTCTCCCTATTCTGTAATGGAAATGGGAGCACATAACCATGGATTTTGTTGTTGGCCTACCTTGGACACCTAGAGGTATGGATTCTATTTGGGTTACAGTTGATAGACTGACTAAATCTGCACACTTTCTGCCTGTAAAAACTACATATGATGCATACTAATTAGCCACTATTTATGTTCATGAAATTGTTTGTTTACATGGAGTTTCAGTGTCTATTATGTCGGATAGTGATCCGAAATTTGTATCTAGATTTTGAAAGAGTCTTCAAGTAGCACTGGGAACAGAGTTGAGGCTTAGTACAGCATTCCATCCACAAACTGATGGATAATCAGAATAGACTATACAAACTCTAGAAGATATGCTCTGAATGTGTGCTTTGGATTTTCAAGGAAGTTGGGAGACTTACCTACAATTGGCCAAATTTACATATAATAACAGTTTCCACTCCAGCATTGGTATGGCACCATATGAAGCTTTGTATGACAGAAAATGTAGATCTCCAATATACTAGACTGAAGTTGGGGATAGAGTCTTGCTTGGACCTGAGCTTGTGCAGACAACTACCTACAAAATTAGAGTTATTCAACAAAGGCTTAAGACAGCTTAGAGCCGACAAAAGAGTTATGCAGATGTTAGAAGAAGGCCCCTACAGTATGAGGTTGGAGATCATGTGTTCATCCGTGTGAATCCGATGAAAGGCCAATTAAGATTCGGTAAAAAGGGTAAACTATCACCTCATTACATTAGGTCGTTTCAAATTTTAGAAAGGCTTGGTTCAGTTGCTTATAGAGTTGCTTTACCACCGAGAATGGAAAAAAAATGCATAATGTATTTCACGTATCAACGTTAAGGGGCTATCTCCAGGATACATTCCACATAATTGACTATCACCGAATAACACTTGACGAAAATATGGAGTATAAGGAATGGCCAAGACGGATCATTGACCGACAAGTAAAGCAACTGAGAAACAAAACCATTCCAATGGTGAAAGTGGAATGGAAGGAACATTATGGTAAGGATGCCACGAGGGAGAAGGAAAAAGAAATGCGGCAACAATACCCATATTTGTTTCCAACAGAAGGCAACATAAGTTTGGAGGACCAAACTTTCTAAAGGGGGAAGAATATGACCACCTTACTCTGTGTTATGCTAATTAATCTTAATTATGCTTATAATTATGAGCTTTATATGATTTTGAATGCTAATTATATGATTCTATGTGTTTTTGAATTTCTATCTGTTCACCGTAGGAAAATCTGTTGGATTCTCTGTTATAAAATTTAAATTGAAGACCGTAGAGACGTCAGAAATTGAAATTGATTGTGTTATTGCGATTAGCCTAATTTTTAGAGCCTACGGTGAAATTTAATTAAAAATTGATTCGGATCGAATTAATTAGTTTAAATTGATTAAATTAAGCACAATTAATTAGTTCTAATTAAGGTTGATTAGGGAAATGTATATATAGAAGCTAAATGTGCTTAAGCTCATTACATGAGCTCAAAATCTAAAAATCAACACTCTAGAGAGAGAGAGTGAGCTGATTCTAGAGAGAGAAAGAGAGCATCCTTGAAGATTTTGCTAGAGAATTCAAGAATTGAGAGAATTGGCTCAAGAACTAGCTAGAGTTTGAAAGGTTGAAGCCTCCAGGTGAGTAATTGAACTCACATTCATGAGTTTAAATTCATATCTAAGTGAATTCAAAGAGGATATGAAGTTAAGAACAAGATTTGAGTTGGAAATGATGAAATTGAGATCAATATATACATGCATGTAACAAATTGCTATGAATCTTCATGTTTGTATATAAGATATGTTAAATAAGTTGAATTGGTAGTCATTTGAGACATGCATCCATGAATAATGAGGTTATGAGGCTTAATTACATGTTTTGAAGATGATGAATTCATGTAAGATCATACATGCATGAGTCTTAAAGTTCTGAACATGAAATTGAATCATTTGAGCTTGTAAAAAAAACCTTATAGCAAATTGAACTTCAATTCTTGCAAAATTAACTTTTATTTTCCTGTTAGAAGTTATTTTCCTAAAGATATGGAACTTAACATGCAAGAAAAACAAGTTGGAATCAAGTTTTGAACTTCAAACACAATTCTGAACATTTCAGAATTCGTCATGTCCGCTCGAGCGTAAAAATCAAGCTCTCGGAAGTTTTGCAGACATTGATGTCCGCTCGAGCAAGAAGAATTGCGCTCGGGCACTCACTCACATGTTTTGACTCTTGGCTCAACCGACCAAAGTCACACTTGAGCCCAAAAATGAGGCAACCAGTACTTTTACAGACCAAAGGGGTCTGCTCGAGCAAGAAAAGCTACGCTCACGGTGAGCCCTGTTTTAGAAATTTTGAGAAGTTGTTTTATGTTCTCTTTCATTTCAAAGCACACTTAGGCATGCATTGAATATTGTAAATGAATTAAAGAACACGAAAGAAGCCTAAGACCATTAAGCAAACTAAAGAATGGATTGAATTGTATTTTGACCCCAAGTGTGATGAATTATGTAGGGTCAAGTACGAGGACGAATCAAGCACCAGAACATTGTGAGTAATATCTTAGCAAAGATATTTTTGTATATGCATTATTTTCTAAATGATGCCTATGTGGTAAGGTTCTAAACTTTTGAAGTGATATTATGAATGAATATTCTAATCACTTAATGCAGAATGAAATATGCGAAGTGATCGACGTATGAGTATGAAATGGGCCTAAGGCCATTCTGTGTAAGTGTTAAATGAGCCGAAGGCCGTTCGGGATAAGGAAAGAAAATGGACCAAAGGTCGTTTTGGATACAAGAATGAATATGTATATGACCATGGATTTAAATGTGTGTACACAAATGTGTATGTGAATTGGACCTAAGGTCATTCTGTGTGAATTGGACCTAAGGTCGTTCTGTGTGTAAGTTGGACCTCAGGTCGTTTTGCTTTATTATTGATTTCCAATCGTAATAGTGAATTGTGATCGTAAGGATTTTGTTCATGAATTCCGTTGCTTTGGTATTATTCACTGGGTGTTAGCTCACTCCTTATTTATACGTATGTAGGTGAGCAACGGAATGTCTAGCCTCAACCCCAGTGAGCAATGAGAAACCAACTTTTGAGAAGTCAACCAAGGTCGCCTCACCTAAAAGGCCTTACTTTTGCTTTGGTTTTCCTTTTGTTCTTTTATGGTCATGTATGACCAACCCTGTGTATAACCTTGATTTTTGTTAATACTGGCTTGAATGATCCAGGACTTACGTAATACAAACATAATATGGATGTTTGTATAGTGTGAGTTATTTCATATATGAGAATGTTTTGGTTGAACGATGTATGTACAGCTCATTGGACAATATTTGTAAATTTTGCTTCCGTAATTTGGCCCCCTATTATTAAATATGATTTGATTTCTGACTGAGGCCGCAGGTAATCTCATGATTACTGGTCGGTTATGGCTCTAATCCATAGGGGCGGGTTTGGGTCATGACACTAATCATGTATTGGGTAGTTCTTTTCACGTAATTTCAATTGCCGAGATGCATAAGCAATTATCTTACCATTCTGCATCAAAACACAATCCAAACCCTTATAAGAAGCATCACTATATAAAACAAACCCCTTCGTACCTGATGGCAATGTAAGAATCGGTGTCGTGGTTAGCTTTGTCTTCAACTCTTGAAATGCGGATTCTCTTTGGTCTGTCCATTCAAATGGTTCTCCTTTCCAAGTAAGTTCAATGAGCGGCACAGCTATCTTTGAAAAAATCTTTCACAAATCGTCTATAGTAACCTGCCAAACCTATAAAACTCTAAACGTCTATTACATTAGTTGGAGTAGGCCAATTAACAATTGCCTCAATTTTCTGTAGGTCAACAGATATACCATGTCTATTAATAACATGGCCCAAGAAAGTATTTTCATCTAACCAAAAGTCACACTTCTTAAGTTTCCCAAACAACTATTTCTCCCTAAGTGTTTTGAAGATTGTTCTTAAATGTTGTTTATGGTCTTGTTTACTCTTAGAGTAAATCAAAATATCATATATGAGCACAACCACATATTCATCAAAAACGATTTGAAAATCCGATTCATTAAGTCCATAAAAGCCGCAGGTGAATTTTTAACTCCAAATGGCATGACGAAGAATTTATAATGTCCATACCTAGGTTGGAAAGCAATTTTATCAATGTCTTCGGCTTTAACTTTTAACTGATGATATCCAGATCTCAAATCAAGCTTGGAGAACGCTTGAGCTCTCTATAACTAATCAAACAAATCATCAATACGAGGCAAATGATATTTGTTCTTGATAGTTACCTTGTTAAGTTCTCAGTAATCTATACACAGATGGAGTGTTCCATCATTCTTTTTCACAAACAAAACTGGCGTGCCCCTTGGTAATGTACTAGGCCGGATGAACCCTTTGTCAAGTAATTCCTGGAATTGGACTTTTCTTTCTTTCATTTTAGCGGCTGACATATGACATGGAGCTTTAAAGATCAATTTAGTATCCGGTGCCACATCAATCACAAACTCAATTTCTTAGTCAATCAAATTTCCTTGTAATTCTTTCGAAAATACATCTAGAAAGTCCTCACTACTGGAATACTGTCTAAGGTAGCATCTGTAGTCTGAAACTCAACACACTACCTAAATACCCTTGACATCTCTTGTTAATCAACTTACAAGCTTTCATTGTAGAGATTAGGTATAGTGGAGGAACTACACCCTTACCCTCAAAATAAAACTCATCTTTTCCCAGAGGTCGAAACAAAACTTGTTTAGATACACAATCAATAGTTGCATGATATTTGGATAACCAATCCATACCTAAAATAACATCAAAATGAGTCATGTCTAAAGGTAACAAATCAACATACATATAGTATTCCCAATTAGAATTTCACATATCGGATATACAGATGAACACAACATAGAAACCCCCAATGGTGATGAAACATATAACATATAATCTAGAGATTCCAATGGTCTATTCAATTTGTGAGCAAACATCATGGAAACAAAAGAATGTATGGATCCCGAATCATAACACGTAAGAGTTTTCATCACAAATAGAAAGTATATCTGAAACAACGGATTCTGCATTTTGGGTGTCCCTTAGGGTGAGTTCAAAAACTCTCCCTTGCCTGAGATTATCCCTTGTTGCATTAGGTGTTGCATAAGGCCTCACTGTTGGAACCGATCCGGTTGAACTTGTAGTACCCTGATTACCACCTTGCTGTGGTTGCGAACAAACCCTGGCCATATGACCCGCCTTTTTACATTGGAAGCAAGCCCGTGTAGTCCAATAACATAGACGTCGATGTTTCTTCATACAATCTGGACAAGTAGGTGTCGAATTACTTCCATGATTCGAATTGCAAGAGTTTTCTGATTTTGCCTTCTTATTCATTAAAGATGTTACTCCTTTGTTTGCATTAAAATTCTGTCTTTTGTCTCTTCATTCAAAATTCCAATTGTGAGCAGCCATGTTCGATTCTGACATCAATGCTCCATCCAAAACATCAACATATTTTGGTAACTTTAGCACATTGATCTTCTCTTAAATTGAATCACATAGTCTTCCCGGTAGTTGGTTTTTCGTGCTCCTCAGAGGGGTTAGTCTCTTCAGGTACGATAACCCTACAGTTTGAACTCCCGTGGTTCTAATCTAGTTTCATAAGTGCAATGTGAAACAGAAAAATGAATGAGAGTCCAAATTCGGTAAATCTTAGAAAATTCATTAATCATTAGAGATGCCAAAAAATGGACTGCATTGTTAGATTTCAGAGTCGCCACCTAAATATTTTTAGAAAATTTAGAAAACACGTGACTCGTGCCAAAGGCCACTTGTCCGTCATAACCAAAGTTGTCTCAGCTTGAGAACTTAGGTATGAGAGGGGAAGGTCATAAATTGAGCACCACACTCACCCGATCAAAGATCGGTCTCTACTAATCATGATGTGAATTTTATGGACATTATATACTCATGTTCTGATTTTATTATGCTAACTTACTATGTGAGGTACACAAGTATAGACCACATCACCCACTTTGCAATATTTTGATTTCATGTTTGTTTGAAAAGAGTTTTGTATATGTGGTACTTGAATGAAAAGCAAGCTCATATGTACATTTATCAAAGTCGTTCCAATTTAAACGAAACAACATTCTTCCACAGGCATTCAAAGAGGTATTTCAAATAAACACGTAGCCTAATGGTAGTATGCTTGACATGGCAACACAGACAAGCATGTAATATGCTACAACAAAAATGCTCACCTAGTACTCTGAGGCAAGCCAAACAAAAGAAAACAATTAGAAAAATGCATGACACTAACAATGTACCTGACTAATGCAACACATACAAAATGCAACTACTAAATTCGGCTACTAATGTGACATGTGAAACAACTCAAAGCATGAGGTAGCGCATATAATCATTTTGGAATTCGTAAGAGCATTATGCATGATAAGCCACATTTAATGTATGCAAAAATGGATACAAAACATGGTAATGATATGGAACAAAAACATGATATGATATACAACCATGGCAAACACGTAAATAAATGGAGAAAGAAATGCGGGTTGGAAGACATACATCACATATTACAAATTTGCCCTCGTACAAGAGGGTCCGAATGAATGTCCTAATTAACTAATTATTACAACACCAAATGATAGCAACTAATTATTACAATACAAGCAAAGGAGGTAAAATAAATGAATCGAAAGAGAGGCGATTAAACAGGCGGATAAGGGTGAGAACATACTTCGGAAACTCTCACTGTTCACTGCTGGAAGCTACTCTGTTCGCAGTCTGAAAGTCACTTCGTTTCAGGCCTTAAGATCTATCTTATTTCACTGGAAATGCGGCATGGCCGTCCAAAAGAAGGGGTCGGCTGGCCTTAAAAAGTGGTTGGCTGTACAGAGGCTTAGTCAACCGACCATTGATTCTGGAGGAGAATCAGTTGCAGCAGACCAGAGCAAAGCAAGGGGGATTTCCAAAGGATGTTCATCCTTTCTTCGCTCTCCTGTCATGAAAATTTCTCAAGGAGAGAGTAGGTTTGCTTCACAACTCATCAAACATCCCAGGGGTATTTAAATGATGAGTAGCGAAGCAAAGAGATGACAATTAATGAAAACAAAGCTAACTAAGGCTAAATATGAAAGGTACAATCAAAGACATTGCCAAAACCCACAGAATCTCATGGAAAACAAGAGCAAGTGAATACTCAAGCTTAGAGATAATAGGTTTAGAAGAAGCCATTCTTGAAGGCAAAAGCATATACATAAGAAGTTCCATCATTAAGAAGACCAAAGAGACTCGTCTTCCTACTCATGGAAGATGGATTGAAACCTCCATTTCAATGCTTCAAAGGAAATATAAGAGTCTTTAATGGTCTTGATGAAAAGCTCTCATCTAGCTTTTAAACAAAGACAAAACTAGACTAAGTAAAAGCAAGAAATGAAAGCTATGGGGAGATTATTACAAGCCCATCTTCCTACTCATGGAACATGGATGAAACATCCATTTGCATGCTACAAAGAAGGAACTAGAAGAAAGCTACACAGTATTTTCAAAGAAGAGAGATATGAGATAAGAATCAAGCTATCTATATAAGCTTTAAACACATGCAAACAACTCATATTTAATCAAAATCTAACTAAAATAATGTTGGAAATGAAGGAAATGAGCCCTAAATATGAAGAACAACAAGAGAGCAAAGCTAAAGAACAAGCTTGTGAAAGGGTGGCTAACCCTTCCACCTTTAAACAAGATTTGAAATCACATTTTAAAAACCAAAATAATCCGAAAAACAATATTGAAATGAAGAATAAGAAGTTAAGTAATGAAAAGAGTTGAAAGATCAACCTCTAGAGAAGATGAAGAACTTCTTGGTTTACAAACCACAATTTAAACACTCTCAAGTATTTGAATTTATGTTCAAAATCTTAGTAAAAAAAGGCTTCAAGTTCAAGCTTCAATGGTATATCTATAGTGTATCTATATCAAGAGGGTGGAGGAAAGGTTTTTGTATTTTTCTAAGCCTTTAGGAAAATGTTCTGACCCTAAATCATGAGGGAAGATGGTCTTTTTATAGAGTTTCCACCTCCTTTCAACGTAAATATCTTCAAAAGTGAGCAGCTGGCCAAAGAATGTGCATGGGAGCAGCTGGCTGCTGCAAAATATCTACTCTCAGTAAACATGGTCAGCCGGCCACTCATTTGTATGGCCGGCCCAAAAGATGGTCTACCAGTCCAATTTTGGTCTTGTTACTAATAAGGTCTGGCCGAACCCAAATACCCACGGTTGGGCCAAAATTCACACCACCAGGTCTTAATTTTTAAAAGAGGATTTTTAAGGGTTTAAAACATTTTGGTCAAAATGGGTTGTAAGGTAGGGGTTTGAAGCTCAAAACTGAATTCTTTTCTTAAAGATTCGAATGATTGCACAGTGTAACGTTTCATCATCGAGTGTTTGGAATGAAGTGCCCAAGTCTTAGCGGCGCCCAAAATGGGGTGTCTACAGTTACGGTTCTTTGATAGAGCTTGAAGTCATGAAATGACGTGAGTGAATGTAAAAGCCTGAAGACGAACCATTTGATGAGGCCGTAAGACTTGGGCAAACAAAGAAAATGTAAATGCAATTGGTTGAACTCGAAAGTTGCCTACGTATCTCTTTGCAAGAAATCAAACCAGCATAGTTCATGGGTACGGTACAAATGACATGCTCAAAAATGTACTTGAAAGCTGGAATTACACGCTTCGCGAAGTCAAAAATTCATGATCATGCAAGACAATGCAATGAGTAATAATAAGTTGACAGCATATAAATTAAACAAGCCTCAAGCTTAAATCAAAATAGGTCTAATCGTGCCTCGCACAGAAAGGAGTAAGCGAAGGTCAATTCTAAACACGTTTCATGTGAAAGTAGGAAATATGGTATAACCAACAAGCGTATCTACTTGTATCAAAAATGGAGAGAGGGAATATTTAAGCCGAGCTACATCTCACATAGATGAAAGATGCCAGCTAAACTACGTCCCATGTAGAGAGGGATGAAAAGGTGCAAACCAAACTACGTCTCACGTGTAGAGGGAAACAAACTCCAACCATGCTGGAATCGTGAGAAAATGAAGAACACTCTAACCACGCTTAAATCATGAGAATGGGTCCTGAATTGATCAAGGTCATATTCCTGCAAGCCTTGAGATAAAAACTACTCGGGAATGCGTCTCACGCGTCTTGAGAAAACCGTTAAAGGTCGTGTTCCTGCACACCTTGAGATACTCTAACCATGCTGAAATCGTGAGAAGAGGAAGAGACTCCATCCACACTAGAATCGTGAGAGGAGGAAGAACACTGTAACCACGTTGAAATTGTGAGAAGAGATTCTAAACCACTAAGGGTCGTGTTCCTGCCCGCCCTGAGATAAAAACCGCTAGGGAACGTGTCTCACGCATCCTGAGAAAACAGCTCAAGGTCATGTTCCTACACGCCTTGAGATACTCTAAACGCTGAAATTGTAAGAAGATGAAGAACACTCTAACCATGCTAAAATTGTGAGAGGAGGTCCTGAACTATTTAGGGTCATGTTCCTGCACGCCTTAAGATAAAAATAACTTGGGAACGGGTCTCACGCATCTTGAGAAAACTACTCAGGGTCGCATTCTTGTATGCCCTGAGATACTCTAACTATGATAAAATTGTGAGAAGAGGAAGTGACTCCAACCACGCTGCAATTGTAAGAGGAAGAAGAACACTTTAACCATGCTGAAATCGTGAAAGGAAGAATAACACTCTGACCACGCTGAAATCATGAGAAGAAGTTCTGAACTGCTCAGGGTCACGTTCCTACATGCCCTGAGATAAAAACAGCTTGAGAACGCGTCTCACGCATCTTAAGAAAATCGCTCAAGGGCGTGTTCCACATCCTGAAATACTCTTACCATGCTGAAATCGTGAGAAGAGGAAGAGACTCCAACCACGCTAGAATCATGAGAGGAGGAAGAACACTCTAACGACGCTGAAATTGTGAGAAGAGGGTTTGAAACGCTCAGGGTCATGTTCCTGCACGCCCTGAGATAAAAATTGCTTGGGAACGCATCTCACGCGTTTTGAGAAAATCGCTTAGGGTCGCGGTCCTGCATGCCTTGAGATAAAACCACTCGGAAACGCATCTCACGCATCTTGAGGAAACCTCTCAAGAACATGCTCCTACATGTTCTGAGAAAAGCTCAGGGGACAACAATCCTAAAACGTGTTTCAGCGAAAAAGGATAAATGATACAAGATAACACTTGATCCAAACAGATGATGTTTAGGAATAAAGCAGCGCTTTAGAAAGCACTTCATAGGGCGAGGAGCGATGAATCACTCTATTCTGACGGGGATCTCCCTTTTGTGTTTTTCAAGCTTCCACTTTCAACTCACAGTTCAAAGGTCCTCAAATGCTGACAAGAGGTAAAATCTACACGCGGAAACACTGCTGCCACTTTTCTCGTTGATCATATTCACAACTTTCCCTATTCTCCAATGGGGTGACAACTTAGTTAATTCAGTATCCAGAATAAAGGCGCATACATCCTAGCTCAACCTATGGGGCTACCATACAGATTTCAAGTTGAGGGTATACCCTTGGCTATTCAAACCAGACTTTAGTCTCGGAAATTCCAAACCTTTGTGTTCTAGGTAATGCCATTCGAACTCTAGTTTCCACTCTCAAATGGTCTCCTAGGAACTCATTACAAACACAGCCAAGATGCCTCTGGTGGGGAATGGTGTTCAGGGAGAGCACTTATGATCACCATTCTGACTAAGCAGGCTTGATCTCGAGGTCGAGGTACATTCATGCTCTAGAGAAATGACGAGGCTTGAGAAGGTGCATCCAGAATGTAATCTCAGAAATTTTGGAAGTTAAAACAAACTCAGAGGCTCCAATTTTCCCTTTTCTTTTTTACTTTGCAGTGTGAAACTGTAGACACCCCATTTTTGACCGTCCTCAAGACTTGGACGTCACTGATTGAACACTCAGTGATCACCCTTGTTTGTGTTCGTCTTGAGTTCCCGGAAGCCTTGGCAACGCGCCTTGCCTCAGGATCTCTCAACTCGACCGTTTTGTGTCTGGTTTTGCACCCAACACTTGTGTTTTGCCTTTGAGAGGCAGGGTAGGGCTTGTAGACCATCCCCACCCATCACCGGCCATGGCTTGAGGCCACCGGCTGTGTTTTGTGGCCACCGGCCAAATGTTTGGCCAGCCGGCACTATAGATGGCCGGCCGGCTATCTTTTTTTGGTCAATTGCATCTTTGGCCGGCCGACTACTGTGCATCTGCTTTTGCAGATATTTTGTCACAGCTGGCTTGTATTTGGCTCCCCTCCATACACGTGTATGGAGGGATCTCTCTCTTTAGAAGCTTGTCTTGTAAGCTTTACATGACAAAAAGCTCTATAAAGAGAGGTCTTCTCTCTTGTTGGAGGGGTTAGACATTTTTAGACAGCTTTTTAAGGTTTGAGTTCTAGGGTTAGGGTTTGCTCACCTCCCATCTCTATATCTCTCTCTTGTGTGTGTTTAGGCTTAGATTTGCACACAAACACACACTATCACACCATCTCTTCGAGCTGAGATCCTTGAGGGTTGGTTTTGAATTTTTGGAGCTGGTTTAAGCTCAAGGAAGCAGCTGGTCCACTATTTGTGAAGAAGGTCTTCAAGGGTAAGAAGCTTGTCCCTTTATTCCCCATTTTTGCATTGTATTTTTACCTACCTTGCAACTGTTTTTTGGCTTTGCATATAACATATAAAAGTTCTGTTTTTGAGGCCTCTAAATAGTTTGTTAAGAGTGTTTTAAGCTTTGGGGTTGTTTGACCCCTCTTAAGCCTTGTTTGGCCCTTGTTTTGTGCTATTTTGTGTGAGCTTCGGGACCATTGTGTTTGGGCCTCCTCACCACTGAAATCTTGAGGGATTTCAGAGGTGAGGATGGTGCCTTGAGGTCCTAGGAAGGAGAGGGCCACCCCCTCTCCTTATTGTCCTTGAGAAGGGCCATTTTTGCCTCTTTAGTGAGCACCATGTTTAGGTGTATGTTGACCATGCCTTGACTGATTTTCATGCTTATTATGTCATAATATGCCTCTGTTTTGTGTTGGTTTGGACACACCTTGCTTGTTTAGCATACATGTCTTGTAATGTCATATTGTAGCCTTAACATGCATCTAGGTTTTAACCCTTGTTCAAGCATGCTTTTGGCTTAGCTTTGTGAAGCTTTTGTGTTTGTTTTAGCATGATTAAGCTCTTTTTTTGGTCATTTTGGTCGACCATGGCATGCTTAGTATAGCCCCTTTGTATTCTTGGCTTGTGAGCCTTAAGTGCATGAACCATGAGCATGCATTATTTGCATTATTTTAATGGTTTGGAGCCACTTACCATGTTGTTTCAGAGCTTATAATGCATGCCATATACCCATGTTGAGCCTCTTTTAAGTGTGCTTGAGAGCTGCTCTTTGTGCCTAAGTCATGGACCATGTTTGCATGCATGCTTGTATGTGCATTTGGCCCCATTTCCATAGCTTATGGCCACTGTTTTAGGCTTGCTTGAGGGCTGCCTATATCAGTCTAAGTCCATCCTTCATGTGTTATAGCATGCTTGCCTTGTGCATTGTTGCATACTTAGCCTATTACATGTTATTGCTTGCTTGAAATCATGATGCATTTGGCATGCATTTCATTGGTTGAGTTGCTTTGCATTGCTCCTATGCTTAGTCCACTTTACATGTTGTTGCATGTTTGCCACTAGCATAGTTGTCACATGCCTTGCATGCTCATTTTGCATACTTAGCCTCCATGTCTAGGTTCCATTCCATTTGCATGCATGCTTGGCCTCTTGAAATGCTTGTGATAGAGGTTGAGTTCCATTGGTTTGTTTATGTGCATTGCATTCCATATCAAGATGCACACTTGATTCTTTGGGCCATCACGCATGGAAATGCGCGATTGGTGGTCCGAGAATCGAGGCCCATCATCCTTTGAGTCATACACATGATAAGGAGTGTGGTTGGTGCAAACATTGCTTGAAATGCATTGCCATGCCAAGTTCTGTCCTTTGCTGCTGTCAACTGCAGGTTTTGCAGGGAGTTTTTGCCGACCGGCCATATACAGTGCCGACCGGCCATCCATTGTTGGCCGATGGATTAATTTGTGGCCGGTGACCATCATACATGGTCGGTGGCCATCCCACCCAGCCGGTGGTGTTCCACAGTGTCCAGAGAGCATACCTTGGGAGTTGTGCAATTTTCAGAGGAGCAGAACAGTCAAAGCAGAGGCAGCTTGTGCATGGCAGTGACTTCCGAGCGGAATCGGGCACGCATCGCATCGGACCCTCTTCCCAAGGCTGTTTATTGCTTAAATTAGATTAATTAATTTGCTTAATTAATTAGGTGGTTTGTAATTATTTAATTAGCTTGTTAGTTAGTCAAATTGTATTATTCTTTCGACCTCTCCGAGCGAGGGCAAATTTGTAATAAGTGTGGGTACGTGTGTGCATGTCTTCCAACCCCCACTTCTTTCTTCCCTTTTACTTACCTGCTTTGATGGTTAGTATTAGGGCATATTTACTTTAGCTTCCTTATGCTATGCATGCGTGCATCATTCATCAGTATTGCATGCACCGGGCTCGGCGCATCATGCTAACTGCATAAGTATTTCAATTCCAAATTGAATATGTGCTATCTGTGCATTTTCACATGTCATCCTTAGATTAGCCGAGCCTATTCTAGTGATATTTTGTATGCGATGCATTAGCCATTTAACATGAACTAGGATCATGCATTGATCGCTAAACATGTTTTTATTTTGGCATGGAGTACTTTGTAAGTATTTATGCTTTAGCATACCACATGCGTGTGAATGGTACCATGACAGCATGCTTACCATGTGGCTAGATGCTTATGTGATAAACTGCCTGAATGCCTGTGGGTGAAGGGGGGATTGTTTGAGTTGGAACAACTCACTGAAATCCGTATTTTAGCCTACTTACGAGTAGCAAATACCAAAGCGTTTTCCAAAACAAACGGATATGCAATGCTTGTTTCCAAGTTAGGCAATTTAGTCTATACTTGTTTGCTGTGCGCATAACATAGTAACTCTAGGTTAAAAACCGGAATAAGAACACACAACGTTTTCAAAATTGGATATCACAGTTAGTAGAGGCCGATCTTCGGATCGGGCGAGAGGAGGTGCTCATAGCTGACCTTCCCCAATCGTACCCAAGTTCCCGAGCCGAGGCAACTTTGGTGATGATGGACACGTGGCCTTTGGCACCGAGTCAGGGTTTCCTAAATTCCCCCATTAAAAAAATATTTAGGTGGCGACTCTGTATCTGGCAAAGCAGTCCATGTTTGGCACTTCTTTCAAAATCAGTTTTCTCAAAACGATTTGCCGGATTTGGACTCTTTGGTTCAGATTAAGAACCGTGACAATTTGAGTCTGAACTGTAGCGCGGCCCCTCGCTGGCTTGTTACAGTTTCTGGCGACTCCGCTGGGGATTTAGAGAGCTTGACTCGAACTCGTGATATCCTATTTTGATTCCATTTATGTGTCTCTTTGCATTGCATGTGCATTGGTGCGCCTAGGACACCGTGTTGGCCATCTGCTATTCCTGAGCGGTTTGCCGGAGGCTTGACTTTGTCAAAGCATGCCATAAGGCTAACCGGTTGTGGGCTCTGCCAGTATGGGAACACAAACCCCTGTTTTACCGGGGCACCCTTTTTGACCATTCGACCTAGTACATATTCGGAATCCATAGTGACTATTCCAAATTAGGACATGTTGCTCACCCGATTTTAGGTTGTTTGAAACCGCTGCGTGCGTAGTGAAACCCTAGCTCCTGACAAAATAGGACCGGGAAACCCTACCCCAACATAGGGGTGTTTTTGCTTTCTCTACTTGCTATGTGCTTTCAGAGTGTATCTCTACAGGGAACACATATATCAGTTGCAAGATTGAGTATCAAGCCTGAGGGCATCAGTATCAGTTTGCGAGAATCAGTTATATCTGTGGATATCCGATTTAGTATTTTGGGGCAGTGATTTTGGGGGACAGTGATCAGTAGTAGAGTACAGTTGTTCGGATACACTTGTGTTTGTTCCGTTTGGGCTAAAATGCTAGAGGTCCGTGGCGGATCTCGCCTATGGAATGTCCGCTTCGCCACCAGCCGCACCATATGCCGGAGGTTTTGTACCCCAGGAGCCCCCGCTGTTGGGACGGATTGTGATTGAACTTAGCCAACCGGAGATGGCCTCCAACTATGGCAACGACATACCAACCCAAACCCTCGATCAGGCTGAGGCCAGAGGTAAAGACAAAATGAAGGCAGATGCCGATCCCATTGAACAAATGTTGTGGGCAGTCGAGACTTTGAAAGCCGGGGGGATGAACAAGCAACAGATATCTGCAGTTGTGACAAAAGCTGTGGAGGATGCTTTTCCCACTCCACCTGAGGGTAGTTCAAGTCAGTCAGAAAACCGGGACAGGCCCCGTCATGCCAGAACAGTTCCTTCTGCTCCCAACCCTGCACCTGGGAAAGATCAGAAAGTTAAGGCAGTGCCTGCCGACCCTTTCGCTAGTGCGTCTAGCAAGAATACTCAGACTTCAAAGTACCTACCCCGAGGGCGCAGGGTCTTCCATGCTCTCTACATGCCGTTGTCCAAGGCACTTCAAATCCTGGCCGAAAGAGGGCACCTTAAACCCTTAGAGCCTCGACCTCTGCCGAAGAATCTCCCTGCTACGTACGATGCTGCTCAGTACTGCGCGTACCACCAGCAAACTGGTCATGCTACTGATAATTGCTTCCGTCTCCGTCATGAGGTACAGGATTTGATTGACAACGACGTTATCCTCCCACCCACCTTAGCCAAGTCCGTTACTACTCAGCTGTTGGACTTTGACGATACTGATACTGCAAGTATGTAATTAGAGAGTGAACCACCTGCGGGCGGCGCTTGGTATATTTTTGATGTGGCGTCTGGCACGCATTTTTGAGCATCTGCGAACACTAGTTTTGTAAATTCTGGCTTGGGTATCGAGTCAGTCTTTTGTTTTGAATCTGTCTCCTTGTCTTGAGTCAGTCTTTTTGTTTAAGGATCTGTCTCGATGTAGCGAGTCAGTCCCCTTTGTATAGAATACCAGGTGATTCCGGGGTTGTTCCCTCGAACACCGTTTTGGCTTGTAATTACCCGTTTTTGTTTTTGAGTCTGTTTCTGCCGAGGAGCCGGTTATACCAACAAATCTAAATGAAACCGCTGTGGCTATCTTGTTTTCGTGCTTGCTTTCAGTTTGAGCTAGTTGTGCCAGAGCAGGCGAATGGAACGACAGTACATTCTACCTACTCTCTTGTGCCCTGAAAATCATTGTAATGACCTAAGCTTTTCAAAAACCCTTTTTGAACACTGCGGTGATAAAACGAAGAGGAAGGAATTCCTCGGGTTTTGTAAAATTTTGATCTTTTTTGAAAGAAAGAGAGGCGTGCTGAACCTTTAATGAATGAAATCATGTCTGTCAGCGTGAGTACTGAGAAGGACCCTGGCTTGATCCAAATTGGTTCCACACTATCTTCAGTGTGAGCAATGTGTCGCTTTTGTAAAAACTTTCAAAAACAAAATGTTTTGCGAGGTCCTGTGAAGACCTGTGTGGAATCGTTCTTGAGATTGTACAGCCTAGGATCGCTCTCAGTCTCAAGATTCAATATATCTGTTTCGAACCTGGAATCCGTTCAAAGCGTTCAACAGTCAACCGCAACCGCCATGTAAGGCCCGTGTGGCCCGATTTGAAGCTGCCCTCGAGCAAGAGGCACCAAAGTCAGATCAAGAAGATCAGATCTCGCTGGAAAAAGCTAGTGAAGCAATCGTGATGGATTCTTCTGCAAATCAACACAGTAGTCACTCTCCTGGATATGGAGGGCTTCAATTTCAAAACCATTTGCATGGACTTGTTACACTTTTACCCTTTGAAAGGCTCGCTGGGCCGAAAACCTGGAAGGGCGACCCAGGCAAAAGTTAGAGCAAGAAAAGAACAAGAAAACAACAAGAAAAGAAAAAATGCAAAATTGAAAAATTGAAAAAAAAGAGGAAGGAAAAAGAGGAAAGAAATAAAAAGAAGGAATGAAGAGAAAAGAAAAGAAGCTCGCAAGGTCGAAAACCCGCATCGGGTGCCTTGGCAAAAGTTAGAGCCTAAAAGTGAAGGTTAATACCCGAGTGTACCTTAACCGGAACTGTAAGGCTTGATTCCCATGTCTGGGATACGTAGGCAACTTCATCTTGAAGTCCAGCCCCAACGCTTTCATAGTGCCTCAGTCCATGTAATGGTTTTTGATCATTCTTGCCTCATCTGCATCCGACAGTTCGGCTATGACAACCGTGAACTACGCAGACTTGATTCCCATGTCTGGGATACGTAGGCAACTTCATCCTGAAGTCCAGCCACCATTGCTCTTACAGTGACTGTGTCCATATATTGGTTCAGACCATCGTCTTCGGAGTTCAGTCGTCATTGATAAAGACTGTTTTCAGCATGCTGCGACATCATCCAAACAAGGGGCAACTTTCTGTTGCCATCCGTTGCCATGCGTTGTCATAAGTTGCCCTGAGCTGCTGTCCAAACCAGGGGCAACTTTCCGTTGCCGTGTACCCCCTTTAAGCAAGGGGCAATTTTCCATTGCCTTCGATCCGAGGTTGTGCATCTCGAGGGTAAGTTCCGTGCTCGTCGAGCATTGATTGTTTGCAAAAATAATTTTTGAAAATTTTTACTGAGGTTGACTATTTTCTCAAAAAAAAAAAAACCATTTCATTTTCCAAAACCGGACCATTTCTTGGACCCCAAAAGGAAAAATTTCAGTGCTCGCAGCCTGACTTGCAGGATTTTCAAATCAAAAATTGAACAAGTATGTTAATCCGACTCTCATTTCGGTCAAAACTGTTTTAGGAAGAAAACAAAAAAAATGGTCGAAGTGATGAACTAGGGGCACATTGGAGTCAGGTATTCTGTCTTTCCCCCGCCGTTAACATGCTTGCCAGAAAGGAATCCTATTCGCCGGAAGAAGCTTTCCCCATCCGGAATCTCAACTGAACGTCATCGGAAGAAATAGCCGCGAGCTAGTAGTGATGGGCGTGAACCCGCAACTTCCTATTCACCCATCGATCGCCCTGGGGAGGGATGAAAAATGAGAGAATAAAGAATAGAGAGGTGTAAGACGAGAGAAAAGTGAGGAATAGGGTTTTTGAGAGAAAAACCGAGCTTGAGGGCCGAGTGATGTGAGAATCGCAAATCAGAAAGGGTGGGAATAACACCCAGAGGAACTGGCTCCTCGAGATCTGAGGTCTTTTGTTTTCGTAAACACGTCCGTGTGTCGTGTCTTTTCTCTTGTTCACCTCAACTTTCGTTTTGAGTCTTTGCCGAGCGTGTCTCGTTGTATCCTGGTCGTGCATCTTTTGGTTGAGTCTTTCCCGCTGCGTTCAGTTGTAGGCTCGATACCCAGGTTTGAAAAAAAAAACAAACAAACCTTATTTAATTTCAAAAGTCGTTTATGTTCAGGGTGCTGTGCCATTCTCCGCATTTACACGAAGCAAAAGAAGAAAAGAGGAAAATTTGGGGCATCTGAGTGTGTTTCAACTTCAACCGGTTCAGCTTTTGTAGTCCGTCTTGTCAGATTGGGCTGTTTGTTCAAGATTTGCTGTGTGCAGAATGAACCAAGTGCTGTGTTATGGGCTGTATGCAGATTAATCCCCAACAGAGTATGGGCTGTGTGTTCAGAATCAGGCAGTGGGTTGCTTGGGTCGTTTTATTGTTAGTGGGTTCGTTATCTGATTATTACAGTGCAAGTGTTCATATTTTCAAACAACAGATCGATTTCACTTACATTGAGATGTAGCATGATGTGATGCGATACAATACATGAGATATGTAAATGTAACACTTTTTAAACAAAAAGTTTGTTTCATTTCATCATCTTTTCAAGTACATAGTTTTGGAAACAAAAACCTGCCCGCGGCAGTACAAAGTACTCCTAGCTACCAAAAGGGAAAAAGTACAGAAAAGAAGAAGAAAACAGCAAAAGTCTGTATCAATGCCAAAAGGTCTCAGGCCTGGGAGCTCGTCCTAGTCCTCTTCCTGGACGAAGGTCCAGGGGCATCATCAGGAACATCACCATCTGAGCCCGAGTCTGAGCCGTCTCCGGTCCCCTCCTCTGACGACTCCGCCTCCGCCTCCGACTCGTCGTCGTCTGGAACTGGCACCCGGGAGCTACTCCCAGCATGAGTGCGCCCCGCCCTAGTGCGGGGAAATACTCTGCCCTCCTCATCTCCCCCCCGAGCAGGAACGGAAGGTCCAGCTGGAGCACCTCCTACAGTGGGAATCTGGAAGGGAGGCTGAAAAGTACAAAAGACAAATGCATCAGTATGCCGTGAGCAGTTTAGCAGTGCAGAATGCAGTGTATGAGTACAGTGCGTGAATATTGTGAACGGTTTATCAGTCCAGACCGCAGTGCAGAATACAGTCTATGAATGATGTGAGATCAGTGTGTCAAGTGTTGTGTTGTGCATCGGATTATGCGAAGCAGTTTATGTATGGTTTGAGACTGTGGTTAGAAGAACATACCGGAATACTGTAGAGGGCCAGAAGGTCGAAAGTCCGCTGCAACATCCCCATCATGGAGGCATTCAACTCCAGGGATTGACGGGTGTACTCGGAGGAGGCCTGCAAAAGTATTAGATGCATTAGTATTCTGCGGAATATCAAAGAAATGAAATGAAATGAAATGACTATGCAAGATGCAATGTGAAAAAATACATACCGGAGGCAAGTCGGGGATACCGACCAACTCGTGATCAGCCGGGGGAGGGGCAAAAGGGATCTGGTAAGTCGTCCCGCCCTGCCCTCTGTACGTCATCAAGGTGGGCAGTGCAGGCCAACTAACCCCCCACCCACTCCGAGCTCCGCTCCCGCCACGGACTCGGGCCCTCCTCGATGTCCCTACCCCTGCGCCTGTCCTGGCTGTCGGCACCACAGGTCTCTCTCTCTCAGCTCGGCGGCCGCCGCTCAAAGGCCGCATAAGGAAGGTCCGGATGAACTCTGTGTAGTCACCTATGCTCTTGTGGCGCATCGCATCCCAACCGACTGTGTACTCAGTCATCTGCTCGAGAGTGTACCTCTCGGTCTCTCTCATGTCCGCAGGAGGAGGAGCAGGGACTATCTGCTCTGGTAGACCCACGGTCTGGCGCAAGAAGCGCTCGCCTAGGTACCAGGCCCGACAGACTGGTCCCTCCAAGAGGATCCTGAACCGGGCAGTCTCTACCGCGCTTGCGAATCGCTCCCAAACCTCAGCCGGTAGTGGGGCCCAAGGCTGCCAGGTGATCTAAAAATGAAATACGGATCTTTATCTGCTATTGTGGAAAACATACAGTGTAAAGCGAAGCTTAAATGAACTGCAAGTAAAACATACCTCCGCGACGGTGATAGTATCAAAGTAGCGACGGAAGAAGATGAACGTCTCCCGTGGTCTCCGCACACACCTCACGTCGAAGCGTCACGAGAACGGGATGACGAGAGGGGTCTCTACATCAGGAACCGGGGCCAGCCTAGGGAAGTAGGCGTAGACCCACAACTGCAAAGGAAATGCCGGTATGCTTATCAGACAAAGCAGAATAAAAGTAGAAATAACAGAACAGTGAGTTATGCAATGTACAGTGTGAACAGTGTACAGTCAGTGTAAAGCAGAGTATGTGTGTGCCGTGTGTACAGTATACAGCCAGTGTAAAGCAAACTACAGTGTGTGCAGTGTACAGAATACGGTACAGAGTACAGAAAGTAGAAAAACAGAAATGTAAAGCAGAAAAAGGAAACGTACCTCCCAAGCACGCCAGTAGCCCCCGAGCAACTGTCCGCTGCCACGGGAAGCCGAGCTCATGTACCCATAAAGTGTGGCCAGAGCAGCGCCACCCCAGTCGTAGTCAAAGATCCGGGTGACGTCCACTAAAGCGCTAAGCAAGCACAAGGGCACGGTATTCGCCCGGTCGGCGAAAATAGTGGTCCCCAATAGGAACATCTAAAAGCCGCGCGCATACTGCTCCACAGCCTCCTGGGTCATCGGAGCCTCCTCCACCAACGCGGGCCGGACCCTGAACTGCACCTCAAACCAGGAATAGCGGACGAAGCCTGGACGGGCGAGAGGCGGCGTCGCCAAGCAGATAGATTTGAGCAGCTGTCCACTTATCCATGTCGGTATCGAAAGGATCGGATCACCCCCCACCTCGATGCCTGTGAGCATCGAGAAGTCGACGGGAGTCATCGTCATCTCCCCGGCGGCAGAAAGGTGGAACGAGTCGGTGGTGTCCCACCATCTCTCCACTAGGGCAGCAAGGAGAGGTCTGCATGCGGTAAGATGAGGGAGTCCCCTGCAGAATGCGCCGAAGCCGGCCTCGTCCACAATGTGACGAACGGCGTCCGGCAGCTCCGTATACCAGTCTCGAGCGGCAACATTCCCATACCCTCGGACGGTATGGGAATCTCCCTGTTCAAAAACAAACCGTGGCAAAGCAATGCTAAATATACCAGTTTTGTAAGACATGCAGAATTGAGGAAAATGTGGCATGTGTGCATGTTTTCAAGTCTAAACAGATACCGGGTGCCGGTGTGCTTACAGTGAACTACAACGTGTGATGCGTCAGCGTGTCTGAGTGGTTCAGTGCAAATATGGCATGTGTGCATGTTTTCAATTCCAACAGATATCGGGTGCCGGTGTGCTTACAGTGAACTACAACATGTGATGTGTCAGCGTGTTTGGGTGGTTCAGTACAGATATAGCATGTGTGCGCGTATTTCCAGATTCAAACAGATGTCGGGTATCGGTGTGTTCGTAGTGAACTACGGTGACTGATGTGTCAGTTGTGTGTGAGTGGTTCAGGGCAAGTGCAGTGTGTGTGCGCATGTTCAGTCTCAAATAGATTATAAGTTGCAAGTATGATTACAGTCAACTACGGTATACAGTGCATCATTGTATTCGGGCTAAGCAGTTAAAGAAATAATTAACTATGGCAGTCGAATATTCTACAATGCGAAAAGCAACAAAGAGGGGGAGATGTTACCTCAGAAGCGCCAGAGGATACGTGAGATGCCAGCTCGCGCAGAAGCAGGTCTTGTGGCACGCTCCGGTCGAAGCTCCGAAACTAGCGAAGTCCATCCAGGGGCAGTACATGAATCGCCGGCCGGTAGGTCGCCGGGTCGAAGGGACGGACGCTCAAAGGGAGGAGTTCAGCCCCGGGATCCATCTCGTGATCCGGGGGAGTCCCGCCTCGTGGACTATCGTCGGCCATGTCAAAGTGGTGAGAAAATAGCTGGAAAAGGGAAAACCGGGCGAAAATGTGGAAAGTCAACCGAAAAGTAAACCCGAGAGGGCGAAAAATGACCGGAAAAGCCGGAATGAGGAAAATGTGGGAAGATCGAGAGAAACTCGAGGGGAACAAACCCCAAGAAGCGGAAATAGTGAAGGACGCACCGAAATGGAGAAATATTCGGACGAAAATGTTCGAAATGCGAAGATATATGCGAATCGGACGATGAAACGGGCGTAAAATGCAAGAAAATCGAGGAATGAAGGAGGGAAAAGTGCTCTAGAGAGAGGGGGAACTATTTTCGGCTAGAGGGAAATGAGAAAAATAGGGTTTGAAACCCTATTTTAAAAGACCCGGGGTGAAAAGACCAAACTGTCCCGACTCAGCAACTTTTGGCCGGTC
This sequence comes from Camellia japonica, assembly GCA_030407325.1. Taxonomy (NCBI): domain Eukaryota; kingdom Viridiplantae; phylum Streptophyta; class Magnoliopsida; order Ericales; family Theaceae; genus Camellia; species Camellia japonica. The sequence goes on along the minus strand of JAPPVO010000010.1, from coordinate 70,102,086 downwards.
GGCTGAATTTTTGGCCGGTCGGCCAAATATTTGGCCGGTGGAATGTATTTATGGCCGATGGACAGCCGGTGGCCTCCCCTTCCGGCCGGTGAGCCTCCTACAGCCTTGTTTGGGTCAGATCTGTAGTTTTGGGTCTTCATAGCTCAAAGAAGTAAAAGAAAGTGCATCTCCGACACTCAACCGGCCTCCGTTTTGCCCCGGACTGTGCCTCCTGTGCGTGGCACTCGAATTCATGCGAGGCGTATCCTTTTGTATCGTTTTGTCCTTTACAAGATTCAAAAGTTGCCCCGTATGTGTTGCATACATTCATCGCACTGCATCGCGCCGTTTTGCGCATCTCGACTGCATTGTCATACATTCCTCGAGTCGAGCATTGTCGCGCATTACAAACATGCATTGTCATGCATGCATTTTGCATACCGGTCTAGGAGACCTTAAATCCTTGGAAGGTGCAAGACCTTCGGTGCATTGGTTTGCACAGCTCGGTTGCATTGTCATGCATCCTTCTCTCGCATTGTTACGAACACACCTCGTGCGTTGTAGCACACGTCATCCCTTGCATCGCTATGCATGTTTATACGTATTGTAACGTGCACAATTTGCATCGTCATGCATTTCTCCCCAGTACACCGGTCTGGCGAGACCTTAAATACGCTTGGTCCGGCGAGACCTTAAATACGCACGGTCTGGCGAGACCTTAAACACGCACGGTCCGGCGGGACCGTAAACACGCCCGGTCTGGCACGACCCTAAACACGCTCGGTTGATGTTTGCATGCCCACATATATTATAACACGCATGTCATTCATTGTGCATTGTTATGCATCTCTAAAGCCGCGCGTTGCCGCACATTTAAAATTCGTACATTTTCATGCATCTCAAGCCGCGCATTGCTGCGCGTTAGAAAATCCATGCATTGTCTTGCATTTTAAAGCGACTTGCGTCGTCGCGCATTCCGTGCAACAACAAAATCATGCATCATTTGCACTTAAAAAACAACAAAATCATGCATCATTTGCATTTTCAAAAACAAACAAAAAAACAACAGAACAAAAAAAACATACATATGTAAATGCATTCATTGTAAATAGTGCATTGTAGTGCATTCATGGTAGATATTGCATTGTCATGCATCGTAGAAAATAAACATGCATTGTCATGCATTTCCACTATAAATATTGCATTGCATATTTGTAGATATTGCATTGTAGCTTGCATGCATTCATTGCATCACTTCCATCCATGGCTTGCGCCTTTCCACGTTGAGCTTGGTCTGGTATGTGCCCATACTTTTCACGTCGAAGCATAGTTCAGTAGACCGTTCTATGTTAGCCGCGGCTTGTATGCATACATGCCTTTCCTAGGCAAGATTTGGTTTGGCCCGCGTGCCATATCCATTGTATCCATTTCCATCCCATTGCATATTTGTAGATATTGCATTGTAGATTGCATGCATTCACTGCATCACCTCCTCCGCCTATGGCTTGCGTCTTTCCATGTTGAGCTTGGTCTGGTATGTGCCCATACTTCTCGTGTCGAAGCATAGTTCAGTGGACCGTTCTATGTTAGACGTGGCTTGTATGCGTACATGCTTTGCTTAGGCAAGATTTGGTTTGGCCTGCGTGCCATATCCATTGCCATTTTCCCCAGCATTTTCATTATATTACATTGTAGTGTAATTTTGCATCCAGCATTAGGATCGTTGTCCTTTCCCCAACGGGTCGTTTCCTCACTTATGTCATTCCCCCAATACTTGTTCTTGTGTCCGTCTACATTACTCATAGTTCAGTAGACGGTTCTATGGTAGACGGACTTGTTACCTCCATCTATCTATTTGACATTTGTGTGGTCTCGAACCGCTCATGATTGGATCATGATTCAATTGCTTTGCATATAGTTTGCATTGTTTCAATTGCATTGCATTTTAGTTTGCATTGTTTATACATTGTTTTGTATATATTGCATATCATTTTGCATTCATTTTTGCATTGTCATGCATGTTGCTAATAATATCGTACATGTTAAGTTGTTTTCTTTGCAGGCATGATATTGTATGTACGGTTCATTTGTGGCTGGTAGAACCAGACGAACCGGACAGGTATTGTATCCTCCGTGTGAGACGTATCGAGAATTGCATAATTTTCTTACACCCTTTCTGCATTGTAGTGTAGTTTGGTGTATGCTAGCTTAAAACTGTTGCATGTGTCCTTCGTTACAGCTTTCTTTGCATGATCATAAGTTATGCTCGACTTCGTGCATTGTCTTGCATTTTGCCCCTGCCTTCGGGCGCATATCTTGTTTGTCTTGCATGCTTTGTCTAAGTCTTCGGCCTTGTCAAAAATGGGTCGTCTCTAGGCTTTGACATTCATTCCCATCATTATTATGACTTTTGAGTTCTGTCAAAGAGGGGCAACTGTAGACACCTCATTTTTGACCGTCCTCAAGACTTGGACGTCACTGATTGAACACTCAGTGATCACCCTTGTTTGTGTTCGTCTTGAGTTCCCGGAAGCCTTGGCAACGCGCTTTGCCTCAGGATCTCTCGATTCGACCGTTTTGGTTTGGTTTTGCACCAAACACATGTGTTTTGCCTTTGAGAGGCAGGGTAGGGCTTGTAGACCATCCCCACCTATCACCGGCCATGGCTTGAGGCCACTGGCTGTGTTTTGTGGCCACGGCCAAATGTTTGGCCGGCCGGCACTATAGATGGCCGGCCGGCTATCTTTTTTTGGTCAATTGCATCTTTGGCCGGCCGACTACTGTGCATCTGCTTTTGCAGATATTTTGTCACAGCTGGCTTGCATTTGGCTCCCCTCCATACACGTGTATGGAGGGATCTCTCTCTTTAGAAGCTTGTCTTGTAAGCTTTACATGACAAAAAGCTCTATAAAGAGAGGTCTTCTCTCTTGTTGGAGGGGTTAGACATTTTTAGATAGCTTTTTAAGGTTTGAGTTCTAGGGTTAGGGTTTGCTCACCTGCCATCTCTATATCTTTCTTGTGTGTGTTTAGGCTTAGATTTGCACACAAACACACACTATCACACCATCTCTTGGAGCTGAGATCCTTGAGGGTTGGTTTTGGATTTTTGGAGCTGGTTTAAGCTCAAGGAAGCAGCTGGTCCACCATTTGTGAAGAAGGTCTTCAAGGGTAAGAAGCTTGTCCTTTTATTCCCCATTTTTGCATTGTATTTTTACCTACCTTGCAACTATTTTTTGGCTTTGCATAGAACATATAAAAGTTCTATTTTTGAGGCCTCTAAATAGTTTGTTAAGAGTGTTTTAAGCTTTGGGGTTGTTTGACCCCTCTTAAGCCTTGTTTGGCCCTTGTTTTGTGCTATTTTGTGTGAGCTTCGGGACCATTGTGTTTGCGCCTCCTCACCATTGAAATCTTGAGGGATTTCAGAGGTGAGGATGGTGCCTTGAGGTCCTAGGAAGGGGAGGGCCACCCCCTCTCATTATTGTCCTTGAAAATGGCCATTTTTGCCTCTTTAGTGAGCACCATGTTTAGGTGTATGTTGACCATGCCTTGACTGATTTTCATGCTTATTATGTCATAATATGCCTCTGTTTTGGGTTGGTTTGGACACACCTTGCTTGTTTAGCATACATGTCTTGTAATGCCATATTGTAGCCTTAACATGCATCTAGGTTTTAACCCTTGTTCTAGCATGCTTTTGGCTTAGCTTTGTGAAGCTTTTGTGTTTGTTTTAGCATGCTTAAGCTCTTTTTTTGGTTGTTTTGGTCGACCATGGCATGCTTAGTATAGCCCCTTTGTAATCTTGGCTTGTGAGCCTTAAGTGCATGAACCATGAGCATGCATTATTTGCATTATTTTAATGGTTTGGAGCCACTTACCATGTTGTTTCAGAGCTTATAATGCATGCCATATACCCATGTTGAGCCTCTTTTAAGTGTGCTTGACAGCTGCTCTTTGTGCCTAAGTCATGGACCATGTTTGCATGCATGCTTGCATGTGCATTTGGCCCATTTCCATAGCTTATGGCCACTGTTTTAGGCTTGCTTGAGGGCTGCCTAAATTGGTCTAAGTCCATCCTTCATGTGTTATAGCATGCTTGCCTTGTACATTGTTGCATACTTGGCCTATTACATGTTATTGCTTGCTTGAAATCATGATGCATTTGGCATGCATTTCATGGTTGAGTTGCTTTGCATTGCTCCTATGCTTAGTCCACTTTACATGTTGTTGCATGTTTGCCACTAGCATAGTTGTCACATGCCTTGCATGCTCATTTTGCATACTTAGCCTTCATGTCTAGGTTGCATTCCATTTGCATGCATGCTTGGCCTCTTGAAATGCTTGTGATAGAGGTTGAGTTCCATTGGTTTGTTCATGTGCATTGCATTCCATATCAAGATGCACACTTGATTCTTTGGGCCATCACGCATGGAAATGCGTGATTGGTGGTCCGAGAATCGAGGCCCATTCTCCTTTGAGTCATACACATGATAAGGAGTGTGGTTGGTGCAAACATTGCTTGAAATGCATTGCCATGCCAAGTTCTGTCCTTTGCTGCTGTCAACTGCAGGTTTTGCAGGGAGTTTTGGCTGACCGGCCATATACAGTGCCGACCGGCCATCCATTGTTGGCCGATGGATTAATTTGTGGCCGGTGACCATCATACATGGCTGGTGGCCATCCCTCCCAGCCGGTGGTGTTCCATAGTGTCCAGAGAGCATACCTTGGGAGTTGTGCAATTTTCAGAGGAGCAGAACAGTCAAAGCAAAGGCAGCTTGTGCATGGCAGTGACTTCCGAGCGGAATCGGGCACGCATCGCATCAGACCCTCTTCCCGAGGCTGTTTATTGCTTAAATTAGATTAATTAATTTGCTTAATTAATTAGGTGGTTTGTAATTATTTAATTAGCTTGCTAGTTAGTTAAATTGTATTATTCTTTCGGCCTCTCCGAGCGAGGGCAAATTTGTAATAAGTGTGGGTGCGTGTGTGCATGGCTTCCAACCCCCACTTCTTTCTTCCCTTTTACTTACCTGCTTTGATGGTTAGTATTAGAGCATATTTACTTTAGCATCCTTATGCTATGCATGCGTGCATCATTCATCAGTATTACATTCACCGGGCTCGGCGCATCATGCTAACTGCATAAGTATTTCAATTCCAAATTGAATATGTGCTATCTGTGCATTTTCACATGTCATCCTTAGATTAGCCGAGCCTATTCTAGTGACATTTTGTATGCGATGCATTAGACATTTAACATGAACTAGGATCATGCATTGATCGCTAAACATGTTTTTATTTTGGCATGGAGTACTTTGTAAGTATTTATGCTTTAGCATGCACATGCGTGTGAATGGTACCATGACAGCATGCTTACCATGTGGCTAGATGCTTATGTGATAAACTGCCTGAATGCCTGTGGGTGAAGGTTGGATTGTTTGAGTTGGAACAACTCACTGAAATCCGTATTTTACCCTACTTACGAGTAGCAAATCCCAAAGCGTTTTCCAAAACAAACGGATATGCAATACTTGTTTCCAAGTTAGGCGATCTAGTCTATACTTGTTTGCTGTGCGCATAACATAGTAACTCTAGGTTAAAAACTGGAATAAGAACACATAACGTTTTCAAAATTGGATATCACGGTTAGTAGAGGCCGATCTTCGGATCGGGCGAGAGGGGGTGCTCATAGCTGACCTTCCCCAATCGTACCCAAGTTCCCGAGCCGAGGCAACTTTGGTGATGACGGACACGTGGCCTTTGGCACCGAGTCAGGGTTTCCTAAATTCCCCCATTAAAAAAATATTTAGGTGGCGACTCTGTATCTGGCAAAGCAGTCCATGTTTGGCACTTCTTTCAAAATCAGTTTTCTCAAAATGATTTGCCGGATTTGGACTCTTTGGTTCAGATTAAGAACCGTGACAATTTGAGTCCGAATTGTAGCGGCCCCTCGCGGGCTTGTTACAGAAACCTATGTAGCTTCAGATAGGTCCTTGTTCTGTTACTCCCTCTCTTGATCGAGGTTGAACCCTGCAATTTATGAAAGAAAGAATTATGTTTTGCACATTATGTTGGGAATGGCACGACACTCTAAGCACAAAAATGATTTATTTTGGAAATTGAAATTGAGAATGAGTTCTTAATCGAGTATTGGGCCTACGATTGCCCGAAGTACAAAATGACTCAATCAAAGAGAAAACAAAGTAAAAACAACCTAACCGAAACCGAAACGACTCAAAACAAACAACAACAACAACAACAACAACAACAACAACAACAAACACAACACTTGGATGTTTGCTTTCCACCGGGGGAGACCTCTCGATTCATGGGGAGCCCACTGTGTTTCTAGGTATTGTTTTCCACCCTTTCTCATTTATGTGTAACGCCACAACCCTTCACATGTCATCGATATTGTCTGCTTTGGGCCACGCCTGCACGGATTTGTTCTTCCCAGTGGGTCACCCATCCCAGAACTACTCCAGCCTAAGCATGCTTAACTGGGGAGTTCTGCTAGGAATTTTACCACTTGGGAAAAGGCCTTGATGCTATATGAGGGTTCAGGTTTTTACTTTTGTAGCTCAGGAACACCCCCTCCATTCCCGATGTGGGACACCAGGACCTTACAATCCACTCCCCTTAAGGCTGCATGTCCCCGTGCAGTAGCCTACCAGCTCACAAGCCCATCCACATGCACCGAAAGACGCCAGGGGCCCACACTAGGTACTTCGGAGAGTGGGTTCTGATACCAAACTGTCACGTCCCAAAAATTCGGACAATTAAATATTAAATTAGGACTAAACCGCAATCAATATTCCCTCATCCAAATCCTAGGGGTGAAACAAAAAAACTAAATGTTGTCATCTCCATAAGGTTTAAATAAATTCCATGATCAAAAGATTACAAGGGATTAAAAAAAAAAAAAAAAACTAACAAAACGCCAACCAAACCATCCACCATATATTTCATAACTAACCAATACCTCCAACATTAAAGTAGCAATAAATAGTGAAAATAGCTTAAATAATGTAAATTTACAAACCATGCCAAATTATCAAAATACTAAGGTTATAAAAAAAAAAAAATAAATACATAAACTAATTTCAACCCTAAGCTCAAGAAAACAAAAGAAGTCCAAACGACATGTCCAACAACTATAGTTATTTCTCTGATTGTAAGATCTTGGTGTCCCACATCTGGAATGGAGGGGAAGTTCCTAGGCTATAAAAGGAAAAACCTGGACCCTTATATAGCATCGAGGCCTTTTCCCGGGTGGTAAGATCCCTAGCAGAACTCCTCAGTTAAGTGTGCTTAGGCTGAAGTAGTTCTGGGATAGGTGACCTACTGGGAAGAACAAATCCGTGCCGGCGTGGCCCAAAGTGGACAATATTGATGAAATGTGAAGGGTTGGGGCATTAAAAATGGTATCAGAGCTGATTCTCCGGAGTACCGAGTATGGGTCCCTGGCATCTCTTGGTGCATGTGGGCGGGCTTTTGAGCTGGCAGGCTACTGCACGGGGATGTGCAGCCTTAAAGGAGATGGATTGTAAGGTCCCAGTGTCCCACATTGGGAATGGAAGGGGATTTCCTGGGCTGTAAAAATAAAAACCTGGAGCTTTATATAACATTCCCGAGTGGTAAAATCCCTAGCAGAACTCCCCAGTTAAGTGTGCTTAGGCTGGAGTAGTTCTAGGATGGGTGACCCACTAGAGTAGACCGCCTCGAACTCCACTCCACGCGTGAGGGCGCGAATTGTGGTTCTTAGCTACTATAGTTCGGACTCCTGTCACGGTTTTGAATCTAATCTCATAAAGTGCAATGTAAGACTGATAAATCACCAAAGAGCCCAAATCCGGCAAATCATTTTGGAAAATTGATTTTAATCAAGAATTGCCAAAGATGGACTGCTTTGCCAGATTTCAGAGTCGCCACCTAAATATTTTGTGTTGGGAAATTTAGGAAACCCTGACTCGTGCCAAAGGCCACATGTCCGTCATCACCAAAGTTGCCTCGGCTCGGGAACTTGGGTACAAGAGGGGAAGGTCATGAAATGAGCACCCCCGCTCGCCCGATCAAAGATCGGCCTTTACTAACATGATATGTTATTTTTGAAAACACATGTGTTCTTATACAAATTATTAGATAACTTACTATGTGATGTGCACAGTACACAAGTATAGATTAAATCGCTCGATTTGGAACAAAACATTTCATGTTTGTTTGTTTGAAAATGGTTTGAAGTTGCTACTCGCAAGTAGGCTAAGTCGCGGATTTGCCACCCTCAAGTGGGCTTAGAAAACATGATTTTGCTACTCTCAAGTGGGCTTAAAACACAGATTTTGATGAATTGTTCCAATTCAAGCAATCCAACATTCATCCACAGGCATTCATGCAGTTAAATCACTTAAGCAGTTAGCCTCATGGCAAGCATGCTAACATGGCAACATTTACATATCTCATGTAGTATGCTAAAGCGTAAAAGCTTACCTAGTACTCCGAGCCAAAAAAGAAGCTAGTTAGTAATTGTAGACACCCCATTTTTGACCGTCCTCAAGATTTGGATGTCACCGTTTGAACACCCGGTGATCATCCATGTTTGTGTTCGTTTGGAGTTCCCGGAGGTCTCGGCTACGCGCCTTCCCCCAGGATCTCCGAACCCGACAGTTTAGTGTCCGGTTTTGCACCAAACACTTGTTTTGCCTTGGAAGGGCAGGGAATGCCTTGTGAGGCATCCCCACACATCACCGGCCATGGCTAGAGGCCACCGGCTGGTGTTTTGTTGCCATCGGCAATATATATTGCCGGTCGGCACTCTTTGTTGCCGGTCGGCAGTCCATTTTGTCAAAATGGCAATTTTGAGCAGCCGACTACTGTTCATTTGCTTTTGCAGATATTTTAATACAGCTGTATTGCATTTTGTTCCCCTCCATACACGTGTATGGAGGGATGGCTTCCTTGTTAGCTTACCTTGTAAGCTTTACAAGATTGATTGCCTATAAGAAGAGGGCTCCTCTCTTGGCATTAGGGTTAGAAAAAGTTGGAGAAGAGAGTGAGAAGACTCTGGTTTTAGGGTTTAAGTTAGTGTATCTAACCTATATCTATATCTCTTCCTCTCTTGCCATTGTGTGTGTTTTAGGCTTAGTTTTGTGCACAAACACCTACCATCACACCATCCTCTTGGAACTGAGGTTCTTGAGGCTTGTTTTTGGAGCTTTGAAGCTGGTTTGGAGCTCAAGGGGCTGCTGGTCCACCATTTTTGAAGGTGGTCTACAAGGGTAAGACACTAGTCCCTTTTTACCCCACTTTTGCATTGTATTTTTGCCATCTTAGAACTGTTTTCAAGCTTAGTGTTTAATACAAAAAAGTTCTGTTTTTGGGCCCTCTAAATAGTTTGTTTAGAGTGTTTTGTGGTTTGGAGGTGTTTGACCCCTCTTAAGCCTTGAGGGCCCATTTTTGTGCCATTTTGAGTGAGCTTCGGGACTTTGGTGTTTGGGTCTCCTCACCACTGAAATCTTGAGGGATTTCAGTGGTAAGGATGATGCCTTGAAGTCCCAAGAAGGAGAGGGCCACCCCCTCTCCTTGTTGTCCTTGAAAAGGACCATTTTTGGCCTCTTGAGGGAGCATCATGTTTGAGTGTTTGTTGATCATGCCATGGCTGTTTTCATGCTTATTATGCCATATATAACATTGTTGTGTGTTGGTTTTGGTACACCATGCATGCCTTGCATATATGCCTTGTAATGCCATGTTTAGGCCTTGACATGCCTTAGGTTGTAAGCCCTTGTTTTAGCATGTTTTAGGCTTAGCCTTGTGAAGGTTTTGTGTTTATTTTGCCATGTTTAAGGTCTGTCCTAGGTTGCTTTGGTCGACCGTGGCATGGTTTGTATAGCTACCTTACATTTTGGCTTGATTGGCCTTGGATATGTGAGCATTGTTGCATGCTTTGTTTGGTTTATTTAGTTGGTTTGGTACCTTCTATAACATGATTTCAGAGCTTTACAATGCATGCCATATGTCCATACTTAGCCTCTTTCAAGTGTGCTTGAGAGTTGCTTGTTTATGCTTAAGTGTTAGGCCTTGACATGTGCATGTGTGTATGTGTGTTTGGTCTCACCTCTTGAACTTTTGGCCACTGTTTTAGGCCTATTTAGAGCTACCTAAATCATGTTTAAGCCCATCCCTTTGTTGGTTGCACATGCTCCTCGTGTGTTGTAGCATATTGGTAAGTTGTTGCATGTTAGAACTTACATGATTGAATGAAGTCACATGTTTGTTTGCATGCTTGGACATTCACATCGCATCTTGCATGCTTGATGATTAACATTGATGTTTCATGTCTTGTATGCTTGTTAGCTTGTATGCTTATTTGCATTGCCATGATTGCATACTAGTTAACATGCCTAGGTTGCATTCCATCTAGCATGCATGCCTTGTCCCTTGATTAAGTGATAGGGAGTGGGCCTTTGTTTGTTTGATTTGCATTGCATTTGAAATCAATGTGCACAACTTGGTTCTTTGGGCCATCATGCATGGAAATGCTTGATTGGTGGTCCAAGAACCAAGGACCATGTCCCTTTGAGTCATAAGCATGATAAGAGGCTTGGTTGGTGCATACATGGCTTGAATTGCATTGCCATGCAAGATTCTGTCCTCTGCTGCTGTCAAACAGGTTCTGCAGGAATTTATTGCCGATCGACTGCACAGAGTGCCGACCGGCAATCAATTGGTGGCCGATGGACTCACTCTGCCGATGACCACATCCCACTGCCGGTGGCAATTCTACTCAGCCGGTGGTGTCTTCCAATGTCCAGGGAAGCAGTTCTGAGACTTTGGCAATCTTCAGAGAGGCAGAGCAGGGAAAACAGAGGCAGTCTATGCATGGCAGTGCACTTCCGAGCAGGACCGAGCATGCATTGCATTGGGCACTCTCCCGAGGCGGTTTACTGTTTTTCCTAGCTTAGTTAGTTTGTTAACTACTTAGGCAATTTGTAATAATTAATTAGCTCGTAGTTAATTAATTTGTATTATTCTTTTGGTCCCTCCGGGCGAGGGCGAATCTGTAATAAGTGTGGGTGCGTGTGTGTGCATGTCTTCCAATCCCCACTTCTTTCTTCCCTTTTATTTACCTGCTTTGATGGTAGATTAGGGCATGTTTAAATTAGCATACCTTATGCTATGCATGCGTGCATCCATACATTTGTCTTGCATGCACCGGGCTCGGTACATCATGCTAACTGCATTTGTACTTCAATTCCAAATTGAATACGTGCATCAATTGATTGCATTTCACATGTCATGTTTAGGTTAGCCGAGCCTATCCCTAATTGCATCCTGTATGTGTTGCATTAGTCAATTTAACATGAACTAGGACCATGCATGTTTGCTAACTAGTTTATTGTTTTGGCACGGAGTACGATGTAAGTATTTTCATGCTTTAGCATACCGCATGTGTGTGAATGCTATCATGACAGCATGTTTACCATGTGGCTAGTGCTTATGTGATAAACTGTTTGAATGCCTGTGGGTGAAGGTTGGATTGTCTGAGTTGGAAAAACTCGTTGAAATCCGTATTTTAGCCTACTTGCGAGTAGCAAAATCCAAGTTTTTTTTCAAGACAAACGGATATGCAATGCTTATTTCCAAATTAGGCAATCTAGTCTATACTTGTTTGCTGTGCGCATAACATAGTAATTCTAGGCTAATAACTGGAATAAGAACACATAACGTTTTCAAAATCAGATATCACGGTTAGTAGAGGCCGGTCTTCGGACCGGGCGAGAGGGGGTGCTCATAGCTGACCTTCCCCAATCGTACCCAAGCTCCCGAGCCGAGGCAACTTTGGTGATGACGGACACGTGGCCTTTGGCACCGAGTCAGGGTTTCCTAAATTTCCCCATTAAAAAATATTTAGGTGGCGACTCTGTATCTGGCAAAGCAGTCCATGTTTGGCACTTCTTTTCAAAAATCTGTTTCTCAAAACGATTTGCCAGATTTGGACTCTTTGGTTCAGATTAGAACCGTGACAATTTGAGTCCGAACTGTAGTAAACCCAATATGAACAGAACGGGACTCATCCTCCCGGGGCGTTCGGGGACGTCTACAGTTTCTGGCGACTCTGCTGGGGAGTTTAGAGAGCTTGACTCGAACTCGTGATATCCTGTTTTGATTTCACTTATGTGTTTCTTTGCATTGCATGTGCATTGGTGCGCCTAGGACACCGTGTTGGCCATCTGCTATTCCTGAGCGGTTTGCCGGAGGCTTGACTTTGTCAAAGCATGCCATAAGGCTGACCGGTTGCGGGCTCTGCCAGTATGGGAACACAAACCTCGGTCTTACCGAGGCACCCTTTTCGACCATTCGACCTAGTGCATATTCGGAATCCATAGTGACTATTCCAAATTAGGACAGGTTGCTTACCCGATGTTAGGTTGTTTGAAACCGCTACGTGCGTAGTGAAACCCTAGCTCCTGACAAAATAGGACAGGGAAACCCTACCCCAACATAGGGGTGTATTGTCTCTCATTTACTTGCTATGTGCTTTTAGAGGGTATCTCTACAGGAACGCACATATCAGTTTGCAAGTTTGAGTGTCAAGCCTGAGGGCATCAGTATCAGTTTGTGAGAATCAGTTATGTCTGTGGATATCCGATTCAGTGTTTTGTGAGACAGTGATTTCTGGGGAACAGTGATCAGTAGTAGAGTACAGTTGTTCGGCTGCACCTGTGTTTGATCCGTTTTGGGCTGAAATGCTGCTTGTTTTTCCTTTCAGTTCAGAGAGTTCCAGAATAGTCAGTGTTCCCCCTTGCCGAGGCAAGACCTATGATGACGCAGAATTCAGAAGAGATCGTGGTTATGACAGCCGCGTTAGATCAAGGAATCACTCTGCAAAGTGAGACCAATGTCGATATGCCGCATCCACCCAGATCGCCTGCTGCACACCCGGTTTGGACCCCTCAATTATATCAGGCTCGCGAGCCTACTACATTTGAACTGATGGGGATGATAGGTGATCTCCAGAGGTCTGTGGCGGATCTCGCCTATGGAATGTCCGCTTCGCCACCAGCCGCACCATATGCCGGAGGTTTTGTACCCCAGGAGCCCCCGCTGTTGGGACGGATTGTGATTGAACTTAGCCAACCGGAGATGGCCTCCAGCTATGGTAATGACATATCAACATCAACCCAAACCCTCGATCAGGCTGAGGCCAGAGGTAAAGATAAAATGAAGGCAGATGCCGATCCCATCGAACAACTGCTGTGGGCAGTCGAGGCTTTGAAAGCCGCGGGGATGAACAAGCAACAGGTATCTGCAGTTGTGACAAAAGCTGTGGAGGATGCTTTCCCCACCCCACCTGAGGGTAGTTCAAGTCAGTCAGAGAACCGGGACAGGCCCCGTCATGCCAGAACAGTTCCTTCTGCTCCCAACCCTGCATCCGGGAAGGATCAGAAACCCAAGGCCACGCCTGCCGACCCGTTTGCTAGTGCGTCTAGCAAGAATACTCAACCTTCGAAGTACCTGCCCCGAGGGCGCAGGGTCTTCCATGCTCTCTACATGCCATTGTCCAAGGCACTTCAGATCCTTGCCGAGAGGGGACATCTTAAACCCTTGGAGCCTCGACCTTTGCCGAAGAACCTCCCTGCTACGCATGACCCTGCTCAGTACTGTGCGTACCACCAGCAGACAGGCCATGCTACCGACAATTGCTTCCGCCTCCGTCATGAGGTGCAGGATTTGATTGACAACGAGGTTATCCTCCCGCCCACCTCAGCCAAGTCCGTTACTACCCAGCTATTGGATTTTGAGGATGCGGATACTGTGAGTATGTGATCAGGGTTGGACCACTTGTGAGCGGCGCCCGTGTTTTTGATGTGGCGTCTGGCACGCATTTTTTTGAGCATCTGCGAATGCTAATTTTGTAAAATCTGGCTTGGGTGTCGAGTTCAGTCTTTTGTTTTTTTTGAGTCTGTCTCATTGTCGTGAGTCGTCCTTTTGGTTTACAGTCTGTCTTGTTATAGCAAGTCACCCCCCCTTTTTTATAGAATGTCAGGTGATTCCGGGGTTGTCGCCTCGAACACCGTTTTGTAATTACCCCTTTTGTTTTCCTTTTGAGTCTGTCTCTGTTGAGGAGCCAGTTGCAGTTGGAAGTTTTGAATGAAACAGCTGTGGCTATCATGTTCTTGTACTTATTTGCTATTTGAGCTAGTTGCGCCAAAGGATTTGAACGAAACGGCAGTACACTCTACTTGCTCTCTTGTGCCCGGAAAATCATTGTAATGACCTAAGCTTTTCAAAAACCCTTTTCGAACACTGCGGTGATAAAAAAAAACGAAGATGAAGCAATTCCTCGGGTTTTGCGAAACTTTGATCATATTTGAGAGAAAGATAGGCATACTAAACTTTTAATGAATGAAATCATGCCTGTCAGCGTGAGTACTGAGAAGGATCCTGGCTTGGTTCAGACTGGTTTCACACTATCTTCAGCACGAGCGATGTATCGCCTTCTTAAAAACTTTCAAAAAACAAAATGTTTTGCGCGGTTCCTGTGAAGACTTGTGTGGAATCGCTCTTGAGATTGTGCAGCCGAGGATCGCTCTCAGCCTCAAGATTCGACCTGTCTGTTTGAACCTCGAACTCATTCGGAACATTCAACGGTCAACTGCCAGAGGAGGCCCGTGTGGCCAGATTTGAAGCAGCCCTCGAACAAGAGGCACCAAAATCAGATCAGAAGGATTAGATCTCACCGGAAGAAGCTTGTGGAGCAACCGTGATGGATTCTTCTGCAATCATCGAACACAGTAGTTCTCTCCAGATACAGAGGGCTTCAACTTCAAAAACCATTTGGCATGACTTGTTACACTTCTACCCTTTGAGAGGCTCGCTGGGCCGAAAACCCGGAAGGGTGACCCAGGCAAAAGTTAGAGCAAGAGAAAGATACAAAAAAAGAAAAGAAAAAAGAAAGAAAAGAAAAAAAATGAAAAAAAAGAAGAGAAAATGAAATGAAAAAAAATGAAATGAAAAGAAGCTCGCAAGGTCGAAAACCCGCATCGGGCGCCTTGGCAAAAGTTAGAGCCTGAAAAGTGAAGGTTAAAATACCCGAGTGTACCTTAACCGGAACTACGTAAGGCTTGATTCCCATGTTTGGGATACGTAGGCAACTTCATCTTGAAGTCCAGCCCCCGACGCTTTCATAGCGCCTCAGTCCATGTAATGGTTTTGATCATCCTTGCTTTCTCTGCATCCGACAATCCGGTTGTAACAACCGTGAACTACGTAGGCTTGATTCCCATGTTTGGGATACGTAGGCAACTTCATCCTGAAGTCCAGCCACCATTGCTCTTACAGTGACTGTGTCCATATATTGGTTCAGACCGTCGTCTTCGGAGTTCAGTCGTCATTGATAAAAGCAGTTTGCAGCATGCTGCGGCACCATCCAGACAAGGGGCAACTTTCCGTTGCCGAAAGTTATCGTCCAAACCAGGGGCAACTTTCCGTTGCCATGCACCCCTCTCAAGCAAGGGGCAATTTTCCATTGCCCCCCCCGATCTGAGGTTACGTATCTCGAGGGTAAGTTCCGTGCTTGTTGAGCATTGACTGTTTGCAAAAATAGTTTTTGAAAATTTTTACTGAGGTTGACTATTTTCTCGAAAACTATCTCATTTTCCAAAACCGGACCATTTTCTTGGAACCCAAAAAGGAAAATTTTCAGTGCTCACAGCCTGACTTGCATGATTTTCAAATCAAAAATTGAACAAGTATGTTAATCCGGCTCTCATTTTTGGTCAAAACTGTTTTAGAAAGAAGAAAACGAAAAAATGGTCAAAGTGATGAACTAGGGGCACAGCCGAGTCAGGTATTCTGTCTTTCCCCCGCCGTCCACATACTTGCCAGAAGGGCACTCTATCCACCGGGAGAAATAGCCGTGAGCTAACGGTGTTGGGCACGAACCCGCAACTTCCTATTCGCCCATCAATCACCCTGGGGAGGGATGAAAAATGAGAGAATAAAGAATAGAGAGGTGTAAGTGGAGAGAGAAGTGAGCAAGCGGGTTTTGAGAGAGAAACTGAGCCTGAGGGCCGAGCGACGTGAGAATCACAAATCAGAAAGGGTGGGAACAAAACCCGGGGAAACTGGCTCCTCGTAATCTGAGGTCTCTCATTCTTGTGAACGCGTCCGTGAGTCGTGTCTTTTGTTTTGGTTTTGTCGCAACTCTTGTCTTGAGTCTTTTCCGAGCGTGCCTCGTTGTGTCCAGGTCGCTCACCTTTTGTTTGAGTCTTTCCCGCTGTGTTCAGTTTTAGGCTCGATACCCCGGTTGCAGAACCCTCCTTCAAAAGTTAAAATCGTTTATGCTCAGAGTGCTGTGCCATTCTCTACATTTTATGCGAAGCAAAAGAAGAAAAGAGAAAATTCGGGGCATCTGAGTGTGCTTCAATTTCAACCGTTTCAGCTTTCGTAGTCCGTCTTGTCAGATTGGACCGTTTGTTCAGTGTTCGCTATGTGCAGAATGAACCGAATGCGGTGTTACGGGTTGTATGCAGACTAATTCCCAACAGAGTATGGGCTGTGTGTTCAGGTTAAGCAGTGGTTTGCTTGGGTTGTTTTGCTGTTTGCTGATTGGTTATCTGATTATTACAGTACAAGTGTTCAATTTTCAGACAACAGATCAATTTCATTTATTACATTAGATGTAACATAACATAATGTAATGCGATGCAATGCATGAAATATACAAATGTAACACCTTTTTTTTAGACAAAAAGTTTGTTTCATTTCATCACCTTTTCAAGTACATAGTTTTGGAAACAAAAATCTGCCTGCGGCAGTACAAAGTACTCCTAACTACCAACAAAAAGAAAAGTACAAAAGAAGAAGAAAAAAGCAAAAGTCTGTATCAACATCAAGAGGTCTCAAGCCTGGGAGTCCGTCCTCGCCCTCTTCCTGGACGAAGGTCCAGGAGCATCATCAGGAGCAACACTGTCATCTGAGTCCGAGCCTAGTGTCTCCGGTCTCCTCCTCAGATGATCCCGCCCCGCCTCCGCCTCTGCCTCTGCTCGGACTCGGACTCGGACTCATCATCTCCTCGTCATCAGGAATGGGTGCCCGAGAGCTACTCCCAACATGAGTACGCCCTCCCCTGGTACGGGGACGTGCAGTCTCTCCACGCCCTCCTCGAGCAGGAATAGAGGGCCCAGCTGGAGCACCACCCACCGGAGGGATCTGGAAAGGAGGCTGAAAAGCATAAAAGGCAAATGCATCAGTACGCCGTGAGCAGTGAATCAATACAGAATACAGTGTATGAGTACAGTGTGTGAACAGTGTGAGCAGTGTATCAGTGCAGAATACAGTGTATGAGTACAGTGTGAGCAGTGTATCAGTGCAGAATACAGTGTATGAGTACAGTATATGTATGCTGCGAGGAGTGGATCAGTGCAGAATGCAGTGTGTGAGTACAGTGTATCAGGTGCCGAGAGGGCTGGGTATCCAGTGTTGTGTCGTGCATCAGATTATGCGAATCAGTTTATGTATGGTTTGAGACTGTGGTCAGAAAGAACATACCGGGATACTGTAAAGGGCCAAGAGGTCGAAAGTCCGCTGTAGCATCTCCATCATGGAGGCATTCATCTCCAATGACTGCCGGGTGTACTCGGAGGACGCCTGCAAAAGTATCAGATGCATCAGTATTCTGCGGAATATTAAATAAAATGAAACGAAATGCCAATGCAAGACGCGAAATGCAATAATACATACCGGAGGCAAGTCGGGGACACCGACCAACTCGTGATCAGCCGGGGGAGGGGTAAAGGGGATCCGGTAGGTCGCCCCACCCTGCCCTCTGTAAGTCAATGAAGTGGGCAGAGCAGGCCAGCCGGTCCCCCGCCCTCTCTGAACTCCACCCCTGCCGCGGACTCGAGCCCTCCCGACGCTTCCCGCTCCAGCTGCCGGCACGCTGGCCTCGCCCCTCAGCTCGCCGACCACTGCTCAAGGGTCGCATAATGTAGGTCCGGACGTACTCGGCATAGTCGCCCTCGCCTCTGTGACGCTCCGCGCCCCAGCCAGCGGTGTACTCTCTCAGGTGCGCGAGGGAAAACCTCTCTGTATGCCTCATATGTGCAGGAGGCGGACCCGGAACTATCTGCTCCGGTAAACCCAGGGTCTGACGCAAGAAGCGCTCCCCCAGGTACCAAGCCCGACAGACCGGGCCCTCCAACAGAATCCGGAGGCGAGCAGTCTCCTCTGCGCCCTCATAATGGTCTCTCACCACGGCCGGCAACGGAGCCCAAGGCTGCCAGGTGATCTGCAGGTACAAATGCAGTTTGTTATCTATCTGTTATCAAAATACAGTGTTATGCGAAGCTTAAGCAAACTCTAAAGTTGAACATACCTCTGCGGCGGTGATGGTGTCGAAGTAGCGGCGGAAGAAAATAAAAGACTCCCGGGGTCTCCGCACACACCGCACATCAAAGCGATGAGAAAAGGGGACGTCGAGCGGGATCTCCACATCGGGTACTGGGGCAAGCCTGGGAAAGTAGGCATAGATCCACAACTGCAGAACAGATATCAGTATGATTATCAGATAAAGCAGAATGCAGAATAAAGCAAAAATGGCAGAGCCGTGTGTTGTGCAGTATATTGTGCAGTGTGTACAGTGTGTACAGTGTACAGTCAGTGTAAAGCAGAGTATATATGTGTGCCGCGTGTGCAGTATATAGTCAGTGAGAGATAGACCGTGCAATATACAGAATACAGAAAATGTAAAGCAGAAAACAGAAATGTAAAAGGGGAAGAAGATGTACCTCCCAAGCTCGCCAGTATCCGCCAAGGAGCTGTCCGCTGAGGCGGGAAGAAGAACTCATGTAACCATACAAAGTGGCCAAGCCTGCGCCACCCCAGTCGTAGTCGTGGATCCGCCTGACATCCACCAGTGCGCTCAACAGGCATAGAGGCACGGTGTTCGCCCGGTCGGCGAATAGGGTCGTCCCAAGCAGAAACATGATGAAGCCCCGCGCATACTGATCTACCTCCTCTGGGGTCATCTGCGCCTCCTCCTCCAAGGCTCGCTGAGTCCGGAACTGACTCTCGAACCACGAGTATCTGACAAACCCTGCTCGAGCAAGGGGAGGCTGAGCGCCGAGCAGGTACAGCTGGGCGGCGTCCCACTCACCCATATCGATATCGAAGGGAATCGGATCCCCCCTACCCCGATGCCGGTAAGCATCGAGAAATCGTAAGGGGTCATCGTCATGTCCCCTGCGACGGAGAAGTGGAAGGAGTTGGTGGTATCCCACCACCTCTCCACTAAAGCAGCGAGCAAGGGTCTGCAGGTAGTAAAGAGCACCCCCTGCAGAAGATGCCAAAACCCGCCTCGTCGACGATCTGGAGAACCGCGTCTGGCAACTCCGCATACCAGTCTCGGGCAACGACATTCCCATACCCGCGGATGGTATGGGAGTCCCCCTGTAATCAAAAACAGCAATTGCGAAGCAATATTCAAGATGCAGTTTTGAGAAGCATACAGATATAGTGTGTGTGTGCGCGTTTCAAATGTAAAGCCGGCATTGGGTGTCAGTGTGCTAGCAGGGAACTACAGCATATGATATGTCAGTGTGTTGAACGGTTCAGTACAGATGTAGCGTGTGTGCACGTCTTTCAGATTCAAGCCGGCATTGGGTGTCAGTGTGCTAGCAGGGAACTACAGCATATGATACGTCAGTGTGTTGGGTGGTTCAGGGTAAATACGGCGTGTGTGCACGTTTTTCAGAAATCAAACAGACATCGGCTGTCAGTGTGCTAGCAGTAAGCTACGACGTGTGATGTGTCAATGTGTTCGAGTGGGTTCAGTGCAAACGTAACATGTGTGCAAGTTTTTTTTTACATTCAAGCTGGTCCCGGGTGCCGTTGAGTTTGCAGTAAAATACGGTGTGTTCCGATGGTTTGAATGACTCAAGGTCAGTGCACTGTGTGTATGTGCCAGTCTTAAACAGATATCAGTTGCAAGTTTGTTTGCGATCAACTACAACACGTCAGGGTATCTGAGCTAAAGCAGTTAAAGAGCATAACTAGCTACGGCAGTTTTTATATCCTACATTGCAGAAAGTAAAGCAGAGAAAGAAAGTTACCTCGGAAGCGCCGAAGGACAAGTGTGACTCTGGCTCACGGAGCAGTAGCTCGCGTGCCACGCCCCTCTCGAAGCTCCGGAACTGGCGTAGTCCATCCGGGAGCATCACGTGAACCGCCGGTCTGTAAGTCTCCGGATCGAATGGCCGGATGCGAAGCGGCAAGGGCTCGGCCTCGGGATCCATCTCGAGCTCTGGAGGAGCCCCACCCTCTGGAAGGTCGTCCGCCATCTCGAAGAGAATGTAAAAATGGCCGGAAGAGGGAAAAATGGGAGAGAATGTGAAAAGTCAACAAAAAGTCAACCCCGAGAGGGTCGGAAATGGCCGAAAAAGCCGGAGTGCGGAAAAGTCACAGATATCGAGAAAAACTCGGGGGAAACAAGCCCCGAGTGGCGAAAACCAAGAAAGAGGCACCGAAATGAAATTTCAATCAGTTCAAAACGTTCGAAACGCAAGGGTGAACACGAATCGAACGACGAAATCGAGGTTAAAACGCAAGAAAACGAGGAAATCGAAGGACGAAAACACTCTAGAGAGGGAGAGAAAGGATTTTCGAGCATACACAAGTGAAGAAAATAGGGTTACAAACCCTATTTTAAAAGACCCGTAGCAAAATGTCAAAACTGCCCCGATACAGGAATGCTTTGCCGGTCGGCAACATTATTTGCCGGTCGGCAATATATTATGCCGATGGGATTGTATGAGGGCCGATGGACGGCCGGTGATGTATTCTGATGGCCGGTGGACATCCGGTGGTCTCCTACAGTGGGTTCTGAGCCTCCTACACCTTTTCTTGGGTTATATGAGTGATGTAGAGTCTTCATTGCTTAAAACAGTGCAAAACAGTGCATTTCCGACGCTCAACCGGCTTCCGTTTTGGCCTCGGATCGTGTCTCCTGTGCGTGGCACTCGAATTCGTGCAAGGTGTATCCTTCTCGTATCCTTTTGGCTTTTATAAAGTTCGAAAGTTGCCCCATGTGCATCACATTTCAAATCGCACTGTTTTGTGCATCGCATCTCAATCGCATTGTTTTGTTCGCCACGGTCTGGCGAGACCTTAAACACGCACGGTCCAGGAGACCTAAAATCCTTGGGAGGTGCAAGACCTTCACTCGCGTTGTCTAAACGCACCGCGCTGTTTTGCGCATCTCATCGCATTTGGCATGCATTGCACCGCGCTGTTTTGCGCACCTCATTGCATTTGGCATGCATTTCGTCGCACTGCCTTGTGCACCGCATCCCAAATTCATGCATTGTCATGCGTTTCAAGTAAGCTTGCGTTGTCGCGCACTTCAACATCGTGCATCATTTGCATTCAAAAAAAAAACAACAAAAACACATGCATTGTCATGCATACATTTTGCATCCCGGTCTAGGAGACCTTAAATCCTCTAAAGGTGCAATTCCTTTGGTGTTTGTCGTGCCCGAACGACTTTCGGTGGTCTGGTAAAGCCACCTGCCTGTGTTTGCGGTGAGTTCCTAGAAGACTAACTGGGACGGTGAAAACTAGAGTTCGAATGGCTTATGCCTAGAACGCAAAGGTTCGGGAGTTCCGAGACTAAAGTCTAGTTTAAATACCCAGAGGTGTATCCTCGGCTTGAAATCTGTATGGAAGCTCCATAGGTTGAGGTAGCATGTCTGCGCCTCAGTTCTGGATACTGAACCAACCTAGTATGTCGCCCTGTTGGTAAGATAGGAAAGCTGCAATCATAGCCGTTGCATCATAGTGCATTGTCATGCATCCATTGAAGTAGTGCATTGTCATGCATACATGGTATATTGCATTGTCATGCATTTCCATTGTAGCTTGCATGCATCCATTGCATTTTCCCAGTAGATCGCATCATACTGCATTGTCATGCACTTTTGTAATATCCATTTCCATTGCATATTTGTAGATATTGCATTGTAGCTTGCATGCCCATTGCATCACTTCCATCTATGGCTTGCGCCTTTCCATGTTGAGCTTGGTCTGGTATGTGCCCATACTTTTTACGTCGAAGCATAGTTCAGTAGACCGTTCTATGTTAGCCATGGCTTGTTGTGTACATGCCTTTCCTAGGCAAGATTTGGTTTGGCCCGCGTGCCATATCCATTGTATCCATTTCCATTGCATTGTAGCTTGCATGCATCCATTGCATCACTTCCATCTATGGCTTGCGCTTTCCATGTTGAGCTTGTCTGGTATGTGCCCATACTTTTTACGTCGAAGCATAGTTCAGTAGACCGTTCTATGTTAGCCGTGGCTTGTTTGTGTACATGCTTTCCTAGGCAAGATTTGGTTTGGCCCGCGTGCATATCCATTGTATCCATTTCCATTGCATTGTAGCTTGCATGCATCCATTGCATCACTTCCACTAGGCTTGCGCCTTTCATGTTGAGCTTGGTCTGTATGTGCCCATACTTTACGTCGAAGCATAGTTCAGTAGACCATCTGTTTCCGTGGCTTGTTTTGTACATGCCTTTCTAGCAAGATTTGGTTTGGCCGCGTGCATTCCATTGTATCCATTTCCATTGCATTGTAGCTTGCATGCATCCTTGCATCACTTCCATCTATGCTTGCCTTTCCATGTTGAGCTTGGTCTGGTATGTGCCCATACTTTTTACGTCGAAGCATAGTTCAGTAGACCGTTCTATTAGCCGTGGCTTGTTTGTGTACATCCTTTCCTAGGCAAGATTTGTTTGGCCCGCGTGCTATATCCATTGTATCCATTTCCATTGCATTGTAGCTTGCATGCATCCATTGCATCACTTCCATCTATGGCTTGCGCCTTTCCATGTTGAGCTTGGTCTGGTATGTGCCCATACTTTTTACGTCGAAGCATAGTTCAGTAGACCGTTCTATGTTAGCCGTGGCTTGTTTGTGTACATGCCTTTCCTAGGCAAGATTTGGTTTGGCCCGCGTGCCATATCCATTGTATCCATTTCCATTGCATTGTAGTTTGCTTGCGTTCATTGCATCACCCTCCATCTATGGCTTGCACCTTTCCTTATTGAGCTTGTTCTGGTATGTGCCCTTACTTTTCACGTTAAAGCACAGTTCTGCATGTGTACGCACCTATTCCACGCTGGTATGTTGGTTTGAGGGTTGCGGCACCTTTTCTGTGTTAGACATGGCTTGTTGTGTACATGCCTTTTCTAGGCAAAATTTGGTTTGGCTGTATGCCATATCCATTGTAGATATTACATTGTAGTGTATTTTTGCATCCAGCATTAGGGTCATTGTCCTTTCCCCAGCGGGTCGTTACCCCACTTATGTCATCCCCCCAATACTCGTTCTTGTGTCCGTCTACATTACTCATAGTTCAGTAGACCGTTCTATGGTAGACGGACTTGTTACCTCCATCAATCTATTTGACATTTGTGTGGTTTTGAACCGCTCATGATTGGATCATGATTTAATTGCTTTGCATGTAGTTTGCATTTTTTTCAATTGCATTGAATTTTCATTTGCATTATTTATACATTGTTTTGTATATATTGCATATCATTTTGCATTCATTCGTGCATTGTCATGCATGTTGCTAACAATATCATACCTGTTAAGTTTGTTTTCTTTACAGGCACGTTATTGTATGTACGGTTCATTTGCGGCTGGTGGAACCAGACGAACCGGACAGGTATTGTATCCTCCTCGTGAGACGTATCGAGAATTGCATAATTCTCTTACATCCTTTCTGCATTATAGTGTAGTTTGGTGTATGCTAGCTTAAAACCGTCGCACGTGTGCTTCGTTACAGCTTTTTTTTCTTTGCATGATCATAAGTTATGTTCGGCTCTGTGCATTGTCTTGCATTTTGCCCCTGCCTTCGGGCGCATACCTTGTTTGTCTTGCATGTTTGTCCAAGTCTTCGGCCTTGTCAAAAATGGGTCGTCTCTGGGCTTTGACATTCACTCCCGTCATTGTTATGACTTTCGAGTTCTGTCAAAGAGGGGCAACTGTAGACACCCCATTTTTGACCGTCCTCAAGACTTGGACGTCACCGTTTGAACACCCGGTGATCATCCATGTTTGTGTTCGTTTGGAGTTCCCGGAGGTCTCGGCTACGCGCCTTGCCCCAGGATCTCCGAACCCGATAGTTTAGTGTCTGGTTTTGCACCAAACACTTGTTTTGCCTTGGAAGGGCAGGGAATGCCTTGTGAGGCATCCCCACACATCACCGGCCATGGCTAGAGGCCACCGGCTGGTGTTTTGTTGCCATCGGCAATATATATTGCCGGTCGGCACTCTTTGTTGCCGATCGGCAGTCCATTTTGTCAAAATGGCAATTTTGAGCAGCCGACTACTGTTCATCTGCTTTTGCAGATATTTTATACAGCTGTCTTGCATTTTGTTCCCCTCCATACACGTGTATGGAGGGATGGCTTCCTTGTTAGCTTCCTTGTAGCTTTACAAGATTGATTGCCTATAAGAAGAGGGCTCCTCTCTTGGCATTAGGGTTAGAAAAAGTTGGAGAAGAGAGTGAGAAGACTCTGGTTTTAGGGTTTAAGTTAGTGTATCTAACCTATATCTATACCTCTTCCTCTCTTGCCATTGTGTGTGTTTTAGGCTTAGTTTTGTGCACAAACACCTACCATCACACCATCCTCTTGGAACTGAGGTTCTTGAGGCTTGTTTTTGGAGCTTTGAAGCTGGTTTGGAGCTCAAGGGGCTGCTGGTCCACCATTTTTGAAGGTGGTCTACAAGGGTAAGACACTAGTCCCTTTTTACCCCACTTTTGCATTGTATTTTTGACCATCTTAGAACTGTTTTCAAGCTTAGTGTTTAATACATAAAAGTTCTGTTTTTGGGCCCTCTAAATAGTTTATTTAGAGTGTTTTGTGGTTTGGAGGTGTTTGACCCCTCTTAAGCCTTGAGAGGCCCCATTTTGTGCCATTTTGAGTGAGCTTCGGGACTTTGGTGTTTGGGTCTCCTCACCACTGAAATCTTGAGGGATTTCAGTGGTAAGGATGATGCCTTGAAGTCCCAAGAAGGAGAGGGCCACCCCCTCTCCTTATTGTCTTTGAAAAGGACCATTTTTGGCCTCTTGAGGGAGCATCATGTTTGAGTGTTTGTTGATCATGCCATGGCTGTTTTTCATGCTTATTATGCCATGATATAACATTGTTGTGTGTTGGTTTTGGTACACCATGCATGCCTTGCATATATGCCTTGTAATGCCATGTTTAGGCCTTGACATGCCTTAGGTTGTAAGCCCTTGTTTTAGCATGTTTTAGGCTTAGCCTTGTGAAGGTTTTATGTTTATTTTGCCATGTTTAAGGTCTGTCCTAGGTTGCTTTGGTCGACCGTGGCATGGTTTGTATAGCTACCTTACATTTTGGCTTGATTGGCCTTGGATATGTGAGCATTGTTGCATGCTTTGTTTGGTTTATTTAGTTGGTTTGGTACCTTCTATAACATGATTTCAGAGCTTTACAATGCATGCCATATGTCCATACTTAGCCTCTTTCAAGTGTGCTTGAGAGTTGCTTGTTTATACTTAAGTGTTAGGCCTTGACATGTGCATGTGTGTATGTGTGTTTGGTCTCACCTCTTGAACTTTTGGCCACTGTTTTAGGCCTATTTAGAGCTACCTAAATCATGTTTAAGCCCACCCCTTTGTTGGTTGCACATGCTCCTCGTGTGTTGTAGCATATTGGTAAGTTGTTGCATGTTAGAACTTACATGATTAAATGAAGTCACATGTTTGTTTGCATGCTTGGACATTCACATCGCATCTTGCATGCTTGATGATTAACATTGATGTTTCATGTCTTGTATGCTTGTTAGCTTGTATGCTTATTTGCATTGCCATGATTGCATACTAGTTAACATGCCTAGGTTGCATTCCATCTAGCATGCATGCCTTGTCCCTTGATTAAGTGATAGGGAGTGGGCCTTTGTTTGTTTGATTTGCATTGCATTTGAAATCAATGTGCACAACTTGGTTCTTTGGGCCATCATGCATGGAAATGCTTGATTGGTGGTCCAAGAACCAAGGACCATGTCCCTTTGAGTCATAAGCATGATAAGAGGCTTGGTTGGTGCATACATGGCTTGAATTGCATTGCCATGCAAGATTCTGTCCTCTGCTGCTGTCAAACAGGTTCTGCAGGAATTTATTGCCGATCGACTGCACAGAGTGCCGACCGACAATCAATTGGTGGCCGATGGACTCACTCTCTGCCGATGACCACATCCCACTGTCGGTGGCAATTCTACTCAGCCGGTGGTGTCTTCCAATGTCCAGGGAAGCAGTTCTGAGACTTTGACAATCTTCAGAGAGGCAGAGCAGGGAAAACAGAGGCAGTCTATGCATGGCAGTGCACTTCCGAGCAAGACCGAGCATGCATTGCATTGGGCACTCTTCCCGAGGCGGTTTACTGTTTTTCCTAGCTTAGTTAGTTTGTTAACTACTTAGGCAATTTGTAATAATTAATTAGCTCGTAGTTAATTAATTTGTATTATTCTTTTGGTCCCTCCGGGCGAGGGCGAATCTGTAATAAGTGTGGGTGCGTGTGTGTGCATGTCTTCCAATCCCCACTTCTTTCTTCCCTTTTATTTACCTGCTTTGATGGTAGATTAGGGCATGTTTAAAATTAGCATACCTTATGCTATGCATGCGTGCATCCATACATTTGTCTTGCATGCACCGGGCTCGGTACATCATGCTAACTGCATTTGTACTTCAATTCCAAATTGAATACGTGCATCAATTGATTGCATTTCACATGTCATGTTTAGGTTAGCCGAGCCTACCCTAATTGCATTCTGTATGTGTTGCATTAGTCAATTTAACATGAACTAAGACCATGCATGCTTGCTAACTAGTTTATTGTTTTGGCACGGAGTACGATGTAAGTATTTTCATGCTTTAGCATACCGCATGTGTGTGAATGCTATCATGACAGCATGTTTACCATGTGGCTAGTTGCTTATGTGTTATAAACTGCTTGAATGCCTGTGGGTGAAGGTTGGATTGTCTGAGTTGGAAAAACTCGTTGAAATCCGTATTTTAGCCTACTTGCGAGTAGCAAAATCCAAAGTTTTTTTTTAAGACAAACGGATATGCAATGCTTATTTCCAAATTAGGCAATCTAGTCTATACTTGTTTGCTGTGCGCATAACATAGTAATTCTAGGCTAATAACTGGAATAAGAACACATAACGTTTTCAAAATCAGGTATCATGGTTAGTAGAGGCCGATCTTCGGACCGGGCGAGAGGGGGTGCTCATAGCTGACCTTCCCCAATCGTACCCAAGCTCCCGAGCCGAGGCAACTTTGGTGATGACGGACACGTGGCCTTTGGCACCGAGTCAGGGTTTCCTAAATTTCCCCATTAAAAAATATTTAGGTGGCGACTCTGTATCTGGCAAAGCAGTCCATGTTTGGCACGTCTTTTCAAAAATATGTTTCTCAAAACGATTTGCCGGATTTGGACTCTTTGGTTCAAGATTAAGAACCGTGACAATTTGAGTCCGAACTGTAG
Source organism: Camellia japonica (assembly GCA_030407325.1). Taxonomy (NCBI): domain Eukaryota; kingdom Viridiplantae; phylum Streptophyta; class Magnoliopsida; order Ericales; family Theaceae; genus Camellia; species Camellia japonica. The sequence goes on along the minus strand of JAPPVO010000010.1, from coordinate 70,074,529 downwards.
TAAACCCAATATGAACACGAACGGGACTCATCCTCCCGGGGCGTTCGGGGACGTCTACAGTAATCAATGCATGATCCTAGCTATGTCAAGAATGCCTAATGCAACACATGCAAAATGCAACTAAGATAGGCTCGGCTATTCTAAGATGTCATGTGATTGCAATTAGATAACATGTATTCAAATCGGTATTGAAATACAATGCAGTTAGTATGATGCGCCGAGCCCGGTACATGCAAGACAAATGAATGGATGCACGCATGCAAACATAAGGATGCTAATCAAAATATGCCCTAAGCTAACCATCGAAAGCGGTTAAGTAAAAGGGAGAAGACGTGGGGTTGGAAGACATTCACACACTCACGCACACGTATTACAAAATTCGCCCTCTCGACGGAGGGTCCGTAAGAATAAGCTAAGCTAGTTAAGCTAAGTTAATTAAGTACAAACCAAATTAAAACTAACTACACCTAGCTAATTATAATATTACAAAGATGGAATTAATTAGCAAATACATTAACTAATTAATTTACAAATTAACTAACTACATAAAGCAGTTAAAACAGTCTCGAGGAGAGGGGTGTATGCATGCTCGGTCGACTTCGCACGGAAATCCACTACTGTGCCTCGTGTTGCCTCTGTTTACACTGTTCTGTATCTCTGAAAATTGTGCCCACTTCCATAGTGCTTTTGACCCACCTTAGGAACAATCTGAGGGGTAGTCGGCCAAGAGGAGAGGCCATCGGCCAAGTATAATGATCATCGGCCAATTTTTGTGGCTATCGGCCAATTTGATAGCCGATCGGCCACTTCTTCCTGCAAACTTCTCCTTTTACTGCAACAGAGCACTAACAGAGGCATGGCAGTGTATTTACAAGAAAATGTGTGTGCAACCACACTCCTTATGATGTCTAAGGCTCAAAGGAGTGTAGTGCTCGGCTCTCGAGCCATCAATCACGCATCTCAATGCATGATGGCCAAAGAGGCAGAGTTGCACAAATCAATGAATGCATGACAAACAAGACGCTTGGACCATCACCTTATCATGGATAATCAAAGGCAATGGAGACAAAAGGGGATTGGCCCATTTTCATCACTTCAAGTACGAAATGGACCAATTCACTTTGTGTTAAACATAACGTCCGGTTGAACACAATGCAATGCACACATGCAACATGCTTATCTTGGCACATTTTATTTGATTGATTTTGTTTACACATTTTAACATTACCAATCCATTCATTAATCAACTTGTCCAACTATGAGAGTCCTCTAATGAGAGAGAGGTCTATCAAAGAGAATGGTTTAAGGCATGTGAGAGACCAATGCCTTTGACTGGGAGTAACCCTCAAAAGAGGGTTGAAGCCATTTAAGCACAAGTCTCAATCCCTTGCATTAAACTCAAACTCAAGACTAACCAATCCTCAAAACAAATCAAAAGTGAAGAAATGAGGAGGATGGCAGATTTTCAGTGCTAAAGTGGCATGAAATGCAAGACTCTATTATGCAAACATTGCTTGCACAACATGCTAGAACACTTAAGCTATATCTATACCTCTTCCTCTCTTGCCATTGTGTGTGTTTTAGGCTTAGTTTTGTGCACAAACACCTACCATCACACCATCCTCTTGGAACTGAGGTTCTTGAGGCTTGTTTTTGGAGCTTTGAAGCTGGTTTGGAGCTCAAGGGGCTGCTGGTCCACCATTTTTGAAGGTGGTCTACAAGGGTAAGACACTAGTCCCTTTTTACCCCACTTTTGCATTGTATTTTTGACCATCTTAGAACTGTTTTCAAGCTTAGTGTTTAATACATAAAAGTTCTGTTTTTGGGCCCTCTAAATAGTTTTTTAGAGTGTTTTGTGGTTTGGAGGTGTTTGACCCCTCTTAAGCCTTGAGAGGCCCCATTTTGTGCCATTTTGAGTGAGCTTCGGGACTTTGGTGTTTGGGTCTCCTCACCACTGAAATCTTGAGGGATTTCAGTGGTAAGGATGATGCCTTGAAGTCCCAAGAAGGAGAGGGCCACCCCCTCTCCTTATTGTCCTTGAAAAGGACCATCTTTGGCCTCTTGAGGGAGCATCATGTTTGAGTGTTTGTTGATCATGCCATGGCTGTTTTTCATGCTTATTATGCCATGATATAACATTGTTGTGTGTTGGTTTTGGTACACCATGCATGCCTTGCATATATGCCTTGTAATGCCATGTTTAGGCCTTGACATGCCTTAGGTTGTAAGCCCTTGTTTTAGCATGTTTTAGGCTTAGCCTTGTGAAGGTTTTATGTTTATTTTGCCATGTTTAAGGTCTGTCCTAGGTTGCTTTGGTCGACCGTGGCATGGTTTGTATAGCTACCTTACATTTTGGCTTGATTGGCCTTGGATATGTGAGCATTGTTGCATGCTTTGTTTGGTTTATTTAGTTGGTTTGGTACCTTCTATAACATGATTTCAGAGCTTTACAATGCATGCCATATGTCCATACTTAGCCTCTTTCAAGTGTGCTTGAGAGTTGCTTGTTTATACTTAAGTGTTAGGCCTTGACATGTGCATGTGTGTATGTGTGTTTGGTCTCACCTCTTGAACTTTTGGCCACTGTTTTAGGCCTATTTAGAGCTACCTAAATCATGTTTAAGCCCATCCCTTTGTTGGTTGCACATGCTCCTCGTGTGTTGTAGCATATTGGTAAGTTGTTGCATGTTAGAACTTACATGATTAGAATGAAGTCACATGTTTGTTTGCATGCTTGGACATTCACATCGCATCTTGCATGCTTGATGATTAACATTGATGTTTCATGTCTTGTATGCTTGTTAGCTTGTATGCTTATTTGCATTGCCATGATTGCATACTAGTTAACATGCCTAGGTTGCATTCCATCTAGCATGCATGCCTTGTCCCTTGATTAAGTGATAGGGAGTGGGCCTTTGTTTGTTTGATTTGCATTGCATTTGAAATCAATGTGCACAACTTGGTTCTTTGGGCCATCATGCATGGAAATGCTTGATTGGTGGTCCAAGAACCAAGGACCATGTCCCTTTGAGTCATAAGCATGATAAGAGGCTTGGTTGGTGCATACATGGCTTGAATTGCATTGCCATGCAAGATTCTGTCCTCTGCTGCTGTCAAACAGGTTCTGCAGGAATTTATTGCCGATCGACTGCACAGAGTGCCGACCGCAATCAATTGGTGGCCGATGGACTCACTCTCTGCCGATGACCACATCCCACTGCCGGTGGCAATTCTACTCAGCCGGTGGTGTCTTCCAATGTCCAGGGAAGCAGTTCTGAGACTTTGACAATCTTCAGAGAGGCAGAGCAGGGAAAACAGAGGCAGTCTATGCATGGCAGTGCACTTCCGAGCAGACCGAGCATGCATTGCATTGGGCACTCTTCCCGAGGCGGTTTACTGTTTTTCCTAGCTTAGTTAGTTTGTTAACTACTTAGGCAATTTGTAATAATTAATTAGCTCGTAGTTAATTAATTTGTATTATTCTTTTGGTCCCTCCGGGCGAGGGCGAATCTGTAATAAGTGTGGGTGCGTGTGTGTGCATGTTGGCTTGTTTGTGTACATGCCTTTCCTAGGCAAGATTTGGTTTGGCCCGCGTGCCATATCCATTGTATCCATTTCCATTGCATTGTAGCTTGCATGCATCCATTGCATCACTTCCATCTATGGCTTGCGCCTTTCCATGTTGAGCTTGGTCTGGTATGTGCCCATACTTTTTACGTCGAAGCATAGTTCAGTAGACCGTTCTATGTTAGCCGTGGCTTGTTTGTGTACATGCCTTTCCTAGGCAAGATTTGGTTTGGCCCGCGTGCCATATCCATTGTATCCATTTCCATTGCATTGTAGCTTGCATGCATCCATTGCATCACTTCCATCTATGGCTTGCGCCTTTCCATGTTGAGCTTGGTCTGGTATGTGCCCATACTTTTTACGTCGAAGCATAGTTCAGTAGACCGTTCTATGTTAGCCGTGGCTTGTTTGTGTACATGCCTTTCCTAGGCAAGATTTGGTTTGGCCCGCGTGCCATATCCATTGTATCCATTTCCATTGCATTGTAGCTTGCATGCATCCATTGCATCACTTCCATCTATGGCTTGCGCCTTTCCATGTTGAGCTTGGTCTGGTATGTGCCCATACTTTTTACGTCGAAGCATAGTTCAGTAGACCGTTCTATGTTAGCCGTGGCTTGTTTGTGTACATGCCTTTCCTAGGCAAGATTTGGTTTGGCCCGCGTGCTATATCCATTGTATCCATTTCCATTGCATTGTAGCTTGCATGCATCCATTGCATCACTTCCATCTATGGCTTGCGCCTTTCCATGTTGAGCTTGGTCTGGTATGTGCCCATACTTTTTACGTCGAAGCATAGTTCAGTAGACCGTTCTATGTTAGCCGTGGCTTGTTTGTGTACATGCCTTTCCTAGGCAAGATTTGGTTTGGCCCGCGTGCCATATCCATTGTATCCATTTCCATTGCATTGTAGTTTGCTTGCGTTCATTGCATCACCCTCCATCTATGGCTTGCACCTTTCCTTATTGAGCTTGTTCTGGTATGTGCCCTTACTTTTCACGTTAAAGCACAGTTCTGCATGTGTACGCACCTATTCCACGCTGGTATGTTGGTTTGAGGGTTGCGGCACCTTTTCTGTGTTAGACATGGCTTGTTTGTGTACATGCCTTTTCTAGGCAAAATTTGGTTTGGCTGTATGCCATATCCATTGTAGATATTACATTGTAGTGTAATTTTTGCATCCAGCATTAGGGTCATTGTCCTTTCCCCAGCGGGTCGTTACCCCACTTATGTCATCCCCCCAATACTCGTTCTTGTGTCCGTCTACATTACTCATAGTTCAGTAGACCGTTCTATGGTAGACGAACTTGTTACCTCCACCAATCTATTTGACATTTGTGTGGTTTTGAACCGCTCATGATTGGATCATGATTCAATTGCTTTGCATATAGTTTGTATTTTTTTCAATTGCATTGCATTTTCATTTGCATTATTTATACATTGTTTTGTATATATTGCATATCATTTTGCATTCATTCGTGCATTGTCATGCATGTTGCTAACAATATCATACCTGTTAAGTTTGTTTTCTTTACAGGCACGATATTGTATGTACGGTTCATTTGCGGCTGGTGGAACCAGACGAACCGGACAGGTATTGTATCCTCCTCGTGAGACGTATCGAGAATTGCATAATTCTCTTACATCCTTTCTGCATTGTAGTGTAGTTTGGTGTATGCTAGCTTAAAACCATCGCACGTGTGCTTCGTTACAGCTTTTCTTTGCATGATCATAAGTTATGTTCGGCTCTGTGCATTGTCTTGCATTTTGCCCCTGCCTTCGGGCGCATACCTTGTTTGTCTTGCATGTTTGTCCAAGTCTTCGGCCTTGTCAAAAATGGGTCGTCTCTGGGCTTTGACATTCACTCCCGTCATTGTTATGACTTTCGAGTTCTGTCAAAGAGGGGCAACTGTAGACACCCCATTTTTGACCATCCTCAAGATTTGGACGTCACCGTTTGAACACCCGGTGATCATCCATGTTTGTGTTCGTTTGGAGTTCCCGGAGGTCTCGGCTACGCGCCTTGCCCCAGGATCTCCGAACCCGATAGTTTAGTGTCTGGTTTTGCACCAAACACTTGTTTTGCCTTGGAAGGGCAGGGAATGCCTTGTGAGGCATCCCCACACATCACCGGCCATGGCTAGAGGCCACCGGCTAGTGTTTTGTTGCCATCGGCAATATATATTGCCGGTCGGCACTCTTTGTTGCCGATCGGCAGTCCATTTTGTCAAAATGGCAATTTTGAGCAGCCGACTACTGTTCATCTGCTTTTGCAGATATTTTAATACAGCTGTATTGCATTTTGTTCCCCTCCATACATGTGTATGGAGGGATGGCTTCCTTGTTAGCTTACCTTGTAGCTTTACAAGATTGATTGCCTATAAGAAGAGGGCTCCTCTCTTGGCATTAGGGTTAGAAAAAGTTGGAGAAGAGAGTGAGAAGACTCTGGTTTTAGGGTTTAAGTTAGTGTATCTAACCTATATCTATACCTCTTCCTCTCTTGCCATTGTGTGTGTTTTAGGCTTAGTTTTGTGCACAAACACCTATCATCACACCATCCTCTTGGAACTGAGGTTCTTGAGGCTTGTTTTTGGAGCTTTGAAGCTGGTTTGGAGCTCAAGGGGCTGCTGGTCCACCATTTTTTAAGGTGGTCTACAAGGGTAAGACACTAGTCCCTTTTTACCCCACTTTTGCATTGTGTTTTTGACCATCTTAGAACTGTTTTCAAGCTTAGTGTTTAATACATAAAAGTTCTATTTTTGGGCCCTCTAAATAGTTTATTTAGAGTGTTTTGTGGTTTGGAGGTGTTTGACCCCTCTTAAGCCTTGAGAGGCCCCATTTTGTGCCATTTTGAGTGAGCTTCGGGACTTTGGTGTTTGTGTCTCCTCACCACTGAAATCTTGAGGGATTTCAGTGGTAAGGATGATGCCTTGAAGTCCCAAGAAGGAGAGGCCACCCCCTCTCCTTATTGTCTTTGAAAAGGACCATCTTTGGCCTCTTGAGGGAGCATCATGTTTGAGTGTTTGTTGATCATGCCATGGCTGTTTTTCATGCTTATTATGCCATGATATAACATTGTTGTGTGTTGGTTTTGGTACACCATGCATGCCTTGCATATATGCCTTGTAATGCCATGTTTAGGCCTTGACATGCCTTAGGTTGTAAGCCCTTGTTTTAGCATGTTTTAGGCTTAGCCTTGTGAAGGTTTTATGTTTATTTTGCCATGTTTAAGGTCTGTCCTAGGTTGCTTTGGTCGACCGTGGCATGGTTTGTATAGCTACCTTACATTTTGGCTTGATTGGCCTTGGATATGTGAGCATTGTTGCATGCTTTGTTTGGTTTATTTAGTTGGTTTGGTACCTTCTATAACATGATTTCAGAGCTTTACAATGCATGCCATATGTCCATACTTAGCCTCTTTCAAGTGTGCTTGAGAGTTGCTTGTTTATACTTAGGTGTTAGGCCTTGACATGTGCATGTGTGTATGTGTGTTTGGTCTCACCTCTTGAACTTTTGGCCACTGTTTTAGGCCTATTTAGAGCTACCTAAATCATGTTTAAGCCCACCCTTTGTTGGTTGCACATGCTCCTCGTGTGTTGTAGCATATTGGTAAGTTGTTGCATGTTAGAACTTACATGATTAAATGAAGTCACATGTTTTTTGCATGCTTGGACATTCACATCGCATCTTGCATGCTTGATGATTAACATTGATGTTTCATGTCTTGTATGCTTGTTAGCTTGTATGCTTATTTGCATTGCCATGATTGCATACTAGTTAACATGCCTAGGTTGCATTCCATCTAGCATGCATGCCTTGTCCCTTGATTAAGTGATAGGGAGTGGGCCTTTGTTTGTTTGATTTGCATTGCATTTGAAATCAATGTGCACAACTTGGTTCTTTGGGCCGTCATGCATGGAAATGCTTGATTGGTGGTCCAAGAACCAAGGACCATGTCCCTTTGAGTCATAAGCATGATAAGAGGCTTGGTTGGTGCATACATGGCTTGAATTGCATTGTCATGCAAGATTCTATCCTCTGCTGCTGTCAAACAGGTTCTGCAGGAATTTATTGCCGATCGATTGCACAGAGTGCCGACCGACAATCAATTGGTGGCCGATGGACTCACTCTCTGCCGATGACCACATCCCACTGTCGGTGGCAATTCTACTCAGCCGGTGGTGTCTTCCAATGTCCAAGGAAGCAGTTCTGAGACTTTGACAATCTTCAGAGAGGCAGAGTAGGGAAAACAGAGGCAGTCTATGCATGGCAATGCACTTCTGAGCAAGACCGAGCATGCATTGCATTGGGCTTCTCTCCCGAGGCGGTTTACTGTTTTTCCTAGCTTAGTTAGTTTGTTAACTACTTAGGCAATTTGTAATAATTAATTAGCTCGTAGTTAATTAATTTGTATTATCTTTTGGTCCCTCCGGGCGAGGGCGAATCTGTAATAAGTGTGGGTGCGTGTGTGTGCATGTCTTCCAATCCCCACTTCTTTCTTCCCTTTTATTTACCTGCTTTGATGGTAGATTAGGGCATGTTTAAAATTAGCATACCTTATGCTATGCATGCGTGCATCCATACATTTGTCTTACATGCACCGGGCTCGGTACATCATGCTAACTGCATTGGTACTTCAATTCCAAATTGAATACGTGCATCAATTGATTGCATTTCACATGTCATGTTTAGGTTAGCCGAGCCTACCCTAATTGCATCCTGTATGTGTTGCATTAGTCAATTTAACATGAACTAAGACCATACATGTTTGCTAACTAGTTTATTGTTTTGGCACGGAGTACGATGTAAGTATTTTCATGCTTTAGCATACCGCATGTGTGTGAATACTATCATGACAGCATGTTTACCATGTGGCTAGTTGCTTATGTGTTATAAACTGCTTGAATGCCTGTGGGTGAAGGTTGGATTGTCTGAGTTGGAAAAACTCGTTGAAATCCGTATTTTAGCCTACTTGCGAGTAGCAAAATCCAAAGTTTTTTTAAGACAAACGGATATGCAATGCTTATTTCCAAATTAGCAATCTAGTCTATACTTGTTTGCTGTGCGCATAACATAGTAATATATAAGGCTAACAATAAGAACACATAACGTTTTCAAAATCAGGTATCATGGTTAGTAGAGGCCGATCTTCGGACCGGGCGAGAGGGGGTGCTCATAGCTGACCTTCCCCAATCGTACCCAAGCTCCCGAGCCGAGGCAACTTTGGTGATGACGGACACGTGGCCTTTGGCACCGAGTCAGGGTTTCCTAAATTTCCCCATTAAAAAATATTTAGGTGGCGACTCTGTATCTGGCAAAGCAGTCCATGTTTGGCACGTCTTTTCAAAAATATGTTTCTCAAAACGATTTGCCGGATTTGGACTCTTTGGTTCAAGATTAAGAACCGTGACAATTTGAGTCCGAACTGTAGTAAACCCAATATGAACACGAACGGGACTCATCCTCCCGGGGCGTTCGGGGACGTCTACAGTAATCAATGCATGATCCTAGCTATGTCAAGAATGCCTAATGCAACACATGCAAAATGCAACTAAGATAGGCTCGGCTATTCTAAGATGTCATGTGATTGCAATTAGATAACATGTATTCAAATCGGTATTGAAATACAATGCAGTTAGTATGATGCGCCGAGCCCGGTACATGCAAGACAAATGAATGGATGCACGCATGCAAACATAAGGATGCTAATCAAAATATGCCCTAAGCTAACCATCGAAAGCGGTTAAGTAAAAGGGAGAAGACGTGGGGTTGGAAGACATTCACACACTCACGCACACGTATTACAAAATTCGCCCTCTCGACGGAGGGTCCGTAAGAATAAGCTAAGCTAGTTAAGCTAAGTTAATTAAGTACAAACCAAATTAAAACTAACTACACCTAGCTAATTATAATATTACAAAGATGGAATTAATTAGCAAATACATTAACTAATTAATTTACAAATTAACTAACTACATAAAGCAGTTAAAACAGTCTCGAGGAGAGGGGTGTATGCATGCTCGGTCGACTTCGCACGGAAATCCACTACTGTGCCTCGTGTTGCCTCTGTTTACACTGTTCTGTATCTCTGAAAATTGTGCCCACTTCCATAGTGCTTTTGACCCACCTTAGGAACAATCTGAGGGGTAGTCGGCCAAGAGGAGAGGCCATCGGCCAAGTATAATGATCATCGGCCAATTTTTGTGGCTATCGGCCAATTTGATAGCCGATCGGCCACTTCTTCCTGCAAACTTCTCCTTTTACTGCAACAGAGCACTAACAGAGGCATGGCAGTGTATTTACAAGAAAATGTGTGTGCAACCACACTCCTTATGATGTCTAAGGCTCAAAGGAGTGTAGTGCTCGGCTCTCGAGCCATCAATCACGCATCTCAATGCATGATGGCCAAAGAGGCAGAGTTGCACAAATCAATGAATGCATGACAACAAGACGCTTGGACCATCACCTTATCATGGATAATCAAAGGCAATGGAGAACAAAAGGGGATTGGCCCATTTTCATCACTTCAAGTACGAAATGGACCAATTCACTTGTGTTAAACATAACGTCCGGTTGAACACAATGCAATGCACACATGCAACATGCTTATCTTGGCACATTTTATTTGATTGATTTTGTTTACACATTTTAACATTACCAATCCATTCATTAATCAACTTGTCCAACTATGAGAGTCCTCTAATGAGAGAGAGGTCTATCAAAGAGAATGGTTTAAGGCATGTGAGAGACCAATGCCTTTGACTGGAGTAACCCTCAAAAGAGGGTTGAAGCCATTTAAGCACAAGTCTCAATCCTTGCATTAAACTCAAACTCAAGACTAACCAATCCTCAAAACAAATCAAAAGTGAAGAAATGAGGAGGATGGCAGATTTTCAGTGCTAAAGTGGCATGAAATGCAAGACTCTATTATGCAAACATTGCTTGCACAACATGCTAGAACACTTAAGCATTGAAACTAGTGAAGAGCTTTACACTAGGACCATGCAATACAATGCTCAATTGACTAAACCAACCCCAAACAGACCTCATGCATGCCAAAACAGTGGCTAAAATGGACTGAAATGATAGCATGATAAGCAAGAAAAAGCATGCTCAAATGATGGCTCGCAAGCAAGGCACAAAGCTCAACTCTCAAATACAATTAAAGAGTGATAAACATGAGAGTATGGAAAAGATATAAGCTCTGAAATTCCATGCCAAATGATGCCAAGGCATGCAAACATCACAAGTATAGCATGGTAAGGGCCTCAAAACTCAAGACTAGTCAAGGCATTTGCACTATAGCTATACAAAACATGAGTCATATGACCAAGGCAGCCCAAAACAGTCCTAAAGCATGTCAAAACAATGTTAAAACATGTATGGAGTATAGCCAAAACAAGCTAGCATGAAGGGCCAAAACACCAAGTACACTAGGCTAATAGGCAAGATTGCACTACAAGTACATGGAGCATGCAAGGGGTGACCAAACCAGCCCAAAACAGAGTTAGATCAGGTCCTAAAAGTCACAAACACATGCTTGAAAAGAGCCAACATAAGCCACAAAAAGATGCTACTTTATAGTGCTAACAAGGCATGGCAAAGAGGATTTACACTACAAGTGCATGAAGCATGCAACCAATGATCAAATAAACCAAAAACAGAGTTATGCCATGCTGAAATAAGCCCAAAAATAAGCTAAGAACAAGCCAACTCATGCTAGAAAAACATGTTCAATAATTAGGCCAACAAGGCATACAATCAAGACAAGAGGAGAGGGGACCACCCCCTCCCATTTTGCACCTCAAAACCACATTTTTACCACTGAAAATCCACTAGATTTCAGTGGTTAAAAGGCCAAACAAAGATGGTTTCAAAAGCTTAGGAAGTTGGCTCTAAAGGCTTTACAAGCCAAAGAGCAAAGGGAGAGACAACCCCCTAATACAAAATAGGCCTAAACCATCACTTTTAGGACTGAAAAATAGAGATTTTCTCAGTTCAAAACCGAGCCAAAAATAGTTTACAAAGGTGGTAAAACAAGCATGCAAAACAAAGGTTTAAAGGAGCGAGTGCTTACCCTTGAAGCACCTTGAAGCTCAGCAGCAAAACCAGCCAAAATCTGAGCCAAACAACCTTTCAACAGCCCAAAAATAGGTTCCAAGGGACCTTAGCCCAATGATATGCAACTTCGATGAAGGGAGTGTATGCAAACTAGAAGTATTTCTCACTTTCAAGCCTAAAACAAGAGGAGAGAGGGAGAAATCTAGAGAGAGGGGAGAGTTTGCTCACAAAGCTTCTAGAGAGAGAGGATTCTAGAGTGAGAAGCTCTCAAATTTTCTCTAAGCCTTCCAAATGTTCTAACCCTTTGAATATGAGATATAAGGCTTCATATATTGCAAAATATCAAGCTTGGGTCGAAATATTTGATTTGGAACAGGTGGCACAAGCTGGAAATAGCTGAAGGACAAAATATCTTCAAAAAAAATGAGTTTGGGTCATTTCTAGCCGATCGGCCATCTTTGGTGCCGATCTGCTACTTGTGATGGCCAATTTGCTTCTTTTTTGGCCGATCGGCACATTTGTAGCCGATAGGAAATTCTGCTCTGCAGGTCCAACTTCAAACGGGCATAACTCCTTCATATGAACTCCTTTTCAGGTCATTTTTGTGTCCAAATTGAAGCCCCGGAAGTAAGCTTTCCAATGGTGGAAGCCTTGCATCAAAATTCCAACTTTGAAAAAAGTTATGCCCCTTTTAGTGAAGACTGTTCAGTTTCGATCCTACCCAGATTAATGCCCAACTTCAACCAATCATATATCCTCCATCCGGACTCGTCTTTAGGAGATTCTTGAGTGAAAAATGAAGCCCCGGAAGTCTTATTTCCAACGGTGGTGGCTTCATAGCTTAAATCCAAGTGTATAGACAGATATGCCTGATTTAGCGAGGATCGCTCGACTCTCTCTTAGCGATTCATACCCACCTTCTTCTTCAACTTGGTTTCTTCCCTCTCCTCCAATTTTCTTCAACTCCAAACCCCTAAACAAGGTGTTTTGAAAGATTTTCCAAAGATTTCATCTCTCTTTCATTCATTTTCACTTTGTCCTTGCTCGGTTTACTGAAAAACGCAACATTTAATGAAATGTGAGCCTCGGAGCATCGCAACAACCTTCTTTTCAAAAATATTTTGAAAGAGAGGGTTTTAAGGTCTAAAAACCATTCAAAATAGCTTTGGTCCAAAATGGGGTGTGAGGTTGGGATTTGACTCTCCTCTTGACGAAGAAATCGAACCTTTGCCCTGCACATCTTTTATCACCAATGAAGCCATCAATAGCGCCCAAGTCTTAAGGTTGGTCAAAAATGGGGTGTCTACACCCAGTAGAAAGAACAAATCCGTGTGGGCGTGGCCCAAAGTGAGAAATATCGATGACATGTGAAGGGTTGGGGCGTTACACCAGCTGTCCCTATACAGCTGTGTTCGACAGAGGCACTGGTGTTTCTATATATACATAACCACCCCTTTTGAATTAAGTTAGAAAAAATTATCAAAGGCCAAAAACTTGTTAAACACTCTCCCTCTCTATCTTGCAATCTACACACTCTCTCTCTGCACTTCTTAAACCAAAAATTTTGCTCTTCTTGCTGAGGTTCTTGATCTCAAATCTTAGCCCTTGAGAGTGAATACTTTGTGGTTTGTGAACAAAGGAGTTACTCCTCTTCAAGAGGTATAACTTGTAAAATCCTTACACTACTTCTTCCTACTCTTTTCTTCCTGATTTCATACTGGTTTACACTGTTTTTATAGGCTGAAACTTGTGACTTGAAGCTATTAAAGGTGAAGGGGTTAACCACCATTCTTTGAACCTTGTTCTCCAAGCCTTTTACCACCGTTTTTCAGATTTTTTCACAGGCTAAATATGTGGTTTTGAGGTTCAAAAAGTGGAGGGGTGGCTTGTTTACTAGTTTCATTTCTCCATTGTTTTAGTTCACTTTTTCTAGCTTTTTCATACTAATTTCAGCACTATTTTTGTGAGTTTTAAGACTATTTTAGGGTGTTTATTTCATTTATGCTTTGTATAGTATGCTTATAGTGTTGTAGTCCTCATAGGTTTGGTGGTTTAGGCTTTAGACACCAACCTATTTGAGTTGATAACTCTTATTTTTGTGATTTTCATACATGTGTTCACACTTGCAATAACCATCTCTGTACTCTTCCTTCTTTCTTGGTTTTATTTGTTTGAGAGTTGTTTTAAGCGAGTGTTGTTTAAAACATGCGAAGGAGACACTTCCATGCTTAATGGTTTAATCTCTTCGGAGGTTCATTACCAAGGCATTACATCTCTCTCATGCAAAAAACAACTTCTGTTTAACGTTTCTCTTCATTAGTGAACGTAACTCTCATTTTTGGACTAAAATGATTAAGGAATGGAAAGGTAATTAAAAGAAGCTAATAAAATCTGACTAAAATGGTAACAAGAGTAATAAAATTGGTTTGGGTTCAATCGGACGTTAATTGAACCTACTGCGTCTCGAGTCGTTATATACTCATTAGTGATGTAAATGACTCGAGAAGCGATGTCTACCAATTCCCTAGAGAGGTAACTCCTTGATAGGGAGGAGGTTTTGTTGGTCTTTTATTTCCATTTATTGATTTTGTTCTACGGATTCACATATCATCACGCAATGAGTTTGCGTCAATTGATGGTTTGCGAATCGAGTATACCCCTTCCTTGATCTGTTTCATGATAAGGAGAGGCAGAGAGGACAAACATTCCCTAGAAACACTCTATTTGTACTATGTTTCTTTTTTGTTGCAGTAGGGTAGACCCCTCAAAACAGTGGCCAGGCGGCCACCTGTCCTGTTGGCCGACCACTTTTCCTAGCCGGTCAGCCAATTTATTTTATGCGGATAGAACAATTTTCATGGAAGAACAGAGCAGAGGTTGGGGGAAAACAGTTTAATTTTTTGACTGCAAAACAGAACAATTCTGGTAGCAAAACAGAGAAGTTTTTCGGGCAAAATTCATGTTCATGCACGTAGAATTCTTCACTATCTGTGGCTTGTGCAATTAATACTAAGAGTAGTATGTTGTACTTAAATTAGTACCTCATCGAAAATTTGTAATAGCTAGTTCGTTAATTAGTTAGCCTATTACTAATCTATAAGAATTAGTTAGTATAGTCGATTCATTCATTTGGTGTTGTAAGTAGTTAGTTTAATTAGGGCATTTATTTGGACTCTCCTGCGTGAGGGCAAATATGTAATAATGTGTGTATGTCTTCCAACCCCCATTTCTTTCTTCTTCGTATTTACTTGCTTACAATGGTAGCATCATGTTTTACATTTTCATGTCATTGCCATGACTTATATCCATTTTTGCACGCATAAGGTTTGGCTCATCATACTAATCAATGTCAATTTCAAATTCCTTACTCGAATACGTGCTTCGTCACATGCCATACTAGTAACTGAGCCTCTTAATTGCATATTGTATGTATTGCATTAGTCGTGTTGCATTAGTTAGGATCATGCATTTTTCCAACTATTTTCTTTCTTTCTTTTGGCTCGCCTCAGATATTTGGGGTAAGCGTTTTTCACTTTAGGATATTGCATGCATGCGATTGTTGCCATGTCAAGCATGATTACCATGAGGCTAAGTACTTAGTTGATACACCTGTTTGAATGCCTGTGGATGAAGGCTATTTTCGCTTAAGTTGGGATGATTTGAATTAATGTACATATGAGTTTGCTTTTTCAAGTGGCGCATATCCAAAACAGTTTTGAAACAAACATGAAATTAAAGCATTCCAACTTTTGTGAATTAGTCTATACTTGTGTGTGTATTACATAGTAAAAATTGCATAATAAATGAAACAACAGTATATAATGTACATAAAAATCACATCATGCTTAGTAGAGGCCGATCTTTGATCGGGTGAGTGGGGTGCTCAATTCATGACCTTCCCCTATCATACCTAAGTTCCCGAGCTGAGACACTTTGGTGATGAAGGACTAATGGCCTTACGGCACGCATCACGGGTTTCCAAAATTTTTCAAAAATATTTAGGTGGCGACTCTGAAATCTGGCAATGCAGTTCATTTTTGGTATTTTTGATTCAAAATCGATTTTCTAAAATGATTTGTCGAATTTGGACTCTTTTGTGTTTATCCGTTTCACATTGCACTTGTGAAATCAGATTCAGAATCACAGGAGTCCGAACTGTAGGGCTATCGTATCCAAGGAGACTAAATCCCTCTGAGGAGCATGAAAAGCAAGCTACATTGAAATGACAAGCGACCTCCATAGCCCGATTCGAAGCTCCTTGGTTCTCCTTATTTGATAGACAGCGAGGAGTAATCTACTTTAGAAGCTCTGCAAATGTGGACACAGAGTCTTCAAGAGCTTCCAAGGAGTGAAGATGTGGCGAGGAAATTGATCGTAGAATCAAGCAACGAAGCTATCTGTAAATTAGTTTGTAACCTTCATCTGGTTGCCATCAATGACCCGAGAAAAAATTCCTCCATCTTTTTTTTTCTTTTTCTTTTTGGGGTATTTTTGCTTAGGAGTGGGCACTTATAGCTTACACTCTCTTTTGTACCACTTTGATCGGGGTTTCATCCCTGACATTTAACAAAAGGAATTTGTTTTGCAAAGCCGACTTGCGTGAATGGCACAATACTTGAGCATGAAAACCATTTTTTTTTTTTTAATTTTGAAATTGAAAATAGTTGCATTTCAATGTGTTTCGAACTGGATGTCGAGCTTATAATTGAACAAAATCCAAAATATGACTCCATGAAAGAAAAGCCAAGCAAAAAAAACTAAAAGACCTATCCAAAATACGACTTCATCGCGGATGCGGTTTAGAAACACTGTGGGAGTGACCATCGCGAGCATGGTTTAGAATACAACAGGCGCAACAAATGCGGGCATGGTGTAGAATATCACGGGCGCGATGCTATAAAAAAAGATTCAAAACAAAAAAAATATGCTCGAATGACCAGCTGACTGAAGGGTTCTGTTTACATAGCCGAAGACAATGATTACACACTTTCCGACGAGTGAAAATGGAGAATTTCGAGGATACAAGGAAAAGTCAGAAAACCTGACTCGACTGTGCCCCTAGTTCATCGCTTTGACTATTTCTTTGTCTGTTAAAAAGATTTTGATCAATATGCGAGTTAAATTAGCAATCTTGTTCCACTCTCTGTTTTGAAATCATGTAAATCAAGCCGTGAGCACTGAAAATTTTCCCTCTTTGGTCTAGAAAATGGTCTGGGTTTTACAAAAATGGAGTAAGTTTCAAGAAAATTAGTCGACTTCATTAAAAAATCATTAAAACTTGTTTTCATAAATGGCCACTACTCGACCAACATGGAATCAATCCTTGAGATGCATAACTCCAAATCCAAACTTGATCTAGTTTGCAATTGAATATGCCATAAAGAATAGATAAAACAACTAAATCGAATGGAGATGAGCCAATCAAACCTGGATAGAATAGCCAAGTCAAATAAAGATACACCATGTCACGACCCAAACCTGCCCCTAAAAGTTTAGGTCATGACCAGCCTGTAATTAGGCCTCAGATCCAAAAATCAAAGAACACGATTAATTCCACAAAGGGGCCTAAAGCGAAAGCAATTAAATAATACAACGTCCATCGAGCCATGCGTATATGCTAGGACCATTACACAACGTTCCTTAACCGAAGAAGTTCACATACGCTGTTCAGATATAATTACAGTCCAAGGCAGGTATATGTACAAACAGTGAATAACCAAAAAAGTTACATGACCATAAAATGTTCAACAAAACCACCAAAACATTAAAAAAATGTGGCACTGAACTCCATAAGAAACAAAAAGCTCCACTTTGGCTTAACCAAAAATTTCCACAAATAGGCGCCTGAAGCTGACCTAAGGCTAGCCTCCAAACTGACCACCTACAAAACATACATGAATACGAAATGAGCCAAGCTCAGTAAATAATAATAACGTACTAAAGCATACAAACAAGCGTGTGCCTTGCAAAACGTAAAGTGTGTACGGAACTCATGTATGTCCTCTTTATCAATACATTTCAAAACGGCCTCAGGCCCAATCATAATAACAGAACAGAACGGCCTCGGGCCCAATATTAACAAAACGGCCTCGAACCCAATATTAACAAAACGGCCTCGGGCCCGATATTAACAGAACGGCCTTGGACCCAATATTAAAAGAACAACTTCGGGCCCAATATATATTATTCCATAAACAAGTCTCATCTCATATCCACATTCCATATTCCAATTCTTGTAGCTCATTTATTTGAATAACATAACTTCAGAGAATTGCGCATTAATGTATCAAAATAAATACAAGTGAGTATATCTTTACACTACTATTACTCACAGTGATCCGGTCATGCAATGATTTCTTCCGGCAGGTGACCTATACATCACACACAAAAATTGATAATTAATGCATTATTTTCTTTGTTTTTATCTTTCCTCATTCTTCCGTTTCGATCATTTCCCATTCATTGTTAAGTATTTCAAACAAATCAAATGTGCATATAAACAGATTTAGAGGGTCAAACAGAGTAAAAGAAACTGACAAAAATTTTCCCCACTACTCGCACGTGCGGAAGTCCCCCACTACACATACGGCTCCGTACGTGCTTTTATTTTAGAATGCTCGAGTTGCCTCCCTTGTTTTCCGCACGTGTGGCTGTGAGCCCCGTACGTGCGGTCCTGGGCGCTGTGTAAGCAATCCAAAAATTCAATAGTTTTCAGCTTTCCAAAGGCATTTGAAGGTTCCAATTAAAGTAATTTTTATCCCAAAAACATAGTATATAATCACAAAAAACATAATCTCAAGCCCAAGTAAATCATAGCTCATTTTAATTGCACATTTAGAACTCAAATTACCATATTCACTCATTTCTTCATCTTTTCATGATCTACCAAAATGTGTACAAACATATACACATATATGAGTGTAAAGCATGTGAAGTTAAAGATTAGAAAGTGATTCCTTTTAGGCTAACTCAAGACAACCTCAAAATACAATAATCAACTCTAAAATCAACCAAATACAATGGATTTTGATGATTTTCATGAATAATTGCCCAAGCATGATCATTAGGTCAAAACCCTAACTTATATAAGTGTAAAACTTCATTTTAAGGCTTGATGCTTAACAAAGGTAAAGTGATTTAGGGTATTTTAGTTGATTATACATACCTTGAACTTTATTCTTCAAACCCCCTTCCAAATCTCTTCACTCTTCTTCCCCTCTCTCTCTTCTCTTTCTTTCTTCTCTAGGCACTCTCCTAGAGATATTTTTGTTATGTGTTGCTTTAGACTAAGGCTTCTAAGGCTTATATGTATAAGTGGTCCTTAAGCCTAACAAAATCTATGTTATAAGTTTAAATAGTTTAATTAAGACTTATGGCTACAAAACTTCATATTATGTCCTAAAAATCTTGCTAATCATAACTATAAAGTCAATTTCAGGTTATCGTGCTTCTAAGGCTTTCAATTTCTAGTCCAAATGTCTCAATTTGAACAGATTTCTCATAACCAACAGATATAATTTCATAATTATATAATTCACATAATTAAACACAATTTCACATGGAATTTCACATGAAGCATATAATTACACATAATTAAAGACGTAAAGCATGTAAGAGGGTTGGGTTATTACACACCGATCACGCATGAGCGAGATGAGTGAGTTGAAAATGGTTAGGGCTAAACTTCAGGATGAAGTTGCCTATGTACCCCAGAGATATGAATCAGGCTTTATATAGTTCATGAGGTAAGACTCACTCAGGTATTTTCACTCTTCTTTTGCGCTCTAACTTTTTCCAAAGCCACCCTTTTCAGGTTTTTGACGTTGGGAGCTTCATTTTTTTTTTCTTTTTCTTTTTATTTCATTTTCTATTTTTTTTTCATTTTTAAGTTTCTATTTTTTTTGCTGTAACTTTTGCCTAGGTCACCCTTCTAGGTTTTCGGCCCAGCGAGCCTCTCAATGGTAGTAACTTTTTTTTTTTTTTTTTTTATTTATTTTAAACTTGTCCATGTTGATTGGTGGTAAGAACACTAGGCCATCTAAATCCATGAGAATGGCTGCTACACTTGACCATATAGATGTGATGATGCAGGACCCAGCTAATTGGGTCTGAATGTGGTCCTAGGGTCGTGGATAGGAGTTCAATCGTCCTTTAACTATAAATCTTCTTCCCTCAAAATCTAGGATTTGATTTTCTTTCCGGTCTCCACTGGCTTAAGAAATGACCTTGTTAGAATCTCCGATCACGTCCAACCTTACTGCCCTTCGTTCAAGGATTGCTTCCAATCCGGCTATGTAAGCCTCATATTCTGGTTGATTATTGGGCACCTAGAATCAAAGTTTGAAATCTAGGGGGATCGGTCCTCAGGTCGAGAGGGATCCTATGTTATACAATCTTAGGATCAATTTTAGGCATGTCTTCGTAGGACCATGCAAAAACATTTTTTGAAATATTTTAATAAAGTGACTAATCACTCGTATTTTTCTAAAGACAACGTGGAACTAATTTGGAGCAAGCAAGGATCCTTCTCAATAGCCACATTAATTGAAATAATCTTATCCATCAAGGGCTTAGCACGCCTCTCGTCCTCTCAGGCGATCAAATTTTACAAATCCTAAGGAAATTTGTCCTCTTTGTTTTCATCAAAATTTTGGAAAAAGTTTTAAAATTTTTTGATCAAGGCAACGGACTAAAGGCACAGAAAAGTAGGTGGAATCTATAGCACTTTTATTCAAAAGAAACTCCAACTTAGTGATGACACCAGACTTAGAATAAAATGACAAAGAAGACATAAACAGGACAGAGATGTCTAGGTTAGCATTCCTGAATTCAACATATTCTGGCTGACTAGACTAACTCGAGTCTAACTCCGACTCCACAGACTTGATGGAATCAGAGTCAAACTTAACATTCGATTCAAAACATGAAATGAAACCTTTTTTGAATTGGCAAGTTAAGTATGGGCCATCCACTGTGTTCAAAATAAAGCTCATTCAATCAATATGTGGTCATTCCTTGATCACAAAAATGGTCTGATATCCCGCAAGTTCTAGGGAATCATGGAGGTAGACTTCATGGGATATTATAATTTTTTGAAGCTATGGTGTTTCGACGACTTAGCAAAAATAAAAATAAAAATTTTAAAAAAAATAAATCCAAAACAAAAACCCTAATCACAATTCTAGAAACACTTCGGCTCAATTCACACAACTGATCCTTGTATGCCCCACCGAAAAACTAAACTCAACCTCAGAAATTGATACGCCTAAGCCACTGATTCGAATTGGAGAACCTCTATACAGATTTTCACTCATAGCGTATAGCTGGAAAGAGAACAAACACCCCTATGGTGGGTAGGGTTACCCTGTCCTGGCTTTGAAATGGTCTAGAGTTTCACTATTCAAACAATTGGTATCATACATCCTAAAAATGGGAGAGCATCCTGTCTGAAGTTGGGAATGTGCTATAGCTCACTATATGTGCAGGGTCAGCTCTGTTCTAGGGGTTGAAGTCAAGGTGACATCACGAAAGTGCCCTTTGGTTAATGACCATTAGGATTCCAAGAAGTCGGAACAGTAAATATAGTCTCTAGTCGAAGTCCGATAACCTTAAATAGCGGAGCTACACTTTTGACAGATCTTAAAAAGTATTAACACAAGGTCTCAAAAGTAACGCAGAGATAACTATAGCGTCATAAAAAAGCTTGCCAGTGCTCCCACTAGTATTTGGGCAACACAAGGACTTTACGTGATTGAAAATAAAAAGTCATATCATGGAGTTTGAGTAAAGGTTTCCTAAATTTCAACTCTCATACGTACAAAAATGTTCAACATATAATCAAAAACAAAAAGACTAAAGAAAGGGTTTGACAAAAGTTTGACTTCGTTAAAGACCAAGCACTTCACAATCGGCTTCTCAAAAAGGGTGGACTCCTAAAAGCAATTCTAAGCTTGACGATCCATGAGCTCACCTGCATATATATAAGGGAAAGGGGTGAGCTAAAACCCAATGAGTAATACCAAGATAAAGAGGTTATGAATGAAGTCCAATATATTTCAAAACATGTCTTATATTTTCAAAATAAAAGCGAATTATAAATCAAGTCATATCAAACATTTTCTATAACAATAGCCTTAACAAAACATCATACGTGGTAACATCCATTAGCATAACAAAGGGGCAAATGGCCTAAACAAAGCGACCATCAAGGTCTAAGTAAAGGGACCATGAAGGTCTATTAAACGGACCAGAAAGATCTAACAAAGGGACCGCTTGGGTTTAGCATCAAAGATCTCTATAATCCAATAATCAAAGAGCCACGGTATTATATCCCCTAGGCAAAACCTCAATAAGGATGCCACTAATACATTTAACAAAATTGTACTTCATTCATTCATATAAAATATCATATCTCAAAACCATTCAATTAATAACTTCTAGAACAATACATTTCGAACATATCTTTATAGAGATATTACTCACAGTGGGCCTAAACAAACGTTAGGCTTTGAGTGGCTAACCTACACAAAACACATAACAAATATACATTGAATCACAATATTCAAACAAGCATTCTATCTTAATTTAATTCCTTAAATGGGTTTCTAGCTCATTCCTTCTTTAATGCAGCCTAAACAATGCCTAACAATGCCGAAAAGAACATGTAAGTGAAAATATGCACATGAAAGTGTATGAGCTTGAGAGGTGAATTCGAGCTCCCAATATCTCAAAAGACTGTTCAAGCACTCATTCTTGAGATCGAGCAAACTATGCGATTCAACTCATGTGCTAACTTTACAAACGGAGATAACTCTCTATCCCGAACTTCTTTTTGAGTCATTCTTGTGTCTAAATCGAAGCCCCCTTAATATAAGCTTTCCAATGGTTCTAGTCTCATATCAAGATTCAAAGTGTGAAAAGAGAAAATGGTAAAAGACTGATTATTACTCAAAGGACAATTATTCAAATGAATGTTTTTGGTTCAATTCTAATTTACCATCACAATACCACATCGATCAATACTCTAATGTCACTCAAGGAGGCTCTAATTACAATAATAAGAGAGTCCAAAGTAATCCCACTAGTCCAAAGAGTACGAAGTGTTACAGCTAATGCAACACTAACTTTTTTTAAGTACCTAGTGGCCTCATGCAAAATTAAAAATACATGGACTCAAAAAATAGGAGTATGCATGTTAATCACGGGGACAAAATTAGATCTATATTATATATGTTAATCTAAACACAGTGATGAAAAGAGAGAGAGAGAGAGAGAGAGAGAGAGAGAGAGAACAAAAAAAGAAAAAAATGCAGATGCTACAGAGTGCATCCCTAAAAAGGGCGTATGTATGTCCATTATAAGAACACTATAAAATTTTGTAGCATAAACCATAAAATGATATAATTTTTTTTTTACCACAAAATTTGAACTTTATACTTACCACAAAAAACTATAATTTTCAATTTAAATTACAGATTATTAATTCACCGTTCATAATTGTTAATACAAATTAGCATAATACATAATACAAACATTCATAACTTTCATTAGTTAAATATAATTTTTTTACAATGTGCCTCTTCCTAGAGGTGTACATTATAAATTTTCTCAAAAGTAATATATTAATTAATGATTACAATAAACTTCTTTTCCATTCGAACTAACTGTATATTCTACGTTTAATTATCTCAAGTTCTAAGAGTATGACAGCATCCAACTTAGGCCAAATCTTTTAAAAGGTAATAATGTCTCTTTTATTCATATTGATTCTTTTATTAATTATTTTTTAGTACATGGATTAAAACATTGCTAATTTTGTATTGCAAATTTGATATGACAAACAATTCAAGTGAAGAAATTGACATCATATCATCTGATGACCAATTAGCAAATGAATATTTTGTTAAGACAAAATTAGGATATGATTTGAAGAATGCAGATTTCTCAAAAAATAAAATATGTCAACCTGTCAAGTCATCTTTATGTAGCAATCCTTTAGATCCATGTGAAGGTATGATTTTTGATGAACTAGAAGATGCTATAACTTGTTACAAAACATATACAAGGTGAAAATGTTTTGACATTCGAAAAAGTCATACTTGACTATCCAGTAAAGATAAGTCATTAAGTGGAGTAGAATTTGTTTGTAGTAAGGAAGGATATTGTCACACAATTAAGTTATCAAAAGAAAAACAAGGATGTTGTAGCTCACCCTATAACGATGATTGCATGTAAAGCAATGATGTGTTTTGGAAGAGATGAAAAAAAATGGGTTGTATGTAAGTTTGTAACCACACATGATCATGATCTATGCTCTCAAAAAGGTACACTTCTACTTCAGGGACATAAATAAATGTGTCTAGCTCAGAAAAATCTCATTGATATGCTTCAAGAAGCTGGTGTACTTATTAAAAGAAAATGTTAATATTTAGTCAACAATTTGGTGGTGACTGTAGTAGTGGTTGTATCACATTACATGTCCAAAATTATTTAGGAAATAAAAGAAGAAAACTTTTGAAAGATAGAGATGCACAAAGAATGTACAATTAATTCATAAAAACTCAACCAAAGAATCCAGACTTCATTTATGCAGTTCAAGTGAATGCAGATTATTGTATGGAAATTGTTTTTGGGCAGATGCACCGTCAAGGTTGGCTTATCAATATTTAGGAGATGTAGTCACTTTTGATGCTACATACTTAACTAATTGTTATGGTATGCCCTTTGTTCCTTTTACGGGAGTTAACCACCAACACCACTCATCTATCTTTGGATGTGCTTTACGCGTAAATGAGACAATAGAATCTTATATGGCTATTAAAAACTTGGCTTGAGGCAATGTGTGGACATAATCCTTTTGTTATTATTACAGATGATGACAAGGTCATGGCTAAGATTGCACATGTATTACCTAATATTGTTCATCATTTGTGCATGTGGCATATTTTGCAAAAAGTTCTTGAACATTTGGCTCATGTTTATAACAAGTATGCCTTATTCCAAGAAGAATTTCACTGTTGCATTCATGACACGGTTACAACAAAAGAGTTTGAAAAATGAATGGGATGAGCTAGTTTGCAAATATAAGTTAAGGAAAAATGAATAATTGAAAGATTTATACATGTAGAGTGAAAAATGGACCAACTTATGCTTACGGATAATGTTTTGTGTTGGGATGTCAACAACAGAAAGACATGAGAGCATGAATAAATTTTTCAAAGATTTTGTCCATTATAGTACATTGGTAAGCGAATTTGTCCATCAAAACAAGAAAGCATTGGATAGAAGATACCAGAAGGAGAAATGAAGAATGTTAAAACAAGAATAACAAAAGCAATTTTAAGGACATGTTACAAAATGGAGGTAGAGGCAGTCGAAGTGTACACAAGAAAAATTTTTCATTATTCCAAGAGGAATTATTTTGAAGCCAAATGCATAAAGCATCTAAATATTTGAGAAAGGAACAATGAAAACATATAAGGTAATCCTAAATGGGAAAGAAAAGTGAACATATCAAGGTTGGCTTGACTTTTGGGAGCCTAAGGAGAAATTAGAAGATGGGCCCTAATTCTCATACATATTTATATATATATATATATTGGTAAAATAGTAACAACCTTCAATTTATTTTTATATTTTGATAGTACCTTTTTTTAATTTGTTGCATATTGTACACATAATTATTGAGATAAATTTTGAACATTTTCTATTGTTGACACTATTAATTTGTTCACACTTTTTTCTGACGTAGTAAATTAAATTGTAAAATTTGATTAACTTCAACTTTAAAAAAAAATTATTTCTTCAAAAGCAATTGTAACTTGCATAGTCAAATAATATTCTATGTATTCATACATTTGGCAAACAACCATCCATTATTTTTGAATAATTCACCAATTCAATTATTTGTTTAAAATTTAATTTTTAAACTACTCTAACTATAAGTGATGTTTGGGAAGTAAAATTTTAGCCTTTTTAGGCTAAAATTCACAAAAAGACCAAATAAGCTAAAATATCCAATAAAACAAAATGTCACATCAAACTCCTAATCATTTCACTTTTTTTCTCACAAGCATCACATCAAATTACAAAAAAAATAAATAAATAATAAAAAAATAAAAAATAAAAAAATTCAATAATCTTTCCAAAGACAAAAATTTTAGCATACTAAAATAGCCTACTAAAATAGCAACTTCCCAAACACCCACCATAATGTAGTGTCTGGTTTACTACAATTAAATTGAATGGAATGGAATGGTCATTTCTTAGTGATAAAATTTATATTCCCTAAAAATGGTGAACGATGACTTTGATTTGTAATCCATTTTAGTAAATCAAGCTTGAAAATAGATATTAGAATGGAATGATTACTCTATTCAACTTTATTTTAACAAACCAAACATAACTTAAGACTGAAATTGTGACGACCCTAACATGCATATCATAATTGCATTTATATTATTGTGTGAAATTTGAATGTTTAAATGTGTGTTATGAGCTTAATTTGTATGTATCTATTTGAATTATGGAATAGCTGTTAGAATACTTCTTTTGAATTAGAAATTGAATGCTTAAATGAATTCAAAAACCGAAATTGACAAGTTTAATAGGCTAATTTGAATCTTTAAAACCATTTGGAAAGTTTAATTAAAATTTGATTCAGATTAAAATTAATAAGAAAGAATCAATTAGAGTTAAATGGGATTAATTAGCCTTAAGCTTACTTAATTAATTTAAGCTAATACTATGTATATAAGAGTAAGAGATGAGGGAGAGCTCATTTTCTACCCTTCTTTTCTACTAGAATTTTTGAGAGAAAGAGAAGGAGCTTTGTGAAGAGGAGGAGTGAAGTTGTAGGAAATTAACTTGTAGAACTTCAAATTCATGCTTAAGGTAAGCAATTAGCCTTAAATTCGTGTAAATAATCCAACCAAAAAGTGTATTCACGAGGGAAATTAAGGTAATACAAAGATAATTAGTAGAATTAGCTTGAAGATGATGAAAATTGGCTTAGAATGGACATGCATGCATAATTCCATCATATTTCACTATCTTAAGCATGAATTCTATCATCTTTGTTCGATTTGAAGTTAAAATACATCTATATCTTTGATTGAGAAGTTTGAAAGTTTAATTTCATGTTTTGAAAGTCTTGAAAGAGTTTGAAAACAATTCTTTGCATGCGTTAAGTTTTTTACTTCAATTTTGTCAAATTCATGGAGTTGTAAGTCTATAGTTTCAAATTGGTTCTATATTCATGTTTTTCAAACTGTTTTCTTGTGTTTAGACAAGTCATGCAAGCCTTTGAATTGTATACTCTTGTTTTGAAGCTCAAAATTCTGTTTTGAAAACCTATGATTCGACCTTATCGCTCGAGCGATGAAGTCGTTGCTCAAGCTCACAATGCATACATCCAGTAATTTTGCAAAGTTTTGTAGATAGCTGGAGTGACCAAGAGTCTGCTCGAGCGAACTCAACCTTCATTACACTTGGTTTGACCAATTGTCAAGCCTAGATTTTGAGCATCCAGTACTTTTGCTGATTGACCAGACGCGGTCAGTTCATTTTGTCTTAACCGCTCTAGTGTAAGAATGAACACTCGAGCGGTCTGTCTAAAAATCTGCGCATAAAAGGCCTTTTTGTTTCCCCTTATATTTCACACTCACTCTCTCCCTCTCATTCCACCATTATTGAGCCCCAAGGTTCTTTAAATCTTTATTTTTTCTCTTTTTAATCAAAATCTCAGCCTAGTTCTTAAGAACTAAATGCTTGGATTGTAAAGGGCTATGCTTTGAGCCAAGTAGATCATATTTTCATCATTGTCAAAATTTGGGTCTTCACCTATTCCCTCTCATTTTCGAGGTAGGAATTATCTTAACTCTCTCTACATATATGATTAAATATATGATTATGTGCAAATTTCTTGGTTTTGATGAATTATGAATTAGAGATTTGGATTAAGAGATATTTTATAATCAAATTAGATTTTTTACTCAAATTTTTGAAAGGTTTTGAAAATGTTTTTATGTGACGACCCCAATATGCAGATCATGATTACATTTATTTAATTATGTGTTAAATTTTAATTGTGATATGTGCCATGTAATTAGCTTGGGCATAACTATCTGATTTAAAAACTATATGTTATGATTTCTGTTCAGATTTCGAAATTGATGGCTTAAATGATTTCAGAAAGTGAAATTGACTACATGAATAGACTAATTGGAATTTTTAAAACCATTTGGTAAGTTTGATTAAAAATTGATTTAGTTTGATAAATTAAGTTATGTTTAATTAGCCTAATGTTCTAATTAATGTATTATGCTATCCTATATATATATATATACATATAAGAGCCTTAAGCTCATTTTGAGCTCAACTCCCTCATTCTTAACTGCAAAAATCTGAGAATTCATCTTAGAGAGAAAGAGAAATATCATTTTAGAGAGAGAAAATGAAAGAGGGAAGGAGAACTTGTTGATCTTAGCTAGTTTGGTTAAGATTGTGCCAGAATTAGTGTGTTTGAAGGCTCTAGGTAAGAATTTAACTCTCAATTCTTCAGGATGACGCATTTTAGAGTTGAATTCATGGAATATATATAATCTTTTGCATGTATTTTGTTAAAGGATGTCAAGAAAGTGTTGTAGCTTTACATGCATGCATGAATATGTTGAGTTTTGCCATATTGAGGTTGAATTCCATCATCCATGTTGAAATTATGAGTTAATTTGTATATGCATGTTTCATTCATCATGTTCTAACTCTTAAATTCATGTTTTGGAAAAGAGTTTTGTATTTGCATGGAGCTTTTGAGCTCAAATTTGCTAAAATCGTGAGTTTTGGTGAAAAGAGTTTCTAAATCTTACATGTATGAAGGTTTGAGTTCAATTTTTGTAAATTCATGAGGTTTTAAGCAAATAATTTATTAATGATCCTGTATTTGAGTTTTCTGAAAAGTTTTTATAATTATCAAATTGTTTTCATGGATTTGGAATAGCCACGCAAGCTTTAAGCATATAAGATATGTTTTTGAACTTCAAAGATCAAGCTGGAAAACCAGGAAATTTTGTAGACTGCTCGAGCGACTAAACGATGGCTTGAGCGAACTTGACAAGCTCCCAGCATTTTTTGCAGTCTTTGCAGACCACTCGAGTAACCAAAGGTTGGGTCGAGCAAACTGACTACATGTTTTGCATCCGCTTGAGTGACAAATAGTTGGCTTGAGCACACATTTGACCAATCTAGTACTTTTGCACACCTCTGTGATTGCTCGAGCGACCAATAGTTGGCTCGAGCGAAGGACCCTGTTCAGCATAGTTTGAAAAGATGTTTTGCGTTCGTATTTCCGTCCACACATCTTCTAGAGCATTTTTAGGCACGAAATATGAATCATTGAGGATTAATAAGTAAGAAACAAGCATGAGGAATTGTATAAGAAAAGATAAGAAAGAGTTATTTGATTCGAATACATGTTTCAATAAGTATGGTTATGTGTGATGTGTAGGTTAAACGTTGAAATGGACCATCAGATTAATCAAGGTGAGTAATGTCTTTGTAATGGTATTTTTATATGAACTATTTTGACAATTAGTTTTGCTATACGATAGTTTATGAAACCTAAACTTGGTACAAGAGATATAACAAGATTTTGCAATAAGTTCTTTGAGATGCTAAGTTATTCTTTGAAACTCCGAATCGTCTACAATGTGATAAGTTTTCCCAAAGTAAGTTTTGCTAAGAATGAATGAGTTTTCTTTTGAAAAATAATTATGAATATGCTTTGAGCATTGGGTAATCATTATTTTGTCAATGATCCGCAAGTGATGTTCTGTTTAAGTTATTGAACTATTGTAAACGTTTTGTATAATGTCGATCTTTTTTGATTGTTCTGTATGCTTTTGATAGTTATCATTTGTATGGTATCTACACGTAAAAGATATTCTGAATGAGCTTATCGATAAGCCATCAAGTGCGATGTTCTGTATTCTGTATAAGGCATCATTGTGATGTTCTGCATTTTGTATAAGTCATCAAAGTGATGTTCAACATTCTATAAAGGTCATCAAAATGACCCGTGCTGTTACATTATGCCGACCAATCAAGCCAAACCAAAAGTGGTATTGCTGAGAGCAGCGGAGGTCAATATGGTCAGAAAGGATGGCCCAAGTCAGGGACTGGATTATCTAGCAGAGCTAGATGAGGTCCTAGACAATCTACAGTTCTACGACGAACAGGATCAGGGAGATGTGCAGATTGATTGGTTTAATCTGAATGGGTCGACAGACAACTCCGGGTGGCTTAGTGATGAACCTGACCGACAGGAAGGAACTTAAACAAAATCAGAAGAAAAGGAAGCAAGAATAGCTACAGTGGCTGGAATGGCCGACGAAAAGGAGAAGCTTCCAGAGAGCACCAATATCAAGAATTTAGCTCAGGAACTCGGCATTGTGAGTACTGTGGATACAGAACAAGAAGCTGCATTGAAGCGGTTTGTGCAAGAAGGGGATCAAGACAAACAGGAAGTTGGAAAAGCCCAACACCCTGCGGGGGATACCTCTGATGTGAGAATGATTAGAACGGAACCGGACAATTATTTTTTGGTTGCCGGAGGTGTATGGTGGGAAGATGATGATCTACATCTGGCCCACACTGACGAGGATCGGGACGAGTCCCTTTTAGACAATACTTGGTACTCCGAAGAGATAGACCATAGGACTAGAAGTGGGCGGTATTTCAAGCCCCCGCATTTAGACCAAGTTGAAGCCTCTGGGAAGGATAAATAAGTTGAGAAACAGAAAGAAAAACAGTTGCAAGAAGAGGTGGTGCCGAAATAGCTAAAGAAAATTCAAGCCGATATTTCAATCTGGGGTCTGCTCATAGCTTCTCAGGTGCATCGACAGGTTGTATTATCAGCAGTGGACAAAGCTAAACTGTCCATTGACACCACTCCTGCACAACTTGTGGGACTAGTTTTTCCAGGTGGTGCCAGTCCAACCCTAACCTTTTCCAAGAAAGAATTGTCGCCAAAAGGCTCAACACATAACGAACCTCTGTACATATCTGTTGAGTGCAGAGAAAAATGGGTGCCAATGGTGTTGGTTGATACTGGGTCGGCTATCAATGTCTGCCCGTCGCGCATAGCTTATGCCATCATCTTGAAACCAGCAGATTTCGTGCCTGCAACCCAAGTGATTCGAGCGTATGACAATACAAGTAGAGAGATTATGGGCACGGTACAGATCAGAGTTCAAGTGGGCCCAGAACAACAGTATATTGAGTTCCATGTCCTGGATATGCCGGCCACTTTCAATCTATTGCTAGGGACACCTTGATTGCACTAGGTGAAAGTTGTCTCCTCTACCATCTACCAAATGCTGAAATACCCCCACAAGAAGGGAGTAGCAATCGTTTTTGGGAATTCATCCATCCATCCTTCGCCAGAGGTAACTACACCTGTGTTGGAAATTGTTCATGGCGAGGAGGATGTATTCCTTTTAGAGTTTACTCTAGCCAAGGCCCAAGCAGTGCAAACTATCTTGGCAGCAGATGAGGGCATGTATGTCAGCGCCCAATCAATCTATGTCATGAACAAACTCTAGCATGTGCTAGGAATGGGGATGGGAAGAAGTGGCCGGAAGGATGTCACAACATTGGCCGATGTGCCACATAATCGGCAAGCCTTTGGTCTTGGCTATGTGCCCACCAAAGAGGATTAGATTAGGAAGAGAGAAGATATGGCAGGCAAAGCCAGAGCTAAGCAGACCGAGAAGTGCTATGAGCTTGTTCACAGATCGATCCGGGGAACACTGAACAACCATTTTGTTTGGGAGGGTGAAGACTTTCCATTTTGTGATTTTCCCAAGCCCTGGTTGAATTTTAAGAAGCAGTGCGTTCCTGGCTTTGAAATTTTCTTTGACTTGCAGCTGCAAGACAGTGATACAGAGGAAAAGGCTGAATTGGCTGCTAAAGCCAGACAGAGCATGGACAGTAACTCGGGCAGCAGTTAGCTTGGAGTAGGAGCAGCACTGGCATGTCTCCTTTCAGATCCTCTGGTCGACCTAGAGAGCTTTGGGGATAACCTGACTATCTCCATGATCGGGGACCAACCGGGTGTGAACCCTTTTAGCAGGATTTTGGACACATCTGAAGCACCATCTCTCGTTTGGCAACTGGAGAAGGGCTACCTGCCTAGTAGTTCTGAATCGGGGAGTGAGCTAGAATCTGATTCCACAGAGTCTGTGGAGTCGGAATTAGATTCCGGTTCTTCTGAGTCCGGGTTCGGTATTCCCAAGGGTGATAACCTGGATGCTGAGGTCTTGTCTAGGTTGTCCTTTTCTTTTTGCTTTTGAGTCAGTTGTAACCGAAGAGTTAGATGAGCTGAACCTTATGAATGAGAATGCTGCTGTAGATTTTGAGTATTTCTTTGTGTCACTTGTTTATTGCATTGACCAAGATTTTCAAAATTTTAATGAAAACGAAGATGAAAGAATTCCTTTAGTTTTGAAAATTTTAATTAATCGAGAGGATGCGAGGTTTGCAAAAACCCTTGTTGATGAAATCATTGCTTTTAATGTGGGTACTGAGAAGGATCCACGTCTACTCCAGATCGGGTCCACGTTGTCTTCGGAAGAGCGCGAGCACTTAGTCACTTTATTAAAAGATTTCAAAGATGTTTTCGCGTGGTCCTACGAAGACATGCCTGGAATTGATCCTGAGATTGTACAACATCGGATCCCTCTTGACCCCGAAGCCCGACCCGTCAAGCAGAAGTTGCAGAGAATACGCTCGGATTGGGCTTTGAAGATTAAGGAAGAAGTTACCAAACAGATTGAGGTAGGGTTCTTGCTTGTGTCTGAATATTCAACGTGGTTGGCTAACATTGTTCTTGTGCCGAAGAAAGATGGCAGAATCAGAGTCTGTGTTGACTTCAGGGATTTGAACAGAGCCAGTCCGAAGGACGACTTCCCTTTGCCGCACATTGATGAATTGGTGGATTTCACCGTAGGTCATGCGTTGCTCTCCTTCATAGATGGATTTTCTGGGTATAACCAGATTTTGATGGCACCCGAGGATAGAACAAAAACTGTCTTCACTACGCCGTGGGGAACCTACTGTTACTGAGTGATGTCGTTTAGGATGAAGAATGCCGGGGCTACTTATCAAAGGGCTGCAACCACAATTCTGCATGATATGATCCATAAAGAGGTCGAGGTGTATGTGGACGACATGATTGTCAAGTCCAAAGAACGAGAGGCCACTACACTGCCTTAAATAAATTCTTTCAACGAATCAGAGAATACCGACTAAGGTTGAATTCACAGAAGTGTACTTTCGGCGTAACAGTAGGGAAAATGCTGGGTTTCTTGATCACACAAAGGGGCATCGAGGTAGATCCTTCCAAAATCAGGGCCATCCTAGAAATGCCACCACCAAGGACTAAAAAGGAGGTGCGAGGCTTTCTGGGTAAAGTGCAATTCATAAGACGGTTTATTTCCAAATTAACCTCGACTTGTGAACCATTTTTTGGTCTCCTGAAGAAAGGAAAGAAATTCCGATGGGATGATCGGTGTCAATTCCCTTTTCAGCAGATCAAGCAGTACCTTCAGAATCCGCCTGTGTTGTCACCGCCAGAGCCGGGGAAGCCTTTGATCCTATATCTGTTAGTCATCGACACAACAATGGGATGCATGCTTGCTCAGGAATCTGAGGATAGGGTGAAGAAAGCCATCTACTACTTGAGCAAGAAAATGTTAGAATATGAGACTCACTATACTCCGCTGGAGAAAGCTTGCCTAGCCTTGGTATGAGCTACCAGGAAGTTGAGGCACTACTTGTTAGCCCACTCTGTAATTCTAGTTTCGAGATTAGATCCCATCAAATATCTCCTTGAGAAACCAATGCTTATGGGTAGGCCAGCTCGTTGGTTACTTCTTCTCTCCGAATTTGATCTGAAGTATGTTACTCGCAAGTCGGTCAAGGGGAGAGCAGTAGCAGAGTTCTTGGCAGATCACCCAGTAGAAGGGGATGAAGTGGTAGAATACTTGTTCCTAGATGAAGCCATTCTATAAGTTGAGGAGGGGACTTGGACAATGTACTTTGACAGAGCTTCCAATCAATACGGTTATGGGATAGGTGTGTTGCTGATAGCACCCAGCAATTCCCATATACCTTTAGCCTTCAAACTCCGGTTCAAGGTATCCAATAACGAAGCAAAATACGAGGCGCATATTGCTGGGTTGGAAGCCACCTTGGAACTAGGGACAAAAAGGTTGGCTATTATCGGGGACTCGAACCTAGTTGTTTCTCAAGCAAACAGAGACTGGAAAGTCAAAGAAGAAAAGATGAAGATCTATCACCAGACCCTAGACGTTCTAATTCCTAGGTTTGAGAAGATGACTTTCACGCATCTACTGAGAGAGAATAACAGGTTCCCTGATGCTTTATCAACTCTATCATCCATGATAGACATCCCGCTTGGAATCCGGATACGTCCGATCATCATTGAACAGAGATATATGCTGGCCTACGAGACTATCGCCGCAATAGATGAAGCACAAGATCAAAACCCTTGGTACTATGATATCTGGAACTTCTTGGAAAATGAGGTTTATCCACCAGGGGAAAATGCCAAAGACAAGAGGGCAATACGGCTGATGGCCGTTCAATTTATCATTTGTAGAGGTAAACTGTACAAGAGAGGTCATCTGGGAATGGACAAGTTGTGTGTCGAAGCAGAGGAGTCAAAGTGTCTGATGGAGGCTAGCCATGGGGGAGAATACGGAGCGCACATGAACGGAGTAATGTTAGCCCGGAAGATTCTCAAGCAAGGTTACTACTGGTCTACTATGGAAGAGGATTGTATTGGTTTTGCTCGGCGATACCACAAATGCCAAATCCATGCTAATCGCATGAACACCCCGCCGTCAAAGCTGTACAACATGACTTCACCATGGCCTTTTTCAGTCTGGGAAATCGATGTCATCGGCGCAGCCACACTAAAGGGGTCAAATGGGCATGAATACATTATAGTGGCAATTGATTACTTCACAAAGTGGGTGGAAGCTCAGTCCTACGCAGTGTTGAAAGCAGCACATGTGGCTAATTTCATCTGAAACAACATTATTTTGCCGATATGGAGTCCTAAACGAGATCATTTCAGATAATGGCTCACACTTCAAGAAAGAAGTGATTGACTTGTTGGAGAAATACAATGTGGCTTTCCATAAGTCATCTACATACCGGCCATAAGTCAGAGGCGGACTAGCAACAGAACATGTTTGAAGAATTCATGTTGTTTGATGAGAGAAGGCTAAAAGCATTGTACCATGTTCAGGGCTATCAATGTAGGATTGCCAAGGCTTTCAACAAGGAAGTTAAGTCCCGGAATCCCAATGAAGGGGATTTGGTGCTGAAAGACAACCGAGCTCCTATCCATAACCCTAGGGGCAAGTTCAGACCCAATTGGACTGGTCCTTACATCATCAAAACCATTTGGTCGGGTAGAGCTGTTATTCTCATGGACTTGGATGGCCTAGAATTTTCCCAACCAATCAACATGGACAAGTTGAAGAAATACTATCCTTGAGAGGCTCACTAGGCTGAAAACCCAGAAGGGCGACCTAGGCAAAAGTTGGAGCACAAAAAATTGGAAATAAAGAAAAACTGAGCTCGCAAGGTTGAAAACCCTGAAGGTTGGCCTTGGCAAAAGTTAGAGCACAAAAAAAGAGAGTTAATACTCGAGTGAACCCGAACAGAACTACGTAAGGCCTGATTCCCATCTTCAGGATATGTAGGCAACTTCATCCTGAAGTTTGGCTGTAAACACCTCTAAATCAACCGTCCCGTCCATGTGTCTGATCATGTCATCTTTGTGTGTTCTTTACCTAAGGGTTTGGTTGCGATCTTTACTCTGAGAGAATAGCTGATTACAATGCTGAGCAGTGGTGTTCAATCAAGGGGCAGTTATGATCTTTTGATTCGAGGTTGTACATCTTGAGGGTTGATTCTGTGCGTGTCAAATGGTTATCCTCTTCAAAAATGGTTTTGGAAAGTTTTGATAAAAGTTGATTTTGTTCAAATTTTACCTTTTACAACTTAGACCATTTTTAGACCAAAAAGAAATTTTTCAATGCTCACAACTTTAATTTCATTGATTTCAATACAAAGTTCTCCAACTCTTGATACAAATCAAAGTTGCTTTTATTACATCCAAAAAAGACTTGAAAAGAAAGATCAAAGCAATAAACTAGGGGCATAGATGAGCCAGGTGCTCCTGTGTCACTCATTCGTGCTTGTGGAAGCTTCTGATGCCAAAGTGGGCCCGGTTTGTGCCTCATCCTCGAGCCAGGCTAAGCATTCGCCAGAGAGGGCGCAGTTGAAACTAGGGGCAGGGGCCAGAAGCTCTCTTGTCCTCCAAGCAGTGAGGTACCTGGCCAAGTGTAAACCTCAGATGAGGAATGAAACCGGGAATTCTATCCCCTCCTCTAGGCAAGTCTGATCATGCCCAAAAATGGCAACATACTTTTCATAAAAAACTATGAGTTTTTATTCCGATCATGGCTTTTTACGAAAGAGAAGTACAAGTTTTAAAGTAGAATAGAACTTCCTAAAGCTGTACATGTGCTAATGCTACTAACAAAAATAAACTAAGCAAAATACAAATAAATCAACGCCAGTCATCTTAAGCTCGAGAGGCCCTCTTCGTCCTCTTCCTGGGTGGAGACTTAGAGCTGTCTCCATCAGTGCCACTATCTGACTCAGATACTGAGCCGGAACTGGAATCGTCACCGCTCTCTGCTCCAGAGCTTGACTCAGCATCACCTCTAGATCTCGAGCCACCATCATCTCCACTCTCGGAGGACTCAAACTGCGGGCTCACTGTCTCCCCGGAGCCACTGGTCTGAGCATCGTCGTCACTCAACACTGGCTCCGAGGGGCTCCTCCGGCCTAGACCAAGACGCTTCTCTCGGCTAGGTGCTGGGGCCCATCTCTCCCTTCCCTCTGCTGCTAGAGGAGGTGGTGATGGTGTAGGCACAGTCGCCGTCACTGGTGCTCTCGATACGGTTGGAACTTGAAAAGATACAGTGTTGACATATTAGATGTAATGTATAATTACAAATGTAGTATGATGAAAGTGATGGAATGCAATGAGCTAGATACAATAGAAATACAGTACAATGTGTTAGTGCAGCATATCGATGTTATGTGACAAGGGGCAGAATGCATACTGTGATATGAGTATTAGTTCTTCAGTGAGAATGATGTACACAATAGTGTGGCAAAACCTGAAATGTGGGCAGAGAATAGGGAAAAACACCTGGATGTCGTGGAGACTGTGCAGTGCCTCCCTCCTCAGTATCATGCTCTCGAACAAAGCTAGCAGCTCGAACAATCCCTCAGTGTACTCCAAGGGTGCCTGCAAATGTATAGGGAATGATCAGTACCCGGAAGGAACCACTATCAGAGAGAAAATGGAAAGCTAGAGAAAATGCGGTTCATACCAGAGGTGCATCGCAAGCTTGGATGTATCTATGCCCAGCCTCCGCCAACTCAATCGGAATCTGGTAGGACGTCCAGGCTGGCCTCCAACATGTCAACGTGGTCAGGATCTCTGGCCAATCGGTAACATGTCCAGCGGGAGGGGCCCCTCTAGGCCTGGCCCTCGTCGCCCGAGTCCTACCTGCCATGGGGGCAGTTGCTGCTCTGCCTGCTCGAGCACCTGTCAAAGGAGGCATGAGGTGTGTCTCGATGAAAATCGAATAATCTCCCTCCCCAAGGAAGTAGTTAGCATCCATGCCCCTAGTGAACTGAATCTTCTCCTGGAAGGCTAGGATCTCTATAGTCTTCATAGATGCTGGAGGCGTCATGGGAACTACCGGCTCAGGCAAACCAATAGTCTGGTGCACAAACTGCTCGCCTAGAAACCAGGCTCGGCAAACTGGGCCCTTCAGCAGAAGCCAAAAATGGAAGGCCCCCCAAGCTCCGGCGTACTGGTCTCTAACTCTAGCCAGCATCATCGCCCAAGGCTGCCAAACGATCTGCGAACAGGGAATATACAGATTGTTAGTCATCGTTAGTTGTTGATAAAGCAAAAATAACAGTGAGTTTGGGTTACCTCCTCCGCAGTCACTGTGTCGAAGTACCGGCGAAAGAATGAGAAGGTCTCCTGGGTCCTCCACAGGCATCTACCATCATACCAATGAGAATACAATACAACGGGGGGCATCTCCACTTATGGCTCCGGAGCAAGGGTCGGGAAATATGCATATAGCCAAAGCTAAAAGTAAAAGGCAACAGTATCCAAAGTACAGATACAGAGAATGCAGAAAGCAAAAGGCAACAGTGAGTATACATTGTATAGATACAAAGAATGCAGAATGCAGAGTGTAGAAAGCGTAGTGTATAGATGTAAAGAATACAGTACACAGTTTACAGAAAGTGCAAAGTAGAAAACATAGAAATGGAAGATGGAAAATGTAAAGCAGAAATGTAAAGAATACCTCCCAGGCTCTCCAATAGCCTCCAACCTTGTCTCCCCTCCTGCGGGATGTCGAGCTCATATAACCATATAGTGTGGTGAGGCCAGCTCCTAACCGATTATAGAGCTGGACCTGAGGTAGGGTGTAGACGTCCTCGAACGTCCCGGGAGGGAAAATCCCGTTTTGTTCATTTGGGGCTTACTACAGTTCAGGACTCAATGTCACGGTCCTGTATCTAATCTTGCAGAGTGCAATGCAAGACCGATGAATCATCAAAGAGTCCAGATCCGGTAAATCATTTTTGAAAACAGATTTTTTTGAAAGAAGTGCCAAACATGGACTGCTTTGCCAGATACAGAGTCGCCACCTAAATGTTTTGTTTTGGGGAAATTTAGGAAACCCTGACTTGTGCCTAAGGCCACGTGTCTGTCATCACCAAAGTTGCCTCGGCTCGAGAACTTGCGTACGATTGGGGAAGGTCAGCTATGAGCACCCCCGCTCGCCCGATCAAAGATCGGCCTCTACTAACCATGATATCTAGTTTTGAAAACATGATGTGCTCTTATTCCGGTTATTAGCCTAGAATTACTATGTGATGCACACAACACACAAGTATAGACTAGATCGCCTAACTTGGAACAAAGCATCGCAGATTCATTTGTTTGGAAATGGTTTTGAATTTTGCTACTCGCAAGTAGGCTAAAACATGGATTTCGATGAATTGTTCCAATTCAAGCAATCCAACCTTCACCCACAGGCAACCAGGCAATCATATCACATAAGCAATTAGCCTCATGGCAAGCATGCTTTCATGGCAACATTAACATACATGCAGTATACTAAAGCATAAACACTCACAGTGTACTCCGAGCCAAAAGAAAGAACTAGTTAGAAATCAATGCATGATCCTAGTTCATGTTAAGATGGCTAATGCATCGCAAGAAAAATGCAACTAGAATAGGCTCGGCTACCCTAAGAATGGCATATGAGATGCGACAATTCGATACACGTATTCAAGTTGGAATTGAAATACTATGCAGTTAGCGTGATGCGCCAAGCCCGGTGCATGCAATACAGATGAATGGATGCACGCATGCGAGCATAAAGTATGCTAATCAAAACATGACTTAGTACTAACCATCGTAAGTGGTTAAGTAAAAGGGAGAAAGAAGTGGAGGTTAGAAGACATGCATCACACACACGCACGCTTATTACACAATTCGCCCTCTCGACGAAGGGACCGAAAGAGTAATACAAATTTATTAACTAACAAGCTAACTAATTATTACACAACACTTAACTAATTTAACAAATTAATTAAGCTACTGAAAGCAGTAAAGCAGCCTCGGGAAGAGGGACGAATGTATTTATGCTCGGCTTTGCTCGAAAATCCATCACCATGCTCATGCTGCCTCTGTTTACACTGCTTTGCACCTCTGAAGATTGCACAAGTCCCAAGGTTGCTTCTGAATTGCTCCTTGAACACTGTGGGAGGTCACCGACCAAGAGATGAGGTCACCGGCCATGGGAAACTGGTCATCAACCAAAAATGGGGCTCTCGGCCAAACATTTGTAGCCGACCGGCACTCTAGATGGCCGACCGGCCATACTTTCCTGCAAAATGCTGTTTTGCTGCAGTAGATGACAAACAGAGCATGGCAATGCATTTTCAAAGCAATGTATGCACGACCACCCTCCCTATCATGTTAGGAACTCAAGGGGGTGTGGCCTTTGACTCTCAGATCATCGATCACGCATTCCAATGCATGATGATCAAAGAGGTCAAGTGTGCAATTTCAATGTCAAATGAAATGCACACAAACACACAATAGATCCTAACCTCTATCATGATTGATCAAGAGGCAAGGGATGCAAATATGCAAGTTAAACATGCAAGCAAACCAATGCAACATGAGCATGTGAGCAAACATGCAAACGTGCAAACATGTAACAACATGTCAAACACATGACAAAATGCAATCTAACAAAAATGCAAAATACAACTTAAGCATACAACAATATGCAATGGGCCAAGTATGAGACAACATACAAGGCAAGCATGCAACAACATACGGGAATGGACTTACACCAAGATGGACAGCTCCCTAATAGGTCCAAAACAGTGGCCAAAATGCTATGGAAA
The DNA here is from genome assembly GCA_030407325.1 of Camellia japonica. NCBI lineage: Eukaryota > Viridiplantae > Streptophyta > Magnoliopsida > Ericales > Theaceae > Camellia > Camellia japonica. The sequence continues at coordinate 70,034,282 of JAPPVO010000010.1, read as the reverse complement.
TGAGGACAAGAGTACATACAAACATGCATGCCAATTGGCCTAACACTTAAGCATAAAAGGACAACTTTTAAGAACACTTAAAAGGAATGGAAAGCATGCAAATGGGACAACATTACATGCTCTAAAATGGTGCTAAAAGTAATGCCAAATCACATAAGCAAGCCAAGTATGCATGATTAAGGCTAAAGGCTTAAAACTAGGCAAGGGAATTGAACCAATGCTACACAAAACAAAGAGCATATGGCAAGCATAACCCAAAATAGTTCTAAATCATGGCAAAGTAAGCCTAAAACATGCAATGACCAAGGCCAAACAAGCCAAAACGAAGGGGCAAAAACATGAAGCATGCAAGGCCATCAAGGAGGTGTTACACTGCACCTAATACAACCAAACATGGCATGATTTAAGCGACCCAAAACAGAGTTATGACATGTGAAAATGAGCCCAAAAACCCACTTAGATGTCATCCCAAATACCTAAGCATGATGGCATACGCAACGACACATTCATGTGGCATAAAACACAAACTATCCAAGGCATGGAATAGGTGATAAATGCAAGTATTCAAGCATACTATATGGACTGAAATGACACTCTAAGTGATGCCAAACCACTGAAATGATCCAAATAAAGCATGCTCATGACTTGGACACTCAAAGCTAACAAGCTAGTTTGCATGGTAGCTATACAAAGCAAGTCATGGACGACCAAAACAACCAAAAACAGACCTCTAGCATGCTAAAACAAAGCTAGAAGCTTCATGGAGTTGAGCCAAATTCATGCTAAAAACACATGTTACAACATGATGCATGTTAAGGCCAAATCATGGGATTACAAGGCAAGTGTATGAAGCATACATGGCATGTCTAAACCAACTTAAAACAGAGGTATACCATGGCAAAACAACCACAAATACCAGCTAAGACATGGCCAACATGAACTTAAAAAAGGTGCTCACATATGAGGCAAATATGACAAGTATTGAAGACAACAAGGAGAGGGGATCGCCCTCTCCTTCTTAGGACCATAAAACACCATCCCCACCACTAAAATCCCTATGGATTTCAGTGGTGAGAAGGCCAATACAAGGTGGTCCCGAAGCTCACAAAGAAGGGCACAAAAAGAGGCCAAACAAGGCCTAAGAGGGGGTAAACAACCCCAAACACCAAGGAGATCTTAAACAACTATTTAACCACTTAAAATAAGAGCTTTTATCAGTTATAAGTTAAACTTAAAAATAGATGCAAGATAGGCTAAAAGCTTGTGCAAAAAAGGGGAATCTAAAGCAAGGAACTCACCCTTGTAGAACCTCTTCAAGAACCAAGCTCCAGCAGGTTTCTCTAATCAAAATCAGCTCAAGAACCTTAACAACAACCCTCTAATGCCTCAGCAACCTAAGGGTGGTGTAATGCTAGGTGTTCAAGTGCAAAAGTAAGACACAAACTCACTTTTGAGGCACAAAATGGGATCAAACAAGGGAATATAGATACAAAGTTGTATCTCACTCTCTAACCCTAATTCTCTGAACCTCTGGAACCCTTGAGGAGGGAAGAGAAGCTCCCTCTTTATAGAATTCCAAAATTGTAAAGCTTCCAAAGCAAGCTAAACCAAGAGGCAAATCCCTCCATATACGTGTATGGAGGGGGTCAATTGTGGATGCCAGCTGTTACAGCTGGCATAAAATATCTGCCAAAAGCAGATGGAAAGGGGTCGAACAGTAGAAATGGCCGATTGATCAACAAAGGTGGCCGACCGACCACAAAAGGTGCCGACCGGCCATAACCTTTGGCCGATGGAAAAAAAACAGGGTCGGTGGCCTCAAGCCATGGCTGGTGAGGTGTGGGGATGGCCAACAAGCCATTCCCTACCCTCAGAAGCAAAACACAAGTGTTTGGTGCATAACCAAGCACAAAGCAAACAAGTCGAGAGGTCTTGAGGCAAGGCGCGCGACCGAAACCTCCGAGAACTCAAGACGAAAATGAACATGGATGATCACCGAGTGTTCAAACGGTGACATCCAAGTCTTGAGGACGGTCAAAAATGGAGTGTCTACATAGGGTCACTAGAGTGCTTAGTAGATATAGCCCTACGATGTTCCACTTGTTTGAAAACAAGGTGGTACCGAAGAGAAACATCAAAAAGCCCCGGGCGTAATGCTCAGTCTCCTTTGGGGTCTTTGGCTCTCTCCCGCAGAAGTTCTCGATGAACCTGCTGTATTGGACCATGGCCGGCCTGAAGAGAGGTGGGCACGATCCCAATAAGTGTAGCCATGTGGCCTCTCACTCGCCCATGTCCATGTCATAAGGGATCGGATTACCCCCTACTCCTATGCCCGTGAGCATGGAGAAATCGTAGGGAGTGATCGTCATCTTCTCGGCGGTGTAGAAGTGGAAGGAGTAGCTGGTATCCCACCACCACTCCACCAATCCACCAAGAAGTGGTCGACTCGCGATATGGCGCGATAGCCCAGTGCAAAACAAACCGAAGCCAACCTCGTTAATGATATAGTGTACGCTAACAAGGAGCTCTAGATACCAGTCGCTCGCCCCTAATGGAGCGAGAGTCCTCCTGTGATTATAACAGTGATGTGAGAACAGGCAGATGAAAGACGGTGTAAGAAATACAGTGCAAGAGTGTGATTAAGGAAAGAAATGCAGTGTAAGCATACAGTTGAAGCAAGGAATACAGTAAGCAAGAAATGCATTGTAAAGTGAGAAAAGCATGAGAATACAGTGTATACCTCGATGGCGCCGTGGGACAAACGGGAGTTCGGCTCCCGCAGTAAGAGGTCCTCCGATGTGCATTGCGCGAACTCTCTGAAATGCCTTATACCCCCGAGTGGCAGTACGCGTGTCCAAGGATGGTATGTCGCCAGATCGAAGGGAAGTACTCCCAACGGTAATATCTCGAGCTCAGGCTTGGCCTCCATCTTCGTTGGAGGTAACAACTGGGGTGGAATCTTAAGGGTAGCTCCGTCACGAGGAATATCGTTCCCCATCTAGAAAGAAGATGAGAAAGTGGTCGAAAAATAAAGAAAAACGGAGGAAAGAGGGTAAACTTGGAAAAAGTCAACCCTAGGAGAGAGAAAATGGAAGGAAAAGTCAAAGCCCAAGAAAAGGCAAAAAACCTAAGGGAAACTTGAGGGGAATAAGCCTCAAGTGGTTAAACTCTAAGGAAAAGCACCAAAATCAAATTTCAATCGGTTCAAAGCGGAGGAAACAAAGAGGTTTTAGCTAATAAACTTCGCGTGGGGCATTGGGAAATGCGTAGAGAGCACAAATCTAGAGAGAAGAAGTGTCTACAGAGAGAGAATGAGGAATTTTGGACATGAGGAAGTGAGGAAATGAGCCCTTGTGTCCTATACTTAAAGCCCCGTGCACAAAACACCAAAAAGTCCTCAATCTGTCATGGGTGGCCGGTAACAGTACTTGAAGGCCGGCAACCTCCTCCAGTGGCCAGTAGGTGGTCTACGGCCTCCCTCTAAGTCCTGATACTGTTTTGTGTTCTTGATTCCTAAAAAGTGCAAGGGAGATTCACTGTTCAGATCATAGTCTCTACGGAAGCTCAAAACTGTGTTTTTGGTGCGCGATGTTCGTCACTTGCCAACATGAATGGGTGTATCCTTTAAACATATTGTAACTCTTCCGAGAGGTAAATCGGAAGTTGCTACTGAATTTGTTTTTGTCAAAATTATGCCTTTGCTCCTTGCATAGAATATTCATTTCACTTTGCTGCATAGAATATGCATTTCACGTATGTTATTGTACAAGATATGCATTTCACGAATATTGAATGCACGTCTAGCATCCGTTATGAATCACGCATAGAATTGGCTTTCGTTCTTGTTACACGCAGAACATGCTTTCAATTAACATTGTATGTTAGTTGTTTGTCTGGCATAGAACATGCATTCTTACTATATCGCACTTGTTAAGTTTCTTTCTTACACAGGGAAACGATATTGTATGTACAGTTCATTTAAAGAAATCCACGATATTGTATGTATGGTTCATTCAGAGGAGTTCTAGATAAGTCATTCGTGTCTCAGTAGGAGAACCTGCAAAGCTTTATAGCTAGCATCATGAGTGCATCTATCTCACACATTCACTTGCTTAGTGCATCTATCACACACATTCACTTGTTCACCTTGTGCATCTATTGTACTTGTTCACTTCGTGCATCTATGGCACACCTATCGCACTCTTCATTTTGTGCATCTATCGCACTTGTTCACTTTGGTGCATCTATCGCACACATCTCTATGGTTTTACCTCGAGACATATGAAGTACACGCCTGAGTGGTTGTTTCTCAAGATGTGTGGAACACGGCCCTAGGCGGGTTTTACCTTGGGACGTATGAAGTACACGCTTGAGTGGTTGTTTCTCAGGACGTATGAAATGCGGCCCTGAGCGGGTTTTACCTCGGGATGTACGAAGTACACGCCCGAGTGGTTGTTTCTCAAGATGCGTGAAACGCGGCCCTGGGCGGGCTTCATCTTGGGACGTGTGAAACACGGCCTCGAGCAGTTGTTTTTTCTCAAGACGTGTGAAATGCTACCCTGGGCGGGTTTCATCTTAGGACGTGCGAAGCCCGAGTCTGAGCAGTTTTTGTGTTGTGTCTCGGGACTCGTGAAACGCGGACCCAAATGGTCTTCCTTGTTTCCCAAGATGCATGGAACATGGCCCTGGGCGCTTTTTAGTTTCTCGGGACGTGTGAAACATGACCTCGAGAGGTTTTGTTCTCAGTTTCTCAGGATGTGTGAAACGCAATCCTGAGCGGTGTTTTCGTTCCTCGTCTCTTCTTTTGGCAAGGTTAGAGTGTGTTTTATCTCTTGTATCAAAACGTGAGTTGGTATTAAGCTTGAAGCTGCTCATTCATATGTTGTTATCTTGCTTATTGTATTCATTCTTGCTTATTGCATTTGTTATTGCTAAATGCATCACTCGCATGATCACGAGTCTTCAATATGGTCGACTTCACGAAGCGTATAAGTCCAACCTTCAAACTGCTTTGCATGTATATCATTTGTATCTTGCCCCAAAACTACACTGGTTTGATTCCTTGCAAAGGGATACGTAGGCAGCCTATGGGCGCAACCATTTACTTTCTATCTTGTTTATTTGTCCAAGTCTTTCAGCCTTGTCAAAAATGGGTCGTCTTCGAGCTTTGACATTCACTCACGTCATTTCATGACTTTTGAGTTCTGTCAAAGAAGGGCAACTATAGACATCCCGTTTTTTACCGTTCTCAAGACTTGGACGTCAGAGCTTGTGCACTCGATGATTATGATTGCATGTGCTCGTTTTAGTGCCCGAAGACCTCAGCAGAGTGCCCTACCTTTGAGCCTTTAAACCCTGTCCATTCTGTGCCTCGTTTTGACCAAAACCTTAGTGCTTCAAAACTCAAGACCCTAGGACTTGCAGGCCTCCTTTGGTGGGCTTCCAGCCACCAATTGTGCCTTGCCCACCAAGGGTGTGGCTTGCCGGCCATCTTTGGTGGCCTGCCAGTGTCTTTTTTGCAAATATTTTGTTAACAACTGTTCCAGCTGTTGGCATAATGGGCTTTATCTCCCTGCACATGTATGGAGGGATTTATCTTAGCCAAATGCATGTTTTTCTATATATAGGGGGTCTTCTCCCCCATTTTTAAAGGTTGGAAATTTTGGAGCAAATCTCTCTCTCTCTCTCTCTCTCTCTCTCTCTCTCTCTCTCTTGTAAATTTGTGCATATTAGTTTACATACACCACACTTTTGCCTACACCTCCTTAACCAAAGTTGATCATCTTTGAGCTGAGGTTCCTTGAGGCCTTCTTGGAGTTCTAGAAAATGGTTTTAGCTTGAATTGTTGCCTAAAGTTGAACTTTGCTTCAAGAGGTATAATACTTGCCTTTTTAACTTGTTTTGCATACTTGTTTTTCTGTCTTTTTCCCACTAATTTTGGGCTGTTTTGGGCTATAAAACACTCTATTTTGGTGGGCTGAAATTGGTGGTTTTAGGCTATTTAAGGTTAGGGGGTGGCTCACCCTTCTTTATTCTTTGTTTGTAAAGTCTTTCCACCTTTGTTTCCCACTTTCAAACTATCTTTTTTTGGGATTTTGAACAATGTATTTCAGAGTATTTTCAGTGGTGAAAATCATCTTTTGAAGTCCAAATTTGGAGGGGTTAGCCTCCCATCTTTGTGTCATGTTTGCAAGCCTAGTTAGCTTTATGTGTTAGCTTATTTCTCTAGCCTTTTGTTGCTTAATTCCAGCATGTTTTAGGCTCTGATTTGGACTATTTTAACTCTGTTTTGGGTGGGTTTAGGCATTTGAGTCTTGTATTGCATGCTTGTAGTGTAAGTGTCCTCACAAGCTTAGTGTTCTAGGCCTTTAGACACTACTTGTTTGAGTTAATTACATGTTTTAGTGCTTTTCTCACTTATTTTCAGCAATCATTAATCTCTGCAACCTCCCTCATTTCTTGACTTTATTTTATTTGCTTTGAGAGTTGTTTCAACCTTAGGATTGTTTAAGCTTGGGATTGAGGTCCATGCTTAATGGTTTAACCCTCTTTCGCGGGTTCATTATCAATGGCATGACATCTCTCTCTTGCCTTAAAGTACTTCTTATTTAACACTTCCTTCTCTTTTAGAGGACTAACTCACCAATGGACTTAATTGGTTAAAGAATGGAATGATAAGTTAAAATGGGTAAACAAAAAAATAGAAACTAAATTGTGCAAATATTTGGTTGTGTTTTGATGTGTTCAATCGGACGTTAATTGAACACAAGGAAAATTGGGGCATTTCATACTCAAAGTGATGAAATGTGCCAATTTTTCTAAGGCCTCCATTGCCCTCGATCATGCATGATAGGGTGATGGTTTTTGGTCTTATTTGTACATTTATTAAACTTGTACACCATGGTTCTTTAGCCATCATGCAATGAAATTGCTTGATTGATGGTTTGAGGACCAAGTGTATCACTCCTTTGAGATGTTTTGATGATAAAGAGAGATATACAGTACAAACAATCTGTGAAAATACCCTTTCTTTGCCCTGTTTGCTCTCTGTTGCAGCAAGGAATAGTACACCATCAGTGCCCAGCCAGCCACTGTTTCTGGTCGGCAGGCCATCAGTGTTGGACGGTAGCCCCACAATGGTGGCCCGCCGGCCGGCCACCACTTCTGGCCTCCGGCCACCAATGAATTTTGAGCAGAATGTTTGTGAAGTAGAGCAGCTTTGACCTGGAAGTGGAAAACCAGTGTGAGGGTTGTGCAACAGAGGCTTCCGAAGGCAGACATTGGATGTTCTTTGGGTGGAAATCGAACATGCATGGGCCTCCCTCACTTCCCGGGAATAGCTAATTAGTTTACTTAGCATTTATCCTTTTATTTGTTGTACTTAATTAGTTGTAGCTAATTAGTTTGTTTTGTACTTATTTAATTAGTTTAGATTGATTAATTAAATTAGTTTGTGTTGTAAATATTTAATTAGCTTAGGTAGCTAGCTTATTTATTCAAGTTTTGTAATAATTAGTTAAGTAGTTTAGCTTAGCTAGTTTATTCATTCGGACCCTCCTGGGCAAGGGCATCAATGTTGTAATAATGTGTATGTCTTCCAACCCCACGTCTTTGGCCTTTTTATTTATCCGCTTTCGATGGTTAGATTAGGGGCATTACGTTTCAATTATCATATCGCATGTTTGCATCCATCAATTTGTATTGCATGCACAATGCTCGGTTCATCATTCTAACTACATTGTTGGTTCAAATACTTCTTTGCACATGTGCTCAGATCGCATGTTATCAAATTATTTCATATGCCATGTTTAGTAGCCAAGCATATTTTAATTGCATATTGCATGTGTTGCATTAGCCATCTTGTATAGTTAGGGATCATGCATGTTTTTCTAACTCTTTTGTTTTATCTTAGCTTGGAGTACTAGGTGAGTTTTTAGTGCTTTAGCATACTTGCATGAGTGTGAGTGACTTCCATGACTAACATGCTTGCCATGAGGCTAAATACTTACTTGTTAAACTATTTGAGTGTTTGTGGATGAAGGCTTGTTGCTTGAATTAGAATGATTCAATGAATGTACGTTTAAGCCCACTTTGTCAAGTGGCAAATTCACAAGCTTTAAGCCCACTTTGTTAAGTGGCAAAATCAAACCCTTTTCGAATAACAAACATGAAATTGAATTGTTCCAATTCGGGCAAACTAGTCTGTACCTTGTGTGCACACATCACATAGTAAATGTTAGCCTAATAAACCAGAACAAGAGCATATAATGTAAATAAAATTCATATCATGACTAGTAGAGGCCGATTTTTGATCGGACGAGCGGGGGTGCTTAATTCATGACATTCCCTTCTCGTACCTAAGTTCCTGAGCCAAGACAATCTTGGTGATGACGGGAACGTGGGCTTTGGCATGAGTCATGGGTTTCCTAAATTTTCCCAAAAATAAAATATTTAGGTGATGACTCTGTATCTGGTAAAGCAGTCCATTTTTGGCAATTTGATTCAAAATCGATTTTACAAAAGATTTGCCAGATTTGGACTCTTTGGTGTTTATTAATTTCACATTGCACTTTTGAGATTAGATTCAGAACCGCGGGAGTCCAAACTATGGGGCTTATTTTCAAACTTCCGAAAGGGTGCGCGAAAAAGCCAAGCTACAGAACCCTACAAATTCCATCCCTCCTACTTGGGCACTAATAAGATCATATGATTCCTTAAGCGATAAACCAGTAGCATCAGCTAGTTCCACATTTATACCTTGAGCTTCACACACCTTTATTTGAGATTACATCATATGAGTACATTGAGGAAGATGCATAATATAGTTATGGGTATTATCAAATTATGTAACAACCCATTTCGATAATTCCTGTTCTAAGGAGACACACATAAATGCTTTACAATTAGTTCTTGTGTCTTGTCGAGGTTGTTTTACAATTTCACTTATCTTTTTCTCCATCTTTACAGCAAACAAACTTTTTATTAAACATTATACCATCTTTCTTACTCTTCGTATGATGATCCCTTCTAATACTAAATCCCATAATTCTTCCATATTCATTGTAAAACTAAAAAACAGCTTCCTCTGACTCAAACTCTATTCCAAGACTTGGTGTGTGCTCTTTTAACAACCTCTCATTACCTTCTATACATCCCCTGAGTCCATTAGCCTCCATTAATAATAATAATACAATAATAAAACAAGAAAAAAAAAAAAAAACTCACAATGTCTGTTTTGTGTCATATATAGATTAATATATACGATATCATTGCTGGTTATTTTAATGCAAAAGTTACATTACTTTTTTTCCTCAAAAGCAACAGAAGAGTTTAAAAAGTGGTACATATGAAGCTAATAGTATAATAAATGAATTGCTATATTATTTCTTTTTATAATTAATTAAAATAAGGTCTTGCCACTTTAGCTATTTACTTATTTTAGCCTAACATTCTTAAAAAAACAATAAAATGAAGCAACTTGCTCCCTTATAATAATATAAAATATATGCATAAGTTGGTAGTAAGATTAATGTTTAATGACTCCAAATAAATTATTAAATATTTTATCTAATACCCATTTGATGTGCGATTCATGTGGGTCTCACGTGGTGTGAGTCTCACACTCATGTGAGTATAATTTAATAATTCATTCAAAATCTCTAGTATTTTTTATGGAAAAAAGTATGCCTTGAAATTTGCACACAAAAAAAATAAATTAATAATAATAATAATTCAATATATAAATAAATTGTTAGATTTCCTATTTTTCATTTTTTATTTATTTATTACCAACATAATTATTTCAATATAAACATGTTATGTATATGTATACATGTATGTATGTATGCATAATAAATATATATATAATAACATACAATACCTGAAACAATGGGGTTTGGGTTTTTGAGTAGAAGATTGTGTTGTGAGTGAGAATTTGAAACATACCAAGGTTGTGAATCACTCTGACAATGGTGAAGAAGCCTTCTCCTTGCAACAATTAACTTGCCCTTTCCCCTAAAATGAAACCTAATTCTAAAATCATATTATTAAGTCGTTGTTTTGAGTTTATTTATTTATTTATTTTTATTTTCCTGACGTGAAACGATGTAATTTCGAAACATACTGATTGAATGGAAAAGGTGGGCTGTTTTGAGTGGGCTCAAGCACATGTTTTCATTATTCTTTTATTTTTATTTTTTAGTATACAAGGCAAACACACAAAACGATAGCGTTATGCTGTCACAGCATAGTGATGCGACAACACCTACTACAAATCCTATACATACACCATTGAAGCTATTATCTTTGCAGGTTTTTCTTGGAGATTCAAGTCCAATTCTAAAAGCTTTAGGGTGCTTAGAGTGACGATTCCCATCCAAAGAGCTCTTCATACACTTGAGGTAATCTCTTGAAACTTTTTTATCACTTTCATTTCTAGTTTCCTTTTATTTCTCTCTTGTGAAACAATCTGAAATTCTAAATTTAATTATCTAAAATGTGATTGGGCTTTGTGCATAGTGGAGGGGATTTGCCACTGCTCCATAGGATTGATTGGATTACTTGAATTCTGACTTTTCTTACATTTTCTCACCTCCCAAACACTTTATTTATTTTTATTTTCTTTGATAATTTAGATTAGTTTTGGACCTGTATAGAGGGTTCTAGTCTACCCTATAGCTTGTTTTGATAAATGTTGTGCTTGTTTACATCTTCTTTCATTTTCCATCACTTTCTCACCAATTTTCTTATCATCCAAACAAGTTTAATTCTCATGACTCAATCCATGTTCACAGTCTAATGAACATTTGAGTTTCTTTGTGAGATTAATTGGGTGATTCAATGGTTTAAATTGGTGGTTAGAGATTTGTAAATTCTATATTATTTCATTTTCTCTTACTTTCCCTTATTTTCTCTGTACTTCCTTAGAAGCCAAACATGGCTTCCACCTAGAAGTAATTTGTAATCTACTCTCTCCACCAATTTTTAACATGGATTTGGGTATTTATTTACCCTTTTCCATGAGAGATGATACAAACTCATATTCACTTCTTTGAATTGCTTCTTAATTAGCTTCGATTTCATGTATGAATTTGATGTTGGCCGAAAGGTACCACATTGACGCCGCTTAAGTTACATTTATAGTCTTTGAATTTTGTTTATTTGGTGGAGATGATGTGTTTTGTGCACTTGTACAGATTTGGCCTGCCACCTCACTGCACGTGCGGCCAAGCTCCACCACATGTGCGGTCCGCCACTACTCGAGTGACCCACATGGGCGCTTGAGTGGCCCACCTAAGGTTGCATGCGTGGAAATTGAAGCATGATCTGCTAGAAATAAAAAGAAAAAAAGATGCTGTAATTAGGGTTCAAAAATATTTTAGAGAAAAGAGAGAGGCTAGGGTTTGAAAGGAAAAGAACTTGAAGTTTGAAGAATGTCTCCAATGGTGGCTTCTTCTCCCTCTACTTCTTCCCACTCCTCCATGAGTGGCTGGGCTCTTTTTTCTAGGATTTTGATGAAACCCTAGCCAAGTAATGTAATGCCCTAGAGGCCCATTCCATAAAATTGTTCTTCCTAAGCATTACCAACATACAAGATCCAGACAATAGATTCATATAGCAATACAATCATGGCTTTCTTTCCCTATGAACTATTCCCAATAGAAATTTTATATAGTCGTTCCATTACATTCCTCAAAACGTTAAAAATAGTTCAAAACAAAAGAAGTAACTAGACAACAATTAAATTCACATGGGCTCACAATGCTTTTCACAGAACTAAGACACAAAAACATCAACTTTTAAATACAATTATCGTCATCTCGCTCTGCAAAACTTCAACAAAACATGCTAGCTCAATGACATCACCACTTGAGAAGTACTTCATCCCCAGTTCCTGAAAATTTTGTAAGTTTTTTTGGGGTGAGTATAAGCTCAGTAGGGGATGCATTTAACCATTCATATAATCATTTGAAAGACTTGTGTTCATGCAATACAATTTAGGGGAAAATAGGAAAAAGGAATGTAAAACAATGCATGAGTATGTAAATGGAAGGACGCAATGCTAGGAATATATCTCATTCTTCCCATCTTCTTATCGGGCAGTAACTCAGCCATGACATTCTAGGTAAGAATCAAAAATCAAACATACCTAGATAATTATAGTTAGGTATACAAAATAATCCCACATTTGCCGACTCCAAAAACGGTGAGGCAATAGGCACCCAAAACATCACAACCTTCCACATTTGTCGGCTCCATAAACGGCGGGGACATGGGCACCCAAAAACCATCCATTTTTTTCACATTTTCTAGCTTTAGAAACGGCGGGCTCGTGGACACCCCCAAACATTTTCCCACATTCGTCCGACGATATGCGCAGATAGAGAAATTAGGCACCTTGACTCCCCACGCCTGTACCAATGACAAAACATAACTCACATCCAACCTAACTCATTACCCGGACTCATAGGCTAATTACCACTATTAAACTTCCAACCATGTGTACAAAAGTAGAACCAACAGTGATGACAATGCAAATGATGTATGAATTTTGTAAATAGAGTATGATTTCCCAAAATGAAGCCACTCCTTAAAGAAATCCACCTCTTCACATTGTCTAAACCAGGGCCCTAACACCAACAGTCATGCTCAACTCAAGGTGTGCATCAAAGAGAACATTTAATCACACATTTCAAACTCAAAGTCAAGAAATTACTCTCAATTTAATGTTTTTTTAAAACAATTGAGCAAAATCCCTTTTTATAAAAAGTTCAAAAAACTAGGGTTTGAGTAAAATTGGGGTTTTTACTTTCTTAATAAAATTGAGGCAATTACTTCTCATCAACAGTGATAATCATCCATAATAAGCACAACTTTTGCTTAGTCATGAAACATTTACAACATGAGCCCAATTAGTCATTCTACACTACCACATACTTACAATCTATAAAGATATATGTATATATGTAAGTAGATACCCTATGTGTCACGCCCCAAACCTGCCCCTAAAAGTTTGGGCATGACCAACTCGATAATGGTCTCAAAACTTAATAATTATATAATAAGGGGCCTAAACGGAAGCAAGTAGTAAATTAAAATAACATCCATTAAGCTAATGCTACATGCCAGGATCACAAAACCCTTCATCAAATGCCCTAACATGTAATGAACATACACATAAGAGACAGTTATACACATACACACATATACAGTCCCATCCCCACAATTGGGATATAACTAACGCATCAATAATGAAGAGTATACATGCTTTACTATAATGGACAAAAGCCAGTGACCCATGCTATGGGCAAAGAAAGGAACGTCACAAAAGTGGGTAGTTTCACTGGGCTGCCTGGACACAGTGGGATGCTCAAAACAATAACTGTTAGGCTGGGCTAAACCTAACCTCCGGGTTGAACACCTACAGAGACAGACATAACATAGAGTGAGCAAGGCTCAATGAATAATAGTACGCAGACAATTCAATGAATAACATGAATTACAGCGCATATAACACATAAGTCACATGTTTGGTCTTGTTCTGTAAACATTTGTATAATGGCCTTGGGCCCATTATATGTACAAAACGGCCTTAGGCCCAATATCATGCAAAATGGCCTCAGGCCCAACATGTCATACAGAACGGCCTCAGGCCCACATCTCGACAACTGTCCACACATTGGAGGGTAGGTAGAACATCGACATGTACACTACCTCCCTTGGCCTCTGGCCATGAATCATAATCAATTCGTATCATATTGGGGTCAGTCAGACATCGGCATGTCATCACTTCTCTCAGTCTTAGAGTTGCTGATAAGTTGTAACTTATATGTGAACGGCCTCGGGCCCAGTAATAACAAAATAGAATGACCTCTGGTCCATAAGAACTCCTTATCCAGTATCATACATAATTTCCAATTGTTCCTTATGTGAGAATATAGTTTATTCATGAATAACAATGTGCTAATGGTAACGATTAGCAGTAATTAAACATCCTACTACCATACTATTACTCACAATGCTGTGGCGGAGCGATAGTTCCTTCATGTATGTGACCTACACACATATGCATTTCAGAAATTAGCCTAATTTCCTTTTTAATCAATATTCGATTCGTTCGACACACATTTAATTATAAGCATTTTTAAGACTTCAAATGCACATTTTAGCAGTGCCAAAGGGTCCAACAGAAGAAAAGAAACATACAGAAATTTTGGCCTTGGGTCGCACGTGCGGCAGTCTTCCTCCGCACGTGCGGTGATCCTCCTTTGCACGTGCTTTTATTTCAGTACCTCAATCTCGGATTCCCCTGTTTTCCGCACGTGCGGCTGTGAGTCCTGCATGTGCAGTGGTGCTTCCCGCACGTGCGACAGTGAACCCCGCACATGCGGTCGGAACCCCTGTTTTGGGCAGTTTCGAATTTAGGCAATAATCACTAGGGAAACACATCATACGACATAAAATAGGGGAAATTAATTCAATATTATGGCTCAACATCACAATACATGAATCATAAATTATAATATCACAATGAATATGAATCACAAGTTCAACTCAATCAATCTTTATCAACCACGCACAACCAATTCAATGGTTTATCAATCTTATACACAACCTTCTAGATGTACAAGTAAATTCAACAAGCAAAAGTGAAGAGCAAGATATAATTTCCTTCCATATAGCTCAAATTAACTCAAAATAAACAAGTGATACAAGCATCCTTACTATTAGTTAATTATTCTACACATGGCTTCAATTTCAAACCCTAATCACATGAATACAAAGGAAATCCTTACTCAAGTCCAAGTGAGGGTTATTTTAGGTGGATTTAACCTACCTTGAGCCCAAATCACCCAAAATCTTTCTCAATTTTCCAATGTTCTCTCTTGTTGAAGCTTTGTTCTCTTGTTCTCCCTCTCCAACTCTCTCTCTCTCTCTCTCTCTCACTCTCTCAAGAGATATGTTTTATATCATGAGTTTTCTAAGTTAAGAGTTTAAAAGAGGTATATATATATATGAGTCATATAAAAGTTGACAAAATAAATTTAATCAGTTTAATCATTCCGAATCAAATTTTTACAAAAATTCATATTATACTCTAAAAATCATGCTTATCACAATTATAAAGCCAATTTCAGATTATCAAGCTTCTAAGGCTCTCAAATACTGATCCAAATATCGCAATTGTAACAGATATTTCTCACAATTGACAGATATAAACCCAGAGTCATATAATTCACACAATTAAACTTAATTTCACATGGAATTTCACATTAACTGGGTAGATGCACATTCTAAGAAACCGAAAGCATACTGTAGACGTCCCCCGAACGCTCCGGGAGGGTTAAGTCCCGTTCCGTTCATATTCTGGGTCACTACAGTTCAAAGGACTCAAATGTCATGGTTCTTAATCTTGAACCAAAGAGTCCAACTCTGGCAAATTGTTTTGAGAAAAAAACAGATTTTGAAAAGAAGTGCCAAACATGGACTGCTTTGCCAGATACAGAATCGCCGCCTAAATATTTTTTTAATGGGGAAATTTAGGAAACCCAGACTCGGTGCCGAAGGCCACGTGTCCGTCATCACCAAAGTTGTCTTGGCTCAGGAGCTTGGGTACGATCGGGGAAGGTCAGCTATGAGCACCCCCTTTCGCCCGGTCCGAAGACCGGCCTCTACTAACCATGATATCCAATTTTGAAAACGTTATGTGTTCTTATTCCGGTTATTAGCCTAGAATTACTATGTTATGCGCACAGCAAACAAGTATAGACTAGATTGCCTAATTTGGAAATAAGCATTGCATATCCGTTTGTTTTGAAAATGCTTTGGAATTTGCTACTCGCAAGTAGGCTAAAACACGGATTTCAATGAGTTTTTCCAACTCAAGCAATCCAACCTCCACCCACAGGCATTCAAACAGTTTATCTCATATAAGCATTTAGCCACATGGTAATCGTGCTGTCATGTTAACATTCACACGCATGCGAGATGCTAAAGCATAAATACTTACATCGTACTCCGTGCCAAAACAATAAACTAGTTAGCAAACGTGCGTGTCCTAGTTCATGTTAAAATGACTAATGCATCGCAGGCAAGAGTGCAATCTAGAGCAGGCTCGGCTAACCCTAAAATGGCATGTGAAATGCAATCATTCGATATACGTATTCAATTTGGAATCGAAAATACAACGCAGTTTGTGTGATGTACCGAGCCCGATGCATGTAAACAAATGCATGAATGCGCGCATGCATAGCATAAGGTATGCTAAAATAAACGTGCCCTAATCTACCATCATAAGCGGGTAAATAAAAGGGAAGAAAGACGTGGGGTTGGAAGACATACACACACTCACGCACACTTATTACAAATACGCCCTCACTCGGAGGGGCCAAAAGAATATACAGTCCGAATAATGAATAAATAAATTATTACAAAATTTCTAATAACTTAGTAAATAAATGCCAAAAAGAAAGAAGGCCACAGCCCCCGCCTCGGGATGCGCGAATGATGCATGCTTCAGTCCGCCTTGCCCGGAAACCCGCACCATACCACTGTTGCCTCTGCTTTTACTGTCCTGCTTCTCTGGAAAACTGCCAAAGTCTCAGATCATGTTCCCTACACTCTACACAGTATCATCGGCTAGAGGGAATGTCCACCGGCCACGGGTAAAGTCCATCGGCTGGATTTCATGCCATCGGCCATACATACATTGCCGGTCGGCACTATATACTGCCGGTCGGCAAAAACTTCCTGCAGAAGATAGTTTTGACAGCAACGGGGGACAGACAGTGGATGGCATGTAATTTCAGGCAAATGTGAGCATGGCCATGCTCCCTATCATGTGTTAGACTCAAGAGAGCATGGCCCTCGACCCTCGGACCATCAATTATGCATCTTGATGCATGATGGCCTAAAGGGATCAAGGTTGCAATTCAATGTATATGTATGCAAACAAACAAATGAAGACCAAGACCCTATCATGCCAAGGTCAAGGGCCTTGGTGACCAAGAGTTGAGACAAGTTGCATCACTTGTAGTATGAACTCCTCTCAACTCCCACACTTGGCTTGACACCCCAAACCAAGTAATGCATCGCATGTTATGCAAACATGGCTCAACAATGCAACCTAATGGTAAGATACAAACATGCCAAATGTAATGCAACATGCAAGGTGCAAATACAATGCAAACATGGATGATTATGCAATGGAACTAGCAAGTGGCAATACCATATTAATCAAACATGTAACCAACACTTAGACAAATGTGCAATGGTGGACTTAAACCATAATGGGGCAGCCCTTAAACCTTCCCAAAACAGTGGCAAAAAGTGCCCAAAATGATGGACAATTACTCAAGCAAACATGCAAGCTAATGGGCCTAAAAACCAAGGCATAAAGGAGAGCACTCCACTACCTCTAACAAGACCACTCATGGCATGAATTAGGCAAGTAAAAAAAAAATCCTAGCACATCAAAAATACCCCCCAAAACCCCTTGATATGGCAGCCCAAATGCCTAGAACATACAAGCATGCACAATGCCCATTTTAAAGCATAAGAGACCAACATTTCAAAACATGGAAGAGATGATAAATGGAGACATATAAGCATAGTATAAGGACTGAAATAGTATGTTAGATGGTTCCAAATCACTAAAATAGCCTAACCAAATGCATGCTTAGGACTCACACCTCAAGACTTACAAGCCTCAATGCAAAGCAACTATGTCAAGCACGTCAAACATGACAAAATTAGTGGCTAATAGCCCTTAAACATGGCAAAATGATGCTAATGTCCTCATGGAATTGTGCTAATACATGCAAGAATCATGGCTTAAACACAAGATACATTTCTATGCCAAATAGAGTAATGTAAAGCAACTGTAATATGCATGAAAGAGGCCAACAAACCACCATTAGACAGAGGTAAAACATGTTCCAAAACATCCAAATAAACTCTGAAATGAAGCCAAATGCAAGTACTCATACATGCTATCCTTTAGGCCAAAAACAAAGGCAAAAGAGGGACAAAGGGGAGAGGGGTGTCCCTCCCCTATACAAGACTATAAACCACCTTCCTCACCACTAAAACTCCACTGATTTTCAGTGGTGAGAAGACCAAAACAACCAAGTAAACCAAGCCTCAAGAAAAGGCACCAAAAGGGCCAAAATAAGGCGTAAAAGGGTGATTTTGTACTCAAACCACAAAGTGACCTTAATGAAAGTTCTAGAGCAAGAAAAAATAAGAATTTTTTCAGTTATACACAAAGCTCAAAACACAAAGCAAAATAGGTCAAAAGTCAATGCAAGATTGGGGAAACTAAAGTAAAGTAGTTACCCTTGAAGAACCCTTGAAGAACAGGTGGTGCAGCCCCCTTCTAATGATCAAAATCAGTCCAAAATCTCAACAATCAACCCTCCAAGTCCCTCAATCTCGAGCTAAGGTGTAATGGTGTGTGTATTAGTGCAAAAGTGAGGTAAAAACACACTATTTAGGCTTAAAACACACACACAAGGATGAGAGAGAGAGAGATATAGAGAGAGAGAGTATAACACAGATATATAGATATAGAAGCTCTGGTTTTTTGCTCAAAAATGGCTAACCTCCATCAAAGGGAGAGGAGGGGAGCTTATATAGGCAAAAAACAAGGCTTAAGGCTTCTCCAAGAAGCTAACTAAAAGGGGCAAGGGGTGCAAAGGGGTCTTGGCTTCTTGGAGAAGCTAAGACAGCTGGCCAAGCTTCTCCAAGAAGCTTGGCCAAAGGGTGCAAGCTTCTAGAAGGTTTAGGGGTGCAAAGGTGCAAAGAGGTCACCCCCATGCACGGGGATGAGTGATGGTGCATTCCAGCTGGCACAGCTGGCATGCACCATGCCTCAGGGGTGCAAAAGGTGCGCGCCGGCCACCAAAATAGGTCATCGGTACAATAAAGTGCCGGTCGGCACTATGCTTTTAAGAAACCATGGCTGGTGGTACACATACGCAGCCGGTGATGGTAGGGGAGGGCCGGTGGGGCGTGGGATGGCTAATAAGCCATTCCCTGCCCTTCCAAGGCAAAACACAAGTGTTTGGTGCAAAACCAGACACAAAACGGTCAAGTTCGGAGATCCTGAAGCAGGGTGCGTAGCCGAGACCTCCGGGGACTCCAAACGAACACAAACATGGATAATCACCGAGTGTTCAAACGGTGACGTCCAAGTCTTGAGGACGGTCAAAAATGGGGTGTCTACAGTTGCCCCTCTTTGACAGAACTCGAAAGTCATAACAATGACGGGAGTGAATGTCAAAGCCCAGAGACAACCCATTTTTGACAAGGCCGAAGATTTGGACAAACATGCAAGATAAACAAGGTATGTGCCCGAAGGCAGGGGCAAAATGCAACTGAAAATGCAAGAAGCCGAGCATAACTTATGATCATGCAAAGAAAGCTGTAACGAAGCACGCGTGCAACAGTTTTAAGCTAGCATACACCAGACTACACTACAATGCAGAAAGGATGTAAGAGAATTATGTAATTCTCTGTACGTCTCACGCGGAGGATACAATACCTGTGCGGCTCGTCCGGTTGCACCGGCCTCAAATGAACCGTACATACAATATCGTGCCTGAAAAGAAAACAAACTTAACAGGTACAATATCGTTAGCAACATGTATGACAAAGCAATCAAAAGTGTGTGACAACGCACGCAGTGTGTATAGAAAAATAGCGGGGTTGAACACATGTGAGTAAAGCAATGCACGCATGCAAGCAATGTGTATACAAAGAAA